>JAOPTO010001878.1:0-43945 GCA_033822845.1 Tetrapedia diversipes | reverse complement strand
TTAAATATAATTTTCGACGTGATTTTTACGGTCAGACAAATAAGTGTACAAGTATAGTTTGTAGTTATAGTATTAACCCTTTGCACTTGAGAGATGACTGTCAGTCGTTTAATGATACTATCTCCGAAAAGTTTCAAATTCGAAATATTTACTAAGATTCCCTTATATTAAACTTCATTTAGTTTAGTTTAGTCATACACTAAAATTACATATACGACTATTCAACCTCCGGGTCTATTAATCGTCTATTGATACTAACTTCAAAAACTTTCAAATTCGAAATATTTACTAAAATTCCCCTATATTATACGTTATTTAGTTTAGTAAAGTGATAATTGTCTAATAATACTAACTTCAAAAATGTTCAAATTCGAAATATTTACTAGAATTCCCTTATATTAAACTTCATTTAGTTTAGTTTAGTCATACACTAAAATTTACATATACGACTATTTAACCTCCAGGTCTGTTAATCGTCTAATGATACTAACTTCAAAAATGTTCGAATTCTAAATATTTACTAAAATTCCCCTATATTAAACTTCATTTAGTTTAGTTAAGTCATACACTAAAATTTACATATATGACTATTTAACCTTAGAGTCTAACTAATAAACAAACTAATTGAAATCTGAAAATTTGCGAAGCTATCATTTGGTGACTAACAGTCACCTCTCGAGTGAGAAGTGTTAAAAATTTCCCTCGAGATGCATAAAAATGCGCGGTGTATGAAAACGAGCGCTCTTAAACCGGTTATCTCGTTTTGAATGAAACGAGTCGGCATACCGAGCAGGATGAATGGAATCTTGGTTTCCGGTTATCGCATGATATCATCGCGATTCTTTTATAACAGTCGCCTCGTTTGTGACCCGAGCGGACTTTGTTTTATTCCGCGATTCTTTTCCGCTGAATTTAATGACCGACGACGTCTAACAGACCGCCGTTTCAGAGTGCGAGCAACAATGATCTCGTTCACGAACCGCGTTGACCTTGGAGCGGGAAGCAACTACGCTGGTTGCCTCGTATTTCTGTAAATTGCAACTACTTTACATTGCGGATTAACTCTTTGCAATTCGTATATACAGTCAGACACGAAAGTTTTCATACACTGTTTCACAGGAAGATGTACCTAACACAAAACTCTTATTTTAACACTTTATCGACCGAATAGGGAGATGTCCTATTTTTTCCTTGACAAAACAGTGCCATTGATTCTATTTACTTTTGTTATTAGTTAGTCTTGAACTAGTATTGCCAATAAATTTGCCAAAATACAATTTTTAAGAAATTGAACATCAGCTTAGGACCAACTAATAACAAAAGTAAGTAGAATGAATGACACTATTTTGTCAAGGAAAAATTGGGAGATCTCCCTATTCGGTCGGCTAAGTGTTAATATAGGCAAATTTTAGTAAATATTTCGAATTTGAAAATTTTTGAAGTTACTGTAGTTAGATGACTAACAGTCACCTCTCGAGTGCAAAGGGTTAACACTTAGCCGATCGAATGGGGAGATCTCCAACTTTGTCCTCAACAAATCACTACTATTGATTCTATTTGCTTTTGTTATTAGTTAGTCTTGAACTAGTAATGTTCATCAATTTTCTAAAATACAATTTTTAACAAATTCAACATCAGTTTATGACCAACTAGTAATAAAAGTAAATAGAATTAATGGCACTGTTTTGTCAAGGAAAAAATGAGAGATCTCCCTATTCGGTCGGCTAAGTGTTAATATAGGAAAATCTTAGTAAATATTTCGAATTTGAAAATTTTTGAAGTTGCTATCGTTAGATGACTAACAGTCACCTCTCGAGTGCAAAGGGTTAACACTTAGCCGATCGAATGGAGAGATCTCTAACTTTGTCCTCAACAAATCACTACTATTGATTCTATTTGCTTTTGTTATTAGTTAGTCTTGAACTAGTAATGTTTATAAATTTGCCAAAATACAATTTTTAATAAATTCAATATCAGCTTAGGACCAACTAGTAATAAAAGTAAATAGAATCAATGGTACTGCCATTTATCAAGGAAAAAATGGGAGATCTCCTCATTCGATCGGCTAAGTGTTAATATAGGCAAATCTTAGTAAATATTTCGAATTTGAAAATTTTTGAAGTTGCTATCGGTAGATGACTAACAGTCACCTCTCGAGTGCAAAGGGTTAACCCTTAGCCGACCGAATGGGCAGATCTCCCATTTTTTCCTTGACAAAACAGTGCCATTGATTCTATTTACTTTTGTTATTAGTTGGTCCTAAGCTGATGTTGAATTTATTAAAAATTGTACTTTGGAGAATTTATGAACAGTACTGGTTTAAGACTAACTAATAACAAAAACAAATAGAATCAATTGCAGCGCTTTGTTGAAGAAAAAATGGGAGATTTTTCATTCTTTCCTGTGCCATTGATTCTATTTACTTTTGTATATTAGTTAGTCTTGAACTAATGTTGAATTTATTAAAAGTTGTACTATGGAAGAGCAGAAAATGCATTTGATGAACTGTGAACAGCACTAGTTCAGGACTAGCTAGTAACAACAGTAAATAGAATCAATGGCAGAGGAAGAATGAGAGATCTCCCATTTTTTCCTTGACAAATGGCAGTACCATTGATTCTATTTACTTTTGTATATTAGTTAGTCTTGAACTAATGTTAAATTTATTAAAAATTGTACTTTGGAAGAGCAGAAAATGCATTTGATGAACTGTGAATAATATTAGTTTAAGACTAGCTAGTAACAACAGTAAATAGAATCAATGACAGAGGAAAGAATGAGAGATCTCCCATTTTTTCCTCGACAAAGCATTGGCATTGATTCTATTTACTTTTGTATATTAGTTAGTCTTGAATTAATGTTGAATTTATTAAAAACTATACTTTGGAAAAGTGGAAAATCCATTTGATAAGCTGTGATCAACACTAGTTTAAGACTAAGTTAGTAACAAAAGTAAATAAAATTAATGACAGAGGAAAGAATGAGAGATCTCCCATTTTTTCCTCGACAAAGCACTGCCATTGATTCTATTTATTTTTGTCATTAGTAAAAATTCCCGTCTAGAAAATAAATTGCTCCGTGTATAACCCATTATGCTTTGTATACACGCAAATTTTCGTTGAAATCAGAATTTCAGGATTATCCTTGAAACGTAGTGTACGAATACTTTTTGGAGCCACTGTAAATAATCCATGCTGCGTGACATTGGTGTTCCTTCGCGCAGTCTCAAGCTGTGTTTACGCTGAAGTAACGCGTGGAAACGTTTTGTCGCTTCTTGTTGCCGTGTGTTCCGACACGTTTTCAACATATGGCGGGTTACAGAATCATTTGGTCCGCGCTGAAGCAACAAACAACGACTTTTTTTTTAAGAAAACATGAAACGTCAACACAGTGTTCCTCGATGTAGCTTCAGTGTACACGCAGTTCAGCATTTGAATTTTCTTTCATCCATCACTGTACAGTAGTAGATAAAATTTAAGACGAGACGATAATGTAAAACACAGTTTTATGGTTTGTAAACATTGTCTGTATATTAATTTTTATTGTTGTCGTGTTAGTTGATTAGCATACAATGCAAATTTTATTTATACTCCTAATTCTTATTAATTAATTGATTTATTTTCTTTGACCCTTTGGTCCTAGACGATAGGACAATGGATAGCATAGTTTTATGGTCTGCAAATATTGTCTGTACACTTATTTTTATTGTTATTATGGTAGAACACTATTTATTGATTAGCATAGAATACAGATTTTATTTATACTCTTATTCCTTATTAATTAATTAATTTATTTTCTTCGACCCTTTGGTCTTAGACGCGAGAGCAATGTAGAATATAGTCTTATGGTTTGAAAATATTGTCTGTACACTTATTTTTATTGTTATTATAGTAGAACACTGCTTATTGATTGGCATAGAATACAGATTTTATTTATACTCTTATTCCTTATTAATTAATTAATTTATTTTCTTCGACCCTTTGGTCTTAGACGCGAGAGCAATGTAGAATATAGTCTTATGGTTTGAAAATATTGTCTGTACACTTATTTTTATTGTTATTATGGTAGAACACTACTTATTGATTAGAATAGAATACAGATTTTATTTATACTCTTATTCCTTATTAATTAGTTAATTCAATTTCGTTGACTCCTTGGTCTTAAATTTTCGTCCGTCACTGTATATCTTATATCGTTACGTAACTATTAAAAAAAAGCTATTCGTTAACGGTGGTTTCCCCCCTCGGGATTCTCATGAAATGTATTAATTTACGTGTAATTAAATACACGTGAAATACTACACGTGTATATAAATATATGTAAAACAATTCACGAGTACATGTGTCTTCAATATGACTCGTACTGAAGTACGTGCATATGAACTACCGATTATTAAAGTATACTTATTTGCATGCAACAGATTAAACTGAAAAGTATATGAAAAAATACTGAATAAGTAGAAAACAAATCTTTATTTATATCTGCTGCAGAAAATCATAGTCAGTTTTGGAAGCTTTACCATAGTGAATTTATAAGGTTGCTATGAATAATCACCAGTTGGTTATTTTGACTGCTACAGTAGTTCTAGTGTTAATGCTGTATTTATTCTATCGTTGTAACTATAAAACAAAAAATGTTAATTTTGTATAAATTTATCTGCATTTCTCGGATTGTATCTTGTTTTTCATTTTATCCGTCACTATTAATACCTTTCTACTGCTCCCGGTATACTTTTATTATAATAACTGTATCTACCGATAACATGTTCCACAATTTATAGTGACGACAAACATTAACCGAGCATAATCTTCTATCCATTGAAGCAGTTGTAAATCAGAGTAAATTTTGCAAGCTTTACCATAGTGAATTTATAAGGTTGCTATGATTAATCAGCAATTGTTCATTTCGACTATTCTGGTAGCTTTATTGTTAAATGTACATGAAATAAAAATCTCTAGTGACTATAGTCAGTCACTGATATTACAGTATAGTCACCTGTAGTATCGAAAGTATTAAAACTGTTCAGTCGTTTATATTATGAAAAGAAAATCGTACTTACCCGCCAGCTTCAAAAATTTCTGAAAATATCCAAAAAGAAATGGTCCCTCAATTTTTTGGCCAATCAGTCGGCTAGTTGAACCAAAACGAGCCCCCGTCAGCTAATCGAATACGGTTCTCATGCGAGTTAAAATCCCTCCCGCTTCGCAGAAGCCATAAAGCATTTTCGTTCTGCACCCCCGCCCCCCAATTTTCCATCCTTGAATTTATAATGTTGCTTTGAATAATTACCAATTGGTGATTTTGACTATTTTGGTAGTTTTAGTGTTAAATGCACATGAAATAGAAATCTCTAGTGACTATAGTCACTGATATTACAGTATAATCACCTATGACAACAGCTGATTATAATCATCTGTAGTATCGAAAGGGTTAAACTGTTCAGTCGTTTAAAGTATGAAAAGAAAATCGTCCTCAAAAAGCATACTTACCCGCCAGCTTCAAAAATTTCTAAAAATATCCAAAAAGAAATGGTCCCTTGATTTTTTGGCCAATCAGTCGGCTAGTTGAACTAAAACGAGCCCCCGTCAGCTAATCGAATACGGTTCTCATGCGAGTTAAAATCCCTCCCGCTTCGCAGAAGCCATAAAGCATTTTCGTTCTGCACCCCCGCCCCCCAATTTTCCATCCTTGAATTTATAATGTTGCTTTGAATAATTACCAATTGGTGATTTTGACTATTTTGGTAGTTTTAGTGTTAAATGCACATGAAATAGAAATCTCTAGTGACTATAGTCACTGATATTACAGTATAATCACCTGTAGTATCGAAAGGGTTAAACGTTCAGTCGTTTAAATTATGAAAAGAAAATCGTACTTCCTCGTCAGCTTCAAAAATTTCTAAAAATATCCAAAAAGAAATAGTCCCTCGATTTTTTGGCCAATCAGTCGGCTAGTTGAACCAAAACGAGCCCCCGTCAGCTAATCGAATACGGTTCTCATGCGAGTTAAAATCCCTCCCGCTTCGCAGAAGCCATAAAGCATTTTCGTTCTGCACCCCCGCCCCCCAATTTTCCATCCTTGGTGTACGAGCACTCGTTCATATTTCACCTGTGGCCCTCTTTCGCGAACTCGGAACTTCCTTTAATCGGATCACAGTGGCTGGTTCCCAGCGAAATTTTCCTCGTATCCGCCTTGCCTCGCCCTCTTCGCGGAACATTTTCGGGGAAATAAAACGGTTTCCCGTGTGTGTACACGGGGAGGAAGTTACCGATAGCAGTCTTGAAAGGGTCGCGTTTGAGGCACGCAGTTCAGAGAGCTTGAAAATCTTTCGATAATCCGATACTCGATTTTTCGCGTAATTTTTGGTTCCTGTTTTTTTTTTGTCATTCTAGCCGTTCAAACGTTAGTTAACCCTTTGAGTGTTGAAAACGTATATATACGTTTTCGCAAGTCTATCAATATGTACGAAAGCCGTAAATATACGTCCTCACGTATCCATTAATATATATAGGAAAGCCGTAAATATATGTCCTCTGCATTTCTTTACTATAACATCTTTTAGTGTTTTTTCGATTGATTTAACATGGGATATAACATGTTAACCCTTTGACTGCTAAAAGCGTAAATATACGCCTTCACAAGTTCATCAATATATACGAAAGCCGTAAATATACGTCCTCTGCATTTTTTTACTATAACGTCTTTTACTGTTTTATCGATTGATTTAACATGGGATATAACATGTTAACCCTTTGACTGCTAAAGGCGTAAATATACGTCCTCTGCATTTTTTTACTATAATATCTTTTAGTGTTTTTTCGATTGATTTAACATAGGATATAACATGTTAGCCCTTTGACTGCTAAAGGCGAAAATATACGCCTTCACAAGTTCATCAATATATACGAAAGGCGTAAATATACGTCCTCTGTATTTCTTCACTATAACACCTTTATTACTGTTTTACTGATTAATTCAACGTAGAATTTATTGTCCTATGTAACGTAGCGATTAAATGTGCCATTATTACTTTGTCATTATTATTTTTAATCCCTAAGAATGGTAACAAACTTCCGGGTACTGTTTTGGTCACTAATCAGTTAGTTCGTTTTCTTATTTTTTTGATTGGTTTCTGACAATGGTGGTAGTTATGTTGAACTGTACAGGGTGTCCAAATTTTAGGGATTTTTAAAAAATTAGGTAATATTTCTATGATTTTTCGTCACTTTTTCTTTAATCTTTTCAAACAGCATTTCTTTTTTTTAAATCGGTAATTGTATTGGGATTGGTTTTAAACTTTTAAATTTTGACGAAATTCTAGGTTTTTGTGGTTTTTATTTTCTTTTATACTCTTGATATTTCTTTCTTGATAATTGGAACTTTTTCAGGTTAGTTGAATTCGTGGGAACAATTTTTGTTGCTATTTAAATTCTATGGGTATAGTTAATTTTTATTTATAGCGTGATACGTGTGATTTTTCTCTTAAGTTCAGTTTATACGTCCACGATTATGGCAAATGCGAACGCATTTTAGATAAATTATGGATTAAGAGCGCGGCTTATCTCTGTCATAATTAGACTCTGGACTGTTTGATGAGTGTGACACAGTTGTTTGGAGGCAACGAATTAAAAAGTTAATCTTGCAAAGAGGTTAATCTGGGAGGAAAGTTTGGTCGCTGTTTCTAATTCACATAACGTCTATTTTAATTAATTCTGTCTTAATCTTAATCGAATTAAATGGTTGACGGCTTGGATAATACCCAGAATCTTGCTATTAATGTCACAAATTTTCTCGATTATTAAAAATCTTAATTCGTAAAATAAGAATTAGAAAATTGAAAATTAGATCGTTCAGAGTTCATGAAAAAAATCGTCCTCTTAACCCTTTACCGCATATGGGCCCATATATGGTATTGCAGTTTTGATTGAATTTTATTTCCAAATTAAGTATCATAAAGTCACAGACAATTTTTTCGCGTTTTATTATTGCTAAATATATATATTTGATGGATTAAAATAGTTTGAATTATTTTATAATACTTAATTTGGAAATAAAATTGAATCAAAACTGCAATACCATATATATATGGGCCCATATGCGGTAAAGGGTTAACAATAGATTGCCGGAGTGAGTCAATTTGACTCATTTGTGATTTTAAGTTCAAGTATTATGTGAAAGGAATAGAAGTAAGGTCGTTTGTGCTAAATGTAAAAATAAAATCTGCGGAAAATATATTTTAAAAATAGTATATATATAAAAATTGTTTTGAACAAACTTCCTTAAAAATAAAGTTCTATTTTTTTTTTAACCTTCAATTTTCATGTTTGAGTCAAATTGATTCGTTTCAGGCAAAATAGGTGTATACCCAACATCCGGCAATCTAGTATTAAAAATCATGTACAGTACTGCTGCTTTAAATGTTCATCGCACGGGAATGAATATGAACATTTATCGAAACACGACACGTTTTTTTGTGTGTTTGCTGGTTAGTTGAACGAAGTAAGAGATAAAGAAAAACAAACGAAATGAAATTAAATGTCCAGGTTGGTCGCCAAACAGTGTAACATGATACGGGTTCGAATATCCGTGTGAGACTATACTAAAGATAAGACGAAACTTTTTTATTTCTCGTTTGTTTTGCTTAAAAATTATTTCAGTGCATTAGTGATATTTTTCTGATTAAAATGAGACCAAACACGATATCATTTGGATAATATTTACTTGCACATAATAAATTCCAATATGTAACTTAGATTACTCGATATAAGTAAATGTTATTCAAATTATATCGTGTTTGGTCTCATTTTAATCAGAAAACTGTCAACAATACACTGAAAAAGTTTTTGTGTAAAAAGGTGGAAAAATAAAAAAGTTTTGTCTTATCTTTAGTGTTGTCTCACACGGTTATTCGAACCCGGATCATATTACACTACTCGACGTTCCAGCTTTGTTCACGTGTTCCAAGGATGATCCCTCTAGTGGAGGGGATAATGCTTGAACATTTAACGTGATCTGGCTTTCGATCATTTATAGCGACAATACTATACCACGAAGAAAAACTGCATTGGTATGGTATCTAATGTGAAGGCGTTTAACGTTGTTCGGAAGTCTTGACGGACGATTGTTATTGAACGAGATTAATTACGAAATAAAGACCTCGCGAACTTCTTAGGCATCCCGATAACAGGCTAGACAGATAGCAGTTGCGATCCCCTTACACTTTAACATAGTTAGCTAAGGTTTCGACACGCGTGCATCTTACTTGGGTAGTTACAACCGGATTAAGTTCACGTATATCGTGTAGGTTATTGCAATCTATACGGCCTAGCAGTGTTGTGTCAGTTCAGTCAAACTGAAATTAGACTGTAGTGCTTTTGAAAGATGCAGATAATGTTAATCTATACGTATAAAAAGACATGTTTTGACTGACTGATTGATTCATCATCACAGAGCCTAAACTACTGAAGCCAGAAACATGAAATTTGGACAATAGACTTCTTTTATAACGTTGCACTCATTAAGGAAGGACTTTTTTATATTCCACCCCTAAAAGGGTTAAATAAGGGTTGAAATTTGATTTTAAAGCAAGCACTGTGAAAACTGATATTTAACCTTCTGGTCAGAAATAAAAAAATACGTGTCTCAACGTTTCTGAAAAATCAATTCCCAAGGGGGTAAAATAAGGGTTGTAAGGGTGTTTGAAAATTCACCGATTTTGAAGCAATGCACTACAAAAGCTGGCTTTTAGCTTTTAGTTAGAAATAAAGAAATACGTTTCTCAACGTTTCTGGAAAATCATCCCTCAAAGGGGTAAAATAAGGGATGAATGGTTTTTTGAAAATCCACCGATTTTGAAGCAAGCACTATAAAAACTGGCTTTTAGTTTTAAGTTAGAAATAAAGAAATACGTTTCTCAACGTTTTTGGAAAATCAATTCCCAAAGGGGTAAAATAGGGGTTGAAAGATTGTTTGAAAATCCACCGATTTTGAAGCAAGCACTATGAAAACTGGTACTTAGTTCGTGATTAGAAATAAAGAAATACGTGTGTCAACGTTTTTGGAAACTCAATCCCCGAGGGGGTAAAATAAGGGATGTATGGTTTTTTGAAAATTCACCAATTTTGAAGCAAGTACCATGAAAACTGGTATTTAGCTTTTTGTTTAGAAATAAAAAAGTACGTGTTTCAACGTTTTTAGAACATCAGCTTCCGAGGGGGTAAAATAAGGGATGAATGGTTTTTTGAAAATCCACCGTTTTTGAAGCAAGTACCATGAAAACTGGTATTTAGCTTTTTGGTCAGAAATAAAGAAATACGTGTTTAATGTTTTTGGGAAATCAACCCCCAAGGGGGTAAAATAATCGATGAAAGCTTGCTTGAAAATCCACCGGTTTTGTAGCAAGCATTATGAAAAAAAAACGCGGGCAACAACTAGTTAAGTAATAGAAAGATGAAAGTGATCAGACAAAAGAATTTTTGAATAACAGAACGATTAATCTTTTTATACCAAATTTCATTTATTTCAATGGATAGTAAGAAGATATAGAGTTTTTTTAAATATTCGTGTATTCTGTATCTTTTCCACAATTAAATTTCATAATTCTTTAAGACAAATGACTATTATCGAATACACGCTTCATTCGGATAATAGAATTTCTATGTACAGTACTTGGTTAATGGATATTCAGATAAAACAAATTCTACTGTATGTTAAAAATCGGAGAAGAATAATAATTTTCTTTTATTTATATTTAAATATTTATGCTATTTGTAACACGTGTTCCTAGTTACATACAATATTTGTATATATTATAGTTGTAAACATTTTTGAATATTTAACGCATCAAGATAAGTTTATTAAATAAAAACTCTTTTAAATTAGGAACAGAATATTGCTGTATTTAAGAAAATTCAATAGACCAAATTGTTCCCCAGCTTTACTAACAATATCATATTAAAAATGTTCGTTTTACATTAATTTTTCGTAGTTTATACGATACGTTGTCAGAAAAAATGAATGCAGAATAACAAGCAGAAGATTCTTTTACAATTTAATATTTATTTCGATTTAAAAATGTTTGCTTCCCAATTGTTCGTTTAAAAAGTTAGTTACTGACGTTTTCGAGAACGTGTTTCGATTGTCGGATACAGTGTCGAATGAATTTCAAACATCGAATCATTTCGGTGAACTTGAAGTCGTTAATCCCTCGAAGTATTATCGATTAATTAACGTGACCGCACGAGCGAAAGAGACACGACCGATCGAAATTGCACAGACCAACGCACATTTTATGTTTGGCATTAAAAAATACCAAGAGATACACCAGGTTTAATTGGTTTTTCGTTTCGAGTATTATTCTAGGTTGACGTGCGTTCCTCGTTCGATTTACGATGGAAATAAAATGCTACCTGCAATTCTAGAGAATAAAGCACAGTGCTTCGTATTATTACATAATTTGTTTTATAAAAATAGTAATTTTTTTTGTAGCTCTTTTGTAGCTTTATTTCATACATTTATTTAATTGCAGATATATATTTTGCTTTATTCGACGTGTCTGTTTTATTATTATAGAGAAATGCATTCTTTAAATGTATGTTGTGTATTTCTTTTAGTATATTTTATTGATATTAATTTCTGTTCACAAAGTGTGGAATAAATGAAATAAGAGTGATAATTATTTTGATTTGTTTTGAAAGACGTAAATAATTATATTTATAATTTTGCATACTTGTTTTTTCAGGTATATTATTATATATAAGACTGCTTATTATTATGTTTTATTATTATTATTATTATTATTTCTGGATTATTATTATGTTTTATTATTATTATTATTTCTGGCTTATTATTATGTTTTATTATTATTATTATTATTATTTCTGGATTATTATTATGTTTTATTATTATTATTATTTCTGGCTTATTATTATTTCTCTCTGTTTACTCCAATAGATCTATTATACTCATTAAATGCTCGTTCTTTTTCTCTGTTTTGCATGCAGATTTATTACACAGTGGTCCATGCAATTGTTTCAGGTAATAACTCCGTTGTTAGCCCTTTGATACACATTTGTTTGAAATTTTTTTGCACACGGAACACATTTAATTTTTTGGGCGTGTAAAAGCAGTAGATTTTATGCAACAATTAATTTAATTCATATTGTACATTGTTGGGCTAAAATAAGGAGCACAAGTCTTACTTGAGAGTCTTTACTAAAACGATTACTCGAGATTATAATATTGGTTTACAAAATAAGAACGTAATCAGAGTAAACATCAAAATAGGTGAAACAAAAAATAAAAATTATATGTAAATACACAGGATGGCGTTACGGTTACTAAAGATTAATTCAGAATAACTTTCAATAAGTAAGCAAATTATTAATAATTTTGAAGTGATATTTATACCCTGTAAATCTCATATCCTCCTTATTTTTACCTTAGATACTTTTCATTAATTCCAATTTAATAATTTGCTAATAATTGCAGATTTTTATAAGAACACTCAAAGAAATAGAAGTTAGACAGAGACTCGTTTCACCCTATAAATTTCATAACCTCTAAGTTATCTTAAATACTTTTTATAACCGCCATTTTATCTCAAATACTTGTCATAACCTCCAACCCACCTTAGATACTTTTCATTATTTCCAATTTACTAATTTGCTAATAATTGCAGATTTTTATAGGACCATTCAAAGAAATAGAAGTTAGACAGAGACTCGTTTCATTCTATAAATTTCATAACCTCTAACTTACCTCAAATACTTTTCATAACCTCCACCTTACCTTAGATACTTTTCATTACTTCCAATTTAATAATTTGCCAATAATCGTGGATTTTTATAAGAACACTCAAAGAAATAGAAGTTAGACAGAGACTCGTTTCACCCTATAAATTTCATAACCTCCAATTTACCTCAAATACTTTTCATAACCTCTAATTTACCTCAAATACTTTTCATAACCTCCGATTTAAATCAAATACTTTTCATTATTTCCAATTTACTAATTTGCTAATAATTGCAGATTTTTATAGGACCATTCAAAGAAATAGAAGTTAGACAGAGACTCGTTTCATTCTATAAATTTCATAACCTCCAATTTACCTCAAATACTTTTCATAACCTCTAACTTACCTCAAATACTTTTCATAACTTCTATCTTACCTCAAATACTTTTCATAGCCTCCACCTTACCTTAGATACTTTTCATTACTTCCAATTTAATAATTTTCCAATAATCGTGAATTTTTATAAGAACACTCAAAGAAATAGAAGTTAGACAGAGACTCGTTTCATTCTATAAATTTCATAACCCCTAAGTTACCTTAAATACTTTTTATAGCCTCCAACTTACCTAAAATACTTTTTATAGCCTCCAACTTACCTAAAATACTTTTCATAACTTCCATCTTACCTCAAATACTTTTATAATGTCCAACTTACCTTAGATACTTTTCATTACTTCTAATTTAATAATTTGCCAATAATCGTGGATTTTTATAAGAACACTCAAAGAAATAGAAGTTAGACAGAGACTCGTTTCACCCTATAAATTTCATAACCTCCAACTTACCTCAAATACTTTTGATAACCTCCAACTTACCTCAGTTACTTTTCCTACTTTTGCACATTATATACACTCAAATTACCCACAAACATACAAAAATTCCTTGGTCTAACGATAACAACGATAAGACCGTTAAAATCTTCCCCTAACAATCGCCTTAGATGTCGACCCAAGAATAATTGAAAGGGTTAACTTCGCCCCACTTTCCAGCGCCTGGAAGCGTACCGTGAAGCCGCCATTCCCGTTTATTCCAGGAACAACATTATCGTCTTCGTTGCGCAACGAACGTCTAACAAGAACCGCGCATTAAACCGAAACCAGTCGCAAACACACAAAGGGATGGCGAAAGGGGTTGGTGATGGAGGGGGTGGGTTGGTAGGGATACCCTTAATCGCGCCACCGAACCCAGCCGAGCCCCAATTTCCAGCACACGTTCAACCGAAGTTGTCCGAAGTTGGAAAGTTTCTTCGTCCCCTAAAAGTGGCGCGCGGATCGATATTCGCAAACAGAAATCGGCCCGTTGTCGCGGGGATGGAGAGCGTCATAACGTCCCGCGGGATAGGCCTGACCCAGATTCCTTAATGATCCTGCCGCGCGAGATATTATCAATTAATTAATACCAGCCGAGAAAGGAATGGAATCCTTTGGCTGTTTTTGTGGGACTCCTTTTGAGGTACTTTCGCGCCACCCGGTATATGTCTAGTCGTGCGGCGACGGATTTGAAATTTTTATTATTTTCGCCTCGATGATAGACGGAAATTTTTATTATTTTATTTTCATATTTGTTTCACATCAGACCAATTTAATTTTTTCAGGTGTGTTATATTTACACCATATCATTTTACACTTTAAATTGTAGTATTTCTGCATAATTTCGTGTTGCGTGTCTCTTTATTATCTTCGCCTCGATAATAGACGGAAATTTTTATTTTATTTTTTATTATTTTCGTCTCGATAATGGACAGAGATTTTTATTATTTTATTTTCATATTTGCTTCACATCACAACAATTTAATTTTTCCAGGTGTGTTATATTTACACCATATCATTTTACACTTTAAATTGTAGTATTTCTGCACAATTTCGTGTTTCGTGTCTCTTTATTGTCTTCGCCTCGATAATAGACGGAAATTTTTATTATTTTCGCCTCGATAATGGACAGAGATTTTTATTATTTTATTTTCATATTTTGTAGTATTTTTGCATAATTTGGTGTTGCGTGTTTCTTTATTATCTTCGCCTCGATAATAGACGGAAATTTTTATTTTATTTTTTTATTATTTTCGCCTCGATAATAGACAGAGATTTTTATTATTTTATTTTCATATTTGTTTCACATCAGACCAATTTAATTTTTCCAGATCTGTTATATTTACACCATATCATTTTACACTTTCAATTGTAGTATTTTTGCATAATTTCGTGTTTCGTGTCTCTTTATTATCTTCGCCTCGATAATAGACGGAAATTTTTATTTTATTTTTTATTATTTTCGCCTCGATAATGGACGGAAATTTTTATTATTTTATTTTCATATTTGCTTCACATCAGACCAATTCAATTTTCCAGGTGTATTATATTTACACCATATCATTTTACATTTTAAATTGTAGTATTTCTGCATAATTTCGTGTTTCGTGTCTCTTTATTATCTTCGCCTCGATAATAAACAGAAATTTTTATTATTTTATTTTCATACTAGTTCTTGTCTGCGGTTTTGCCCGCGCAGGAGTACTTTGATTTCAGTTCTAACTATTTTCAAGAGATATCCAATTTTGCAAGCCTTTAACTTTAATTTTAACCATAAAGTTAAATACTTAGTAATTTTTATCGTACTTGCTTAAAAATTAGTGGATTTTCAAACAGCCTTTCAACCCCTATTTAACCCCTTTAGGGGTGAAATATAAAAAAATCCTTCGTTAGTGGTTGCCTACGTTATAAAAGAAACCCATTGTCCAAATTTCATGTTTCTAGCTTCAGTAGTTTAGGCTTTGCAATCATGAATCAGTCAGTTAGTGAGGACATGTTTTTTTAATTTTTCCAGGTGTGTGCGTTATATTTACACCGTATCATTTTACATCTTTAATTATAGTATTTCTGCATAATTTCGTAGTATTCAAATGTGGGTAAGCGGACATCCAAACTGTTGAGGTGTCGAAGTGGAACACGACCCGAAAAAAGGTTGAGAAACACTGTTATAGAGCATCCTATCGGAGCACTCTAAACATAGAGCACGATTTCCTTGACCTATTCTATAGAAGTGTGTTAATTCCAGCTCAAACTATGACGAACCAACAGATCGAAGGTGTATCCCGAACAAATCGAACTCCGTTTGCTATAGATCGCTTGATCTTCGCCAGGAATTCCGTTGGAATCCTCCTGGAAGATCTTTAATTGATCCCGGTGATATTTCGCGAGAATGTCCCTAGCGATTCTAGTTAGAACCGTGTTCGTGGCCACGAAATGGGATTCTTGTGGTCTGATGAAGGTCTGAGAGGTTAGGTTCGTGGACTTTTGGTGAGCAATGGCGGTCTCCTAGCGATTATGAGAGTTTGAATGTTAGAGCAATGGTACAATTAAGATCTTTTTGAGTTTATCGTTATATTGAATAATAAAAGGAGATTGATGCGTCAAAATTCGATTTTTTAGTTGTGAGATTTTGCGTTTTTGTTGTTTTCCTTCTTCAAAATGTTCAATTGAAGAGGACACCGTGTATAACTATCAACTACTTTCGGAGGTATCTTATAATCAAGAATTAATGCTATAATAATTAATAATAATATATTATATAATAATAATTAATAAGAATATATTATATATATATATATTCTTAAATATATATATTCATAAATAATTAATAAGAATATATTATACATATATTCTTAAATAATTAATAAGAATATATTATACATATATTCTTAAATAATTAATAAGAAAATATTATATATATTCTTAAATAATTAATAAGAATAAATATTACTATTATTATTATAATTGTTATTATTTCGTGGTTGTTATAGACAATTTTATTACTTTCTAATAATTTCATGCGATTTTTGTAAATATGTAGACTTGTTTTCCTGAATGTGATTAGCAACATTCAATTCAATATATAGAGTGACCCATCAGTTATGTGCAGGTTAAGTATTCTCAGTTTTTTAAGTAACAGGCAGAGATTTTAGAAACAAACAATCACATGACATAAGAAAAATATATCGCGATGGTAACAGTTATTTTATGAAATGTGGAATTTTGTGTATAATTTAGAATTTTTTTTATTAATAAGTTTTAAATTCTTATTATCGGCAAAATTTTAGGTATGTCTAATTTTAAGTAAGTGGAAGCATCTACTAAGAAGTATTTATTCAAAAATTTGTTGTTTCCGATGTATTCAATTTTAATCACGGTTAATAAAATAATGAATTTTTAAATTTTCTCTATGCTTTTACCGGCAAAAATTTGTTGCAATCATGTTACGTTTTTGTTGCAGTCATATTAATCTAAATATAAGGATTTATAAATAAATCATAATTTAAATAATTAGTATATTAATTATTTAATTTATAAATATGTAATTATTCATATACATATATATATTTTTAAATCTTAATTGGATAATATAAATTATAGAATAATATAAATAATATAAATTATAAATATAGAACTTAAATTTATATATATTAATTAATACTTATAATATATATGTATTTATTAATATATAAATATTTACTCGTAATATATACATCTATTAATATCTACATATGATGATTTATAAATATAGAATGTCTTATTAATGAATCATAATTTAATAATGAATTATATAAATCTTTAACATATATACTCACAGAAATATAGATACGATTTGAGTCCTACTGGATACATACCTATATGGGACACCCAGTATATTCTCCCCCATCGTTTACGACCCAGCTCTTTAATAATTTTTAAAATCCACCCTTAATTTTTCACTCCCTTCGTTCGTCACCGAAAACATAATGATTCAACCGTAAAACGAAAACTTTTGCAATAAAACTATTATCCTCAATAATTAAAAAATGTTCTTAAAGCGCGTTTTTCTTTTATTAAAAATATCCCCGCCTACTTATTGTTCTCCAGAATTAAAAGTCGCTTGTGGTTCAACGCGATTCCCCGCGCGAAACATAATTGTGCTCGACTTTTCGATTGCAGGCTGCCCACAGCGGGGCGATTTCCGGTTTCAGTGTAACGAGCACAAGGGCTTAGCCGGTTATGAATCGGCGATTACTTTCCATTCATAAAAGGCCTTCGTCGGTTAACACCGGCGGAACGCTGCTGCCTCGTTCATTTATCGCGGCACTCATTTAATTACGACAAAACGTTGAACTTGAGCGTAATTAAAGAGCGCTTTTCGACCGCGATTCCCCCCCCCCCCCCCTCCCTCTTCAACCGCCTCTGCCCCTCTTTCTCTCGTTCGTTTCAAGCTACGTCTCGCTTTCCAATGTTTCCTTGCGTTCCACTTCCGTTCGTTTCTTTTTTCTTTTTTTTTTACTTCTTTTACTTTCGATTTCCTTCGGTCTCCGTTTCGACGTTTCACCGTTTAACCCTTTGACTGCCACGCCGAAATCTGACCCCTATAAAAATTAATAAAAATCGTCACTTGTTCAAGTTATGTATTTCTACTAATCTGAATGCGTAGATCATCAGTGACCCCCACAAAAATTGATAAATATTGTAGTAATGTGATCGAGCGGATGCGAGACTGGAAAGGTCAGAGTACTTGAGTTGGGCGATTGTCGCGTGAACGTAGAATGTTTGGGCTCGAATGTTTCTAAGGCGTGAAAGATGAGAACTTGATAAAACAGTGCGACTGAGAAATTCTGGGTAGTCGTGATCGAATGCGTAGAGTGAGAAAGGTTGACAATTAGAATGAAAGGACACGAGTGTTTGGAAGAATATATGACGGGGAAAATGCGAGCGCGGAGCAGAAAGTATCAGACGGTGAAGATAGAACGTATTAGACGGTGAAGTCAGAAAGAATTGAACGTAGAAAGAGTGTTGAATAAGCGAAGTAGTAAGCGTAGTTTGCGAAGTATCAGCGTAGTTTGTTATTTTGTATTCGTTTGTGTCGTTTTAGTTTATTAAATACACGTATATTTATTATATTATTCACTACTCTTCTTTTTCCTTTTTTTTCATTTACAACCTTTCCTATAAATTTTGGGGGCTCGTCCGGGATTGATTAGCCTATGAATTTTGGGGCTCGTCCGGGATAGTCCTTTCCTATAATATTGACATTTATTTTAGTTATGTATTTCTATCAATTTGAGCGCGCCGGTCACCGGTGACCCCCACGGTATTCAGCGTGTTAATGCATGGCACTCTATGAGTCGGCTTGCTACGCAAATGCCTCGAACGATCTCCCGCTAACACACGTTTATAAAATATAAAAAGACCTTATTTTGTTTATTCGTCGTCTTCCATCCTGATAGAAGGCAGACCGTCGGGTATAAAAATGTAACGGGAAAAACAAGTTCGAGACGCGGATTCTGCTTTATAGCGATCTATTTCGAGCGGAAAAGCGAGATTTTTTTGCGTCGGAAAAAAGCGTGATGCTCGCCAGCCGACGGGATACGCGAAAACATGCTTGAAAACAGTGGCTTAAACCGCTCGAATGTTTATCCGCCGCGAAATATTTCGATGAAACGTTTTCTCTTGTTTTTTATTTTGTTCCTCCGTTCGAACATCCGGCTGGTTATCGGTTTGTTCGGGATTTTGTATAAATTCCCGCTTTCGCTAGCATCGCGAATCGGCCATTTCTTTTTTTCGGTCGAAAATTCGTCGTTCGTTTCGTTTCGCGTTCATAGCTTTCACGAATGTTTATTTGAAAAAAAAAAGGAAGTCTCGTGGATTCCCGATTTTTATTTATCTATTTGCAACGGGATAAACCCTTTGTTACCTTTGTTATAGAAGGAAGAAAATAAAAGTAGATCACACGAGTAAGATGAGCACGTAAGATAACAAAAAAAAAAAACAAAAAATATATAATAATAAAAAATTCTTGAGTTACGAGTTATCAACCTCTGTAATTGCTGAGTTTTAAAAATAAAAGAGGAGAGCTATCGAAGAAATTAATAACCTTGCAAAAATTATTACCGGTTACGAGCAGGTGATTTAAGTAATTGTAATAGTCGTACAATGAACGATTCTGATTAGTAAGAAATAAGCTTTGATTTCTTAAGTCGCGAATAGGTGAAAGGTTAAAAGAAAAAAGGATATCAGGAAAAGCAATGATGTTATTTTGAATTTTATATACAGGGTGTTCAGACGAAAGTGGGAGAAAATTGAAGGGGTAACTCTATGCAACATTCTAAGACGAAAATTAAGAGTAACAATATTGCGTTTGACGCTTTGTTTATTAGTTATAAGCAACTAAAAGAACGGGATATTGTACGCCTGAAAGCAGGCAATCTGGGCAGCACGGTAGGTAATGTCACTAGCTACGCAGTGATGCTCAATCGTAACTACGTGCAGAATATAGTTTACCTTTGAACAGCTACTGAAAATCACGTTCACGGATTAACAACTCAGACACGATCCTGTGACACATTTTAAAGCGAAATCGTGGAATCATCATTAAATTAGGTACTCGACAAGAATCCACAAGGACATATCAAAGCAATGTGGAATTTTCAAGCAGAGAGGATTAATGTTTCCTCCAGCGCACTAGCTCACGCTTACAAATAATCCATTTATGCACATGCTGTGAATATCCCTTAAAAACTTCAACATGCCGTATAAATAACATAATATATGTGGAATATGACTTACCTCAGAACAGCTGCAGAAAATGCACGTAGTTACGACTGAGCATCACTGTGCAGCGAGCGACATTACCTACGGTGTTGCTCCGTTTGCCTACTCTCAGGCGCAAAATATCCCGTTTCTTTAGTTGCTTATAACTAATAAACAAAGCGTCGAACGCAATATTGTTACTCTTGACTTTCATCTTAGAATGTTACATAGAGTTACCCCTTAGATGTCATTGAAGTTATTTACCGTGTTGCTCCGTTTGCCTACTCTCAGGCGTAAAATAGCCCGTTCCTTTAGTTGCTTATAGCTAATAAACAAAGCGTCGAACGCAATATTGTTACTCTTGACTTTCATCTTAGAATGTTACATAGAGTTACCCCTTAGTAGTCATTGAAGTTATCTACCGTGTTGCTCCGTTTGCCTACTCTCAGGCGTAAAATAGCCCGTTCTTTTAGTTACTTATAACTAATAAACAAAGCGTCAAACGCAATTTTGTTACTCTTGATTTTCGTCTTAGAATGTTACTTAGACTTACCCCTTAGTAGTCATTGTAGTTACCTACCGTGTTGCTCCGTTTGCCTACTCTCAGGCGTAAAATAGCCCATCCTTTTTGTTGCTTATAACTAATGAACAAAGCGTCAAACGCAATATTGTTACTCTTGATTTTCGTCTTAGAATGTTACATAGAATTACCTGTTCAATTTTCTCCCAGCTTCGTTCGAACATTCTGTATAAATACTAGATCATAGATCGTGCGGTGTTTGTCTGGGGTAATTAAACTCAGTCAAAATGATATACAGTCGTAGTCATGATCAAACATAGTCATCGGATTTTCAATTAAGCGAGACGCAAGATCTAAATGTCTATGTTCGACGTTTTCAATAAATATTACGTGTTGTTTGATGTATAGAGACCAGATTACGGAACCGTATTCAAGTAGTGATTTTTCGCAGTTACAAAATTTTCGATCGGATTTCATTGGAACCGATTCGCGGTTCGTTGGAATGTAGAAGCGGAAGGATTCCGGGAAACAATTAACGAAAGAGGCCAGATACGCGGAAGATGCGCGATCGGGTCGGAAAGGGGGTTAATGTGCAATTAAATCGATGATCCGAGTGATGGATGATCGTTAATTAAACGGCATTGTGAACGGGTTCATTGAGCGGATCGACGATAACTCTTATCCGTATGTTCTTTTCGTTTTCACGATACCGTTTGGTATACAGTGACGGACGTGCGGTGGCTCAAAGAAGTATTTGCGCATTGCAATGCAAGAAAATTCTGTAATGTTATAATAATAATATTTATTTATTGCTATGATTACGGAAATATAGTTACAGTATTATACAGGGTGTTCGGACAGCCCTGGGCTTAAATTGAAAGAGTAACTCCCTGAGACATTCTAAGACGAAAATCAAAAGTAACGATTTTGCGTTTGAGGCTTTGTTTACGAGTTATAACTAGTTAAAGATATCGTTTAATCCGGACCGTTCGACTCTTGAGAGCGGGTAACCGAGGCAACTCGGTCGGTAACGTCGCTGAATCCACAGTGATGCTCAAGCGTCGAACGGTCCGGATTAAACGATATCTTTAAATAGTTATAACTCGTAAACAAAGCCTCAAACGCAAAATCGTTACTCTTGATTTTCGTCTTAGAATGTCTCAGGGAGTTACTCTTTCAATTTAAGCCCAGGGCTGTCCGAACACCCTGTATATACAAATTTTTCTTTTCGCACGACTCTATTACACGGTACAACGTCTAACTCAACTCTGTTCTCAGGGCCGGCGTGACCTTTTGCGGGGCCTGAATACACATTTTCGCATCCTTATTCGCTTTCAAGGGCCAAAAAATTCAATGAAAGTACAAAATCTATAATCATATATGATTTTTGCAAAAAGCTATTGATGTAGTTTAATTTCTCTAAAAAGTACATCTCTTTGAAAGCGCGTGAATTTTTTTTATCTAAAGTAGTTTCCAGGATATCAGAACTTTATGGGGTTACACTGAACTTTGATGATTTCTGTCACTCCTTTAAACTGAATCATCGCTACTAAAAAAATGTCTTTCATCTGTTTATGGTATCATCATCCTGTAAAAAGTTAATCAAAATCGGTGTTTTTTAATTGGGTAATTTTCGTAGAACGCGCTGAACCTGCCTTGCGCCGGCCCTGTCTGTTCTTTTTGACCAGAGAAAACTTTCGCTAGCCCTTGGCCTTTCTCCCACCACGTACCTCGGAAAAATTGTGAGGGTGATTGCTAGTTTATTGACGTGTGTATGTTTGTTTGCGTGAAAGAGATTCTAGAATGAACGGTTGAGAAATTAGAATGAGAAGTAATGTATGGAAAACAAGAAGGATGAAAATATGAGCGAATGGAGTAGAGAATGAAAAAAATTGAATGAGAATCGTGAGTGTACACCTTTTGTTTATTGATTGAATGAGAATAGGACGTGCGAATGGGATCGGAGAATTATTACACAAAATAAACACATTTATATATTTTTAATATTGTCGTTTTCCTCAAGTATGGCCATATTTGGGCATATTCCAAAAACATGACCATATTTGGGCATTTTTCGAGGGCCTCGCGCGTCGCCAAGAGTTTTCACCAATCAGGTCTGTACTCTCGCTGTCCACCTGTTACTTTCTCGTACTCTATAAAATTAATTACGATACTACAATTCTCAAATTCTTGTGGATAGAATGGGACGAATAACGTCTCTCGTTAATTTTGCAGTTTAACACATAACAATGTATATTTAATCTATCTTTTTCTACGTTTGACTGAGCATCAAAACACAAAAGAAACGTGTCCGTTTTCGATAACTGTTCTTGTTCAGCCCCGTGTAACGAACATTTAAAGTGATAGTGCTGTAATCATAGTCTCGAAAAAAGTGTCCCCTTTCGATAAATATTCCTTTTCTATCTTGTCTAACGAACATTTAAAGCGACAGTACTGTAATCGTAGCTTTGAAAAAAATGGTGTCTTTTTTCTATAAATGTTCATTTACGATCCCGTGTAATGAATATCTCAGATGGTAGTACTGTAATCGTAGCCTTGAAAAAAGTGTCCCCTTTCGATAAATGTTCCTTTTTTGTCTTGTGTAACGAACAATTAAAGCGACAGTACTGTAATCGTAGCTTTGAAAAAAAGGTGTCTCTTTTCGATAAATGCTCATTTACGATCCCGTGTAATGAATATCTCAGATGGTAGTACTGTAATCGTAGCCTTGAAAAAAGTCTCCCCTTTCGATAAATGTTCCTTTTCTGTCTTGTGTAACGAACATTTAAAGCGACAGTACTGTAACAATAGCTTCGAAAAAAGGTATTCCTTTTCGATAAATGTTCATTTACGGTCCCTTGCAACGAACATTTAAGATGATAGTATTGTAATCGTAACCTTCAAGAAACGTGTCCACTTTCAATAAATGTTCCTCTTCGTTCCCGAACGATGAACATTTAAGACGTCAGTACAACACTTATATCCGCCACTGTACATATTTAGAAACACTGCGTATCGATTTGTCGCTTGGCGACGCCATTGTCGCCATGATTAATTTCCAGCCGATAGTAAGCTGGCAATGAATAATTGCCCGCGATACATTAATTAGTGTTACGTTTTATAATCGCCCAGAAGTCTTTTATATTCGCGGCGCCGAGTCAAACATAAAACAACAGCGCTTTGTGAATTGTGCTGTTGATATTGGTGGCCTTGATGATAGCAGGAGGTAGCAGAATTTATCTAGGGGAATTATTGGGTCACGTTATAAATTATATGTTTGGAATTCGTGTAGTGTACAAGCTTTTACTGAACTATCGATTAGCTGTCGTTAGTTATAACGTTTTGAACTCTGTCATTATGTGATGACTAAGTTTCCTATAAGTTACCAGGGAGAACTAGTTCCTTGGTGATTTCGACGAATTTTGAAAAAATGAATCTCAGAGTCGAAAAATTATTTTTCTTTATAGAGTATCAACATTTAGTTATACGTCTTGATTTTCGTCATTGGTTCACATAAGAAATAAATTCCTAGAGATTTTTGAGAAGTACTACATATCTCATAATATAAACTGTTATACAAGGTGTCCCATAAGTGGTGCTATAATCGAGTATCAGAATTTAGTTATATGTCTTGATTTTTGTCATTGATTCACATGAGAAATAAATTCCTAGGAACTTTTGATGATTACTACATATTTGGTGGTATAAACTGTTATACAGGGCGTCCCATAAGTGGTGATCTAATCGAGTATCAGAATTTAATTATGTTTTGATTTTTGTCATTAGTTCGCATAAGAAATAAATTCCTAGAGATTTTTGAAAAGTACTATATATCTTATAATATAAACTGATATATAGGGTGCCCCATAAGTGGTGCTATAATCGAGTGTCAGAATTTAGTTATATTGCTTGATATTTGTCATTGATTCACATGAGAAATAAATTCCTAGGGACTTTTGATAAGTACTATATATTTGGTGGTATAAACTGTTATACAGGGCGTCCCATAAGTGTTGCTCTAATCGAATATCATAATTTAATTATATGCCTTGATTTTTGTCATTGGTTCGCATAACAAATAAATTCCTAGGGATTTTTGAAAAGTACTCAAAGGGTTAAACATGCTAGGAAATTTCTGTATATTATATCGATTATAACTTTAGTAATCCTTTGAGTGCTACAGACGCATATATGTGTCCCTGACGAAAGTTATTCCCCTGGATTATGGACGCGTATATGCGTTTGTCAATTTTTCCTCGCTCTCACTTAGAGCAACACAATCGCTAATAGAGTTCCGTCCACGCGGACCATTTCGACAAGGAGTATTCAGTACCCAAAGGGTTAATCAACACTTGGCAACTAATTAATCCAGAAGCTAACAAAAATTGATACATGAACTGTTCTATAAATTCCAATTTTCGATCGATTCCAAAAAACGAATAACCAAACAGTTTCTACAGCGTGTGAGCTTCGCGGTGTTCATAAAATTTTCTACAGGGTGTCTCGAAAGCGTTGTAACTTGGAGAACAAGCAGATTGATGAAGTTTCGTTTCACAGTCTGCTCGCGAACCTGATCAAAAGACGAAAATGACGGGGCAAGATAAACGGGAGAAATTAGTGAAAGGGTTGCAGGAGGCAGGATAATTCTATTTACGTTAATTTTCCGACGTTAGACGTTCGCTCGTTTGTCTCTCGCCCTTCGAGGGCGCAAATAAGGAAAATAGAAGCGAAACGATAATTTCCAGGGAAACTTGATTAGCGACGCCGCTCTTGCGAAACTTGTTTGCACGCTTTCATTAATGTCGCGATGTCCCGATCAGCAAGTTTCTGAACACGCTGTATGTAACCGTATTTTTTAACCCATTAACCCTTAACCGACCGAATGGGGAGATCTCCCATTTTGTCCTCAACAAATCACTACTATTGATTCTATTCTTGCTTTTGTTATTAGTTAGTCTTGAACAAAGTACAGTAAAACCTGTTTTTGTGCAATTTGTTTTGTGCGCCTTTTTTCGTGCGATTCTTCCATCATGAAATAGTTCTTTTTAATGTAAACGAGTTATTCACTGTAAGAAAATCGTTTTTAATTTTTATTAATAGAAGAAAGAAAAATGAAATTACTTTCCGAAAAACCCAAAATTATCCTCCTTCGACCATGAAATAGCTCTTTTTAATGTAAACGAGTTATTCACTGTAAGAAAATCGTTTTTTATTTTTATTAATAGAAAAAAAAAATGAAATTACTTTCCGAACAATCCAAAATTATCCTCCTTCCACCATGAAATAGCTTTTTTTAATGTAAACGATTTATTCACTATAAGAAAATCGTTTTTCATTTTTATTAATAGAAGAAAGAAAAATGAAATTACTTTCCGAACAACCCAATATTATTCTCTTTCCATCATGAAATAGTTCTTTTTAATGTAAACGAGTTATTCACTGTAAGAAAATCGTTTTTAATTTTTATTAATAGAAGAAAGAAAAATGAAATTACTTTCCGAACAACCCAATATTATTCTCTTTCCATCATGAAATAGTTCTTTTTAATGTAAACGAGTTATTCACTGTAAGAAAATCGTTTTTAATTTTTATTAATAGAAGAAAGAAAAATGAAATTACTTTCCGAAAAACCCAAAATTATCCTCCTTCGACCATGAAATAGCTCTTTTTAATGTAAACGAGTTATTCACTGTAAGAAAATCGTTTTTTATTTTTATTAATAGAAAAAAAAAATGAAATTACTTTCCGAACAATCCAAAATTATCCTCCTTCCACCATGAAATAGCTTTTTTTAATGTAAACGATTTATTCACTATAAGAAAATCGTTTTTCATTTTTATTAATAGAAGAAAGAAAAATGAAATTACTTTCCGAACAACCCAATATTATTCTCTTTCCATCATGAAATAGTTCTTTTTAATGTAAACGAGTTATTCACTGTAAGAAAATCGTTTTTAATTTTTATTAAAAAAAAAAAAAAAAATCGAAATTACTTTCCGAACAACACAATGTTATCCTCCTTCCACCATGAAATAGCTTTTTTTTAATGCAAACGAGTTATTCACTGTAAGAAAATCGTTTTTAATTTTTATTAATAGAAGAAAGAAAAATGAAATTACTTTCCGAACAACCCAATATTATTCTCTTTCCATCATGAAATAGTTCTTTTTAATGTAAACGAGTTATTCACTGTAAGAAAATCGTTTTTAATTTTTATTAATAGAAGAAAGAAAAATGAAATTACTTTCCGAACAACCCAATATTATTCTCTTTCCATCATGAAATAGTTCTTTTTAATGCAAACGAGTTATTCACTATAAGAAAATCGTTTTTAATTTTTATTAAAAGAAAAAATAAAATGAAATTATTTTCCGAACTTCCCAATATTTTGTACCTGCGTTTCTGTTTGAAACGTTTCTCTAGAACGCAGAAATACGTAAATGGCGGCCATTGTGTTACGATGCATTGACTCATGGGAGGAGCGGTGTCGCATAGTTTTCCAATGATGCGATCGTACGTCAATCACGAATCCTGCGGGAATATTTATAAACTTACCGGTATCTGCGAGTAATTTTTATACGATGAATCGTCAGCTCGCAACATTTAACCAACACACTGTTGCAGTGCCGGGAAATAAGTTGTTTAGTAAATAAAAAATTAAGCTGGTTTGACCAATTGATTTATTAGTTCCTCTGAAAGGTTTAATTTTGTTTCGAAAAATTTTTTTCTGCCTGTTTAACACGTTCGTCGCCATATTTGGGTGACACTCTTTTCCTTGAAGTTAAATAGGAATTTAAAAATGAATTTTTAACGGAATAAGCACCGAAGTATATATAAATATAAAATGCATAATATAAAAAAGAAAATTTAATATATATAAGAAGCTAGAATTTTTGCTGTTTTCATTTTTTTTTTACCCCAATTTTTTATGCAATCGGATTTGGGCTCGGCGAGGAACTCGTTAATTATTTCTCAGCGAAGACGAGTATACTCGACGAAAATGCCGTAAAATTTTTCTGCCTGTAAAATTAAGCAATTATGAAAAAAAAAAAAAAAATCAAACGCTGCGTGTTGGTTTTTTTTTTTAGAAAATATATACTTTTATTCATTTCATTTTATTTTCATATTATTTTATTTCAATTTAATACAAGCTATTGTGAATAAAAATAAATGTATCATTGTTGCCATACTAACGAATATTCTAAAATGTAAATTTTTTAAAAGTTCTTTATTTGCTCTTGTTCAAGAAAAAAGTTGCAGTTGATTCGTTGAATAATAATACGAATGTAATTTTTTTTATTTTTGTGACGTATAATTATCTTCTGGATGTGTCCTCCTGGTTGCTCCATGTGGCGTAAGAATATAAATAAGTAAAAAAATAAGTATATAAATAAATAAACAAGGAAACTAAAAAACGAATAAAGAAATAAACATATAAGCACAGAAATATATAAACATATGCAAAAATAAACAAAGGAACACAAAACAAAGAAACATAAACAAATAAACATATGAACATATAAACAAATAAACATATAAACAAATAAGCATATGAACAAATAAACATATGAACATATAAACAAATAAACGTATAAACAAATAAACATATGAACATATAAACAAACAAACGTATAAACAAATAAACATATTGACAGAGTTTTACACAGTTTATTAATTATAAAAAGACGTATTTATTATTTTAAAGTGCAGAAAAGTTCACAAAAGATACAGATAGGAAAAACATCGATGTTAACATGAACAAATGAACAAATAAATATATGAACATATAAACAAATAAATATATAAACAAAGAAACAAATGAAATATGAAGAAAAGGAACAATAAATAGATTTTTTGTATATCTGTACTCTAGCCCCTTCGACATTCCAGAAGCAATCTCTCCAGCTCTGCGATATACGCACGACCCAGTCCGGACGGTGCACACGATGCATTTTTCCCGGCGACTTCCTGCTGGCCTCATCCCCCGGGAGACCGACCAGGCTAAATGGCGCGATGCTTACCGGAATTTACCGGGGCCTGGCCGGGAATTATCTAGTGGGTGGGCTAGAGTGCGTGCAAATGGAGAGGAAGCTCCATTTTTTTGGCTCAACGTCCCTCTAATGAATTTCATTTTTCTTTCTCCACTTTTTATTTGCAATTCTGGATGCACCTTAACTTTAACCTTTTGGATCCGATCTTTTTTTTTTTAAATTTTGGTTTTAATAATTTTTATTTTGAAAATTCTATAATATTATAGGGAAGGTTATAGAAACAATTTTATTATATAATTTTCAAAATTATATAATATTATATTTATATTATATTTATTATATTCTTATATTTATATTATATTTATTATATTCTTATATTTATATTATATTTATTATATTCTTATATTTATATTTATATTATATTTATTATATTATCATATTTATATTATCATTATTATCATATTATATTATCATATTATATTTATTATATTATTATATTTTATTATATAATTTTGAAAATTTTATAATATTATAGGAAAGATTATAGAAAAAAGAAAAAAGAAAAAATGAATAAAGTTTTAAAGAATATACGTGCATTTGAATAAAACTAGTAAAAAAAAACGACACAAACAAAACACTACACAACAGGCTACGAAAATTCTCACGTCATTCTTAGCTCGATCGAGTGGGACCATAAAAGATATATAATACATTTGGTCCCACTCTATTGATCTTTTCAACACGCATACATGCGCACACACATTCACATCCAAACACACGTCAAATCTACAATCTTACAATATTAATTCTTAACACTAGAACTACCGAAAATAACAGTGTACTTATTTGTATGAAACAGATCAAATTGAAAATTACGTGAAAAAATATCGAATACACAGGAAACAAATCTTTATTTATACCTTCTGCAGAAAATCATAGTAAATTTTGGAAGCTTGAAAAAAAAAATTTTTATGGTCATTTTGACTGCTCTGGTAATTCGAGTGTTAATGTACCTTTAACACTATAGCTGCTGACAATTAAAGTGTACTTATTTGCATGAAAGAGATCAAATTGAAAATTACATGAAAGAATATCAAATACATAGAAAACAACTATTTATTTATACCTCCTGCAGAAAATCATTGTAAATTCTGGAAGCTTTACCTTTATAAAGTGAGTTTATAAAATTGCTATGAATAATTACCAATTGTTCATTTTGACTGCTCTGGTAGTCTTAGTATCAATGCACCTTCAACACTAGAATTATCAATAATTAAAGTGTACTTGTTTGCATGGATGATATGAAATTGAAAATTACATAAAAAACAAATCTTTATTTATACCTTCTGCAGAAAACCATAGTAAATTTTGAAAGCTTGGTGAAGTGAGTTTACAAGGTTGCTATGAATAATTACCAGTTGGTCATTTTAATTGCTGTAGTAGTTCTAGTGTTAAATCCACGAATTACCACAATATAATACTGATCTAAGTATAGTTATGCATCAAATGTGGAAGTTTGCTGCTTTGAGCACTGCTGCAATATAACCAGCAGTTTTTTTTTTATAGAGTACCTTTTTTCTTTTGGTAAGGAATTTTAGTCAGTCGATAAGGTCTTCGTACACTAGTTCATGAAAGAATTTATCTAACGAAAGACTGATTTTAGTGAAGGTTTGTGTACGTGTAGAGCATAATGGAATATTGTAAAATGGAACAACTGTTTTTGCTGGCAGAAACGTTTTTAAGGGGGTGAAATCAAGGTTCAGAGGTTTCAGCATTTTTCTATTCTTCCAATGCAACCTTCTGTGGAATTTTTGTAGGAAAGCACCAAAAAAGTCAAACATTTTTTCCAGGAGAAAAAATATTCGCTCTGCTTTGCAGAAACGGTAAAAATTGTTGCGAGCTCTCTAACGGCATGGAATTAGCCCTCACTCTGTCATATTCTCTTTGGTTTTGTAAATGTAACCTTGTAATGGTGTAATATAGGGCAAAACTTTTCCTATAACAAATGTTCAACTTTTGGTGCACTACTAGTCTATCGCAAAAAATCGCAGAAAACAGAAAATTCAATCTTAAATCATAAGTATTCAATTATTTCAACTTTTAGGTTCGCATTTGTTGTGATTTAGACGTTAGTAACTTCAATCTCAAATTATAGGTATTGAACTATTTGGAATCTCAATTGTATATTATAGTGATTCAAATATTTGAAGCTTCAATTTTAAATTACAAGTATTCAAGTGTTTGAAGTTTCCATTTTAAATTATAGATATTCAACTTTTTGAAGTCTTAGTTTCTTAGTGTAATGATTCAGACATTGGAAACTTCAATTTCAAATATTTGAAGCTATAGCTTTAAATTATAGATATTCAACTAGTTGAAGTTTCAATTTCATACTGTAGTAAGAAATGTTTGGCTCTTCACTTTCAAGTTATAGGTATTCAAATATTTGAAGTCAATTTTTTCTCGCTCCCATTTAGAGCAGTACAATTGCTAAATAGAGCATCGTCCACGCGGAGCACTTCGACCGGAAGTATTCAGCAGTCAAAGGGTTAAGTAAACTCTGAACCTGCCAAAAAAAAGGACAAAAATTAACTTGTACGCCTAATATTTCATAGAACGGAATCGTGACACGGAACAACAATCGATGGACACGTATTATCCGACAGATTCAATTAACCCTTTGGGGCACGGTGGGATTAAAAGTATCCCAATTTTTTGATGTATTTCGCGGCACGGTGGGACATTTATAGTCCCACCTCGAAATCTTGCGGTAGCTGCGTGTGCATAGGTTTATATTTCGTCTTTATATTATATCAGGTTATATTGTATTATATTACATTATATCCTATTGTATCATGTGGTATTGCATTATATCCCGTTATATTTCATTATATCGGTTTATATTTTATTATATCCCATTAGCTGCGTGAGCATAGGTTTATATTTCGTCTTATTTACGTAAAGCAGTTGGTAACATCTTCAAACAATGTTACAAATGTATTCCTTGTGTTGGCGACATTCAACACTCAATTACCGGTTGACCAATTGTTATAAACGGAAGGTTTATTGCACTAACAATTTTTTTCTTAGTTTCACGTAAAAAAAAATCGCAGAGGTAAGTTAACTTTTATAATTAATAAAAATATACCAATTTTGTTTGATTTAAAATCCGTTAAAATTCCTGTGCAACAACATGGGTCTATTTTTGATCTGAAGTCCTGTGCCTCAAAGAGTTAAACGATGAGTCCCCTGTCCCCTAAGCGCGCCGAATAAATCGAGTTCCACCGTAATCATTTCCCGCGACGGTGTCCCCCTCTGAATTGTGTCCATTACGATGAACAACCATGGAGTCACGTATCGTAGAAACGCGTGCCCCATCTTGGATTCCCAGAAACCGCCGGATTTCGCTCGAATATTACGACACTGTGATAATATAGACATGTTGTAACCGCGCGGTTGCAGCGCGGGGAGTGTTTCGGTTCAGCGGTTCTCAACCTGTGTCACGGGTACCGCTAGCGGTGGGTTGAATATTCCCAGGTGGTGCACGAGCTGAGCTCGGTCGTGTCGGACCTTGTAATTATGTACAGCGAGATGTACCACAGCGAGCTTATTCGTTCTTGAGAACAGTGGTTCTCAACTTTTTCGAAACGCGGAGTACCTTCGATTAGGGGAAAAATTTATGGAACTCCAGGCTTACTGGGTTCATAAATAAGTTAAGATGGAAATGTAATACTCAAATTTTGTAATAAAATTACACGTATATGCGGTGTCGTTTATAAGTATGTGAACAGTTAATTGAAACAGCTACAGGTGAAAGTACATAGTGTTATTTGAAAAGATCAAGGTGACTCAAGCTCTTTATCGAAATCAAAAGCTTTTTGAAATTTTTATTGTTGCACTTTCTTTTAATCAAGGTACTCATTAACTTTTATTACAAACAATTTTTATTTGTCAGATTAGTGTAAATACCTAAAAAATTGGCTCGATTGTTAGGATGAACACCCTGTATATAATTAAAAGAAAAAGAAAGCAATGGTGAAAAACTGTGGGTATAAGATCTATAGTTACCAAAGCAATTCTATGTAAATCTATAAGTTTATAACAGATCGTATCTTTCCATGGAGCTTCTTATCATATTTTATAATTTTTCGGTACCCAGGTTAAGAATCACTGTTTTAGAATCTCGATTTGAGGTCGATTGTGGAAAAGAAAGATGAGAACCATGAATAACTTTTTAGAATTTTGTATGGAGCACACTTTCTCGTCAAAAATATTTTCAGGATATATATTGATAGGGCGATATGCAAGGAAAGAAAGTTGAGAACCACTGTTCTAGATTGTTGTGGGTGGGCTCTATTCCCGTTTACATTTCAGAATTGTACACTGCCGCTCATAAGCGGACTGCTGATCTTTATGCATTTATGGAAAGTTCAAATACGTAAAAAAGTCACGAAATGCATACAAATTGAGAAAATATTTAAATTATTCAGAATGCCTTATTCGTTGTAATACTTAGAAGGTGAAATAAACTTATTTTTAAATACAGTGACTTACGAAATTGATCGAATGGTTAAGCTGCAATTTGTATCAAACGCAATTGTAATTTTAACATCTACTTATCCTTTTGATAAATATTCTTCATCACACCTTCTGAACTTGTCAATTAATTACTGTAAGTATCATGACTCTTTGAGGCACACGATTTTAAAGAAAAGAAAAACCTAAGTTGCACGAAATTCATTGAACCGTATAAAACGACAATCCTAATCATAACAGTGTCTACTTACTAATGCCTTTCGACTTATATAAAATTTTGTTTTCTTTTATTCACGTATTTACCGTAGGTTTATAGCATTATCAGCCGAATGAAAAGCTTTAAATAAAATATTAAACTGTTTGACTATGAATAACTAATATCCTTACAATTGTAATAGATTATTTTATTACATGGCGTTATGTTACCTTTCGAAATGATATATTGCATTATATCACATTATGTTGTTTTATATCACGTTATATTGCATTATGTCCCATTATACAGTATTATATCACGTTGTATTGCATTATATCGGGTTATATTTTATTATATCAAGTTATATTGTATTATATCGCGTTATATTCCATTATATCAGGTTATATTGTATTATATCATGTTATACTGTATTATATTACGTTATATCCTATCGTATCATGTGGTATTGCATTATATCACGTTGTACTGCATTATATCAAGTTATATTTTATTATATCCCATTATATAGTATTATATCACGTTATATTGCATTATATCGGTTTATATTTTATGATTTCATGTTATATTGTATTATATCGCGTTATATTCTATTATATTAGGTTTTATTGCATTATATCATATTATATTGTATAATATCACATTATACTGAATTTTACCATGTCATACGGTATTATATAACGTAGTATTGCATTAAATTGTGTTATATCATATTATATCATCTTATTCTGTATTATATCCTTACAATCCACCATTGCATAAGAAGCTAAGCAAAATGTAGGACCAGTTATAACCCGCCTGACCCCAAGGAGTGAATCGAGACTTGCTTGTATTTCATTTGAAAAGGTCAACTGAAGTGGAAAATTATTCAACGACGGCAATTATTCGCTGAATCGTTGAGAAGTGATCTATTCGATTTGCGTTCCTGTGCGTGATTTCAAGTAATGTTTAATCTAGCTCTGGCCGAGCCTGCGGATACATGGTGTGAACGACGCGTGTACTAAAATAGAGACACGCGTGGGCATTCCTGTACACTTCTGAGGAACGCATTTTTTTACCTTTTCGATCGGTATAACGGTACACGCCGTGCCTCCTATTGGTGCACAGCTTTTACATTTTGTCCCTTCGTCCTCTGTTCTCGTTCGTTGTCGAAAGTATATCCAGTCTAGGTGTGTAACGATTCCTATAGTTTCTTTATGAAGACTGAATATTTACTCAGTACTTTTTTCACTCTATATTTTCTTTTCCCTATTTCTGGACATTTTTTAGATAATTAATTTTGTGAATGTTTAAGCAGCAGAACGAACATATAGTGTAATGATTTGCATAAGTGACGGAAATATGCGTAGACCTAATACCTCACATGGTCTCTAAAGTAGTTACGCGAGTAAATGTAAAAATAAGTATTGGGAATTTCTTGAGCAAGATTAATTGGAGAAGAAAAAGGAATCTGAATGTGACGATCGTTTTCAAGTTTCACACTGACACTGTGTGTTAATGATTATAATATAATAATTATAACAACAGCAACAATAATAATAATAATACAAAATACAATGAAAAATAAAAAAAAATACACATCTTGTACAGGAAATAAAAAAAAAAATATGGAGGCAGCAAGTACACATGATACCATTAATAATATCAATCACAGGAATAGCACCAAATAATTTCAAGAAACACCTAACACAATTCAAAATAGAGACAAGCATGCATAGTCAAATACAAAAAGCAGTCATTTTACACACATGTAATATAACAAGAGCCTTCCTAAATAAGAATAGCTAAGAGCACTGGGCTTGGAACTATGAGCCCGTCTAGCAGTGGAATCCCCCCCCCCTCCTTTAACCCTTTGAGTGCTATGGGCGCATATATGCGTCTGACAGAAGTTGCTCATAGGGACTGAGGATGCATATATACGTTTGTCAATATTTGTTTCCTTCACCTTATGATTTTTTCAATGATCAGATATTTCGCCATTAACCCTTTGAGTGCTATGGACGCATATATGCGTCGGAGGGAAGTTGCTGGTAGGGACTATGGACGCATATATGCGTTTGTCAATTTTTGTTTCCTTCACCTTGTTATTTCTTTCGTGGTCACAAGTTTCGCCGTTCACCCTTCGAGTGCTATGGACGCATATATGCGTCTGACAGAAGTTGCTCGTAGGGACTATGGACGCATATATGCGTTTGTCAATTTTTGTTTCCTTCACCTTATTATTTTTTTCGTGGCCACACGTTTCGGCGTTAACCTTTTGAGTGCTATGGACGCATATATGCGTCGGAGGAAAGTTGCTGGTAGGGACTATGGACGCATATATGCGTTTGTCAATTTTTGTTCCTTCACCTTATGACTTTTTCAATGATCAGATATTTCGCCATTAACCCTTTGAGTGCTATGGACGCATATATGCGTCTGACAGAAGTTGCTCGTAGGGATTATGAACGCATATATGCGCTTGTCAATTTTTGTTCCTTCACCTTATGACATTTGCAGTGGTCACAAGTTTCGCCGTTAACCCTTTGAGTGCTATGGACGCATATATGCGTCGGAGGAAAGTTGCTCGTAGGGACTATGGACGCATATATGCGTTTGTCAATTTTTGTTTCCTTCACCTTATGATTTTTTCCGTGCCCACACGTTTTGGCGTTAACCTTTTAGCGTTGACGAAAGTTACTCGTAGGGATCATGGACAAAAATATGCGTTTGCAATTTTTTTCGATCTTTCGCTTACTGCAACGCGATTGTCAGTGCACAAGTAACAATACTCCGTCTTCAGAATAGTACACCGTCCCTTTGAAGCGCTTAGGCCAAGAGTATTCAGCACTCAAAGGGTTAATAAATTAAGAATTTCTTTTTTAAATCAACGTTTACTTCAGACGCACTCAAATAACCTCTTATGGTAAGAATAGATATGCGTAAAGTACTGGTATGTTTAGCGTTAAAACACTGTGCGCCGCCGCCCTTCTGGTGGGCGTCTGAGAAATTCACGGGGGCGTGCTTGTCGCCCGACTAATGACGGGCTCACGTAAAAAGTAAATGAAATCGAACAGGTTCTCGACAATTAGAATTGCATGCCTTTCTGGCCAACTGCGACAGAAGAAGCGGAATGACAGAAAATAAGTAGCGAAGGAAAGTAAAAGACCGAAGGGTCAAAGAAAATAAATAAATTATTTAATAAAAAAATAGTATAAATAAAATTTGTATTCCGTGCTAATCAATAAATAGTGATCGACCATAATAGAAATAAAAATGAATGTATAGACAATATTTGCAGACCATAAGATTGTGTTCTACATTGCCTTCTCGTTTAAGACAAACGGCTCAAAGAAAGTAAATTAATTAATTAGTAACAAAGAATAGTATAAATATAATTTGTGTTTTGTGTTAATCAATGAATACTGTTCTACCATAATAACAATAAAAATGAATAAACAATAATTACAAACCATAAAACTAAGTTTTACATTGTCCTATCGTCTTAAATTAACTAATTTGTAAGGAATAGCATGATAAATAAAATTTGCATTCTATGCTAATCAATAAACAGTGTTCTATCATAATAACACTAAAACACAGACAATATTTGTAGACCATAAAACTGTTTAACATTCTCCTCTCATCTAAGACTAAGGGGTCAAAGAGAATAAATTAATTAATTAATAAGAAATAATAGTATAAACAAAATTTGTATTCTACCCTAATAAAAATTAATGTATAGACAATATTTGCAGATCATAAGATTGTGTTCTACATTGCCTTTTCGTTTAAGATCAAAGGATCAAAGAAAATAAATAAATAAATTAATTAATTAATAAGAAACGACGGTATAAATAAAATTTGTATTCAATACTAATCTATAAATAGTGTTCTACCATAATGACAGTAAAAATGAATAGATAAACAATAGTTGCGAACCATAAAATTATATTTTGCGTTGCCCTGACGTCCTAAGTGGTACTAACCTTCCCCTTAAGTTTAGGAGTTAAATGAATAAAAAATACGGATTTTCCCTATATTCACGTTGATATTCCATAGATAGTAACATTTGTCCAACATTTTTGTAAACAGCACCATATAGTACTAACCTTCCCCTATAAAGTAAAATTTGACTTTTAATTGTACAATTTTTTTTTGTCGAGATATACCGCTTTGAAGGTACTCGAGAAACATTGTAAATCATAGGCTGTGCTATCGTTTTGTCGTGCACTGTAATAGTTGTTAAATAAATAAATTCTATTTATTATTGTCGCGCATTTACTCACAACTTTCTGTATATTCATGTGCTATTTCTGTAGTATTAGAAGATTCCAAAATTATTTCAGAAGACTTTTCGATTAAAGATAATTTTAATAGTTGTTGTATAAATAAATTCTATTTATTATTTTTACGAATTTACTCAAAACTTTGGGATTAGGAAATTCCAAAGCTATTGCAGAAAACTTTTCGATTAAAGATAATTTTAATAGTTATTGTATAAATAAATTCTATTTATTATTTTTACGCATTTACTCGCAACTTTTTGTATATTCATGTGCTGTTTTTGTGAGATTTATAGATCCTAAAGCTATTTCAGAATACTTTTCGGTTGAAGATAATTTTAATAGTTATTGTATAAATAAATTCTATTTATTATTCTCGCGCATTTACTCACAACTTTCTGTATATTTATGTGCTGTTTCTGTGGAATTTAGAGATCCCAAAACTATTTCAGAAGACTTTTCGATTAAAGACAATTTTAATAGTTGTTGTATAAGTGAATTTTATTTATTATTTTTACGCATTTACTCACAACTTTCTGTATATTTATGTGCTGTTTCTGTGGAATTTAGAGATCCTAAAGCTATTTCAGAAGACTTTTCAGTTGAAGATAATTTTAATAGTTGTATAAATAAATTCTATTTATTATTCTCGCACATTTACTCACAACTTTCTGTATATTCATGTGCTGTTTCTGTGGAATTTAGAGATCCTAAAGCTATTTCAGAAGACTTTTCAGTTGAAGATAATTTTAATAGTTGTATAAATAAATTCTATTTATTATTCTTGCGCATTTACTCACAACTTTCTGTATATTCGTGAGCTGTTTCTGTGAGATTTAGAGATCCCAAAACTATTTCAGAAGACTTTTCAGTTGAAGATAATTTTAATAGTTATTGTATAAATAAATTCTATTTATTATTCTCGCGCATTTACTCGCAACTTTCTGTATATTCATGTGCTATTTCTGTAGTATTAGAAGATTCCAAAGTTATTTCAGAAGACTTTTCAGTTGAAGATAATTTTTATAGTTGTTGTATAAATAAATTCTATTTATTATTCTCGCACATTTACTCACAACTTTCTGTATATTCATGAGCTGTTTCTGTGAGATTTAGAGATCCTAAAACTATTTCAGAAGACTTTTCGGTTGAAGATAATTTACATTGCACCGATACTTTCGAATTTTTCGATTTCGTTTTTAGCTGAGAGTAGCAGATTCACCAAGTTACTGTATATGAATTACGTGTTTCGGGGATCGTGAAATTTCTAGAAATATATCCTGTCAAAAATTGTTCTTTGGTAACCAGAACCATTGTAAATCATAGGCTGTGCTATCGTTTTGTCGCGCACTGTACGCCACGATTCCATCAATTTTCCATTAACCTAATCGACAATTCTTCACCATCTTTCTCACAATTTTTCGATTCCTCGATCCGAGCAGCTCTTCGAACGCGGGCCGACGAACCCGTTTTTCCAGCGGGCGTGATGTGGGACAGCGAATTCCCGACGAGATCGGCTCGTCCTCTCGTTCGATTGCGCGCGGTGGTCGGCTCACGCCTTGGAAACCGGTCCTGCAGGAACACACGGCCTTATAAAGCGGAAGCCAACGACAACCGGGATCGTTTCCTGGCCGGGCACGAATCGTTTCGCGGAAAGCGACAAGCTGGTTTTCAGCGTAATCGCCTGTCTCCGCTCGAGGCTGCCTGGGATCGTTGGATCGGATCGATGAATGGCGTCGAGGCGATCGGAATATTCTGAAGTGGTGGAACGATTTCTTGGGTGGTGCAGTTGCATCAACGATTCTTAAGTTCTACCTCTTTATTTCATGGCATACAGTAGCGAACAATCGTATACAGTAGCGGAAAAAAAGTTTAAGACTAAAGAAACCAAATAAATGAATTAATAAGAAACACAATTCAAAATAGAGACAAGCATAAATAGTCTATTGGGAATGGGGTTTTATATTGCTGAATGAAATAAACTCTTATTTGTGAAATAATACTCAGATATTGTAGGCGTCCTTTGATGCGGCACCACAAAGACCGTGTGGTGCCGAAAGAACAGTGCGGCACCGCTACGATAGTGCGATGCCGAAAAGGCGGTGCGGCACCGCAGAAACAGTGCGGTGCCGAAAAGGCAGTGCGGCACCGCAAAGAAAGCGCGGTGCCGGAAAACATCAGACGGTATCGAGGATAAGGAATCGGTAATTGCGCGGTATTCCGTTTCCTCGATGCCGTGGGGATGTTGAGGGCGGGTAATTTTTGAGGACCCTCATTGGTTGGGGCAGGAGCCGCCTATCAGCCAAAATCAGAATAAATAGAGAGCCTCGCGAGAGGTCGAGAGCTTTTTTGAATTGTATCGGCAGTCTTGATAGAGTACGTAGGGTTACGGTCGCGGAGTAGAGAATAAAAGTGTTTTATGTTTACGGAATTATTATTCAGTTTTTACCCGACGTAACCCCTACAATATTTATTAATACTTTTATATAGCACGAGGAAGGGCAATTATGACCGCACCTAGCGAGTTTTGTCACAAGACTAGCAGAACGCAGTGGTCGAAATTCTTACAACCCCGTCCGGGTCCTTCAGCCCCATTGTTCTGTTTCTCGATGTTTTCGAACTTTATAAAATGCCAGATGTGGCTTAGCTTCTTGGAAGAAGCCCTTGAGAAAGTACGTTAAGAGAAAGCTGGTTTATGGTTAATTTTTGCTTCGTAGTATTTCTGTATTCAATTTCCAACATAGTCAAACACAAAAAGCAGTCATCCTACACACATGTAATATAACAAGAGCCTTCCTAAATAAGAATAGCTAAGAGCACTGGGCTTGGAACTATGAGCCTGTTTAGCAGTGGAATCCCCCCCCCCCCCCCCTTTAACCCTTTGAGTGCTATGGGCACATATATGGTGATCTTATTCTATGCTAATCAATAAATAGTGTTCTACTATAATGACGATAAAAATAAGAATATGAACAATATTTGCATACCATAAACCTATGTTTTATATTGTCCAGTCGTCTTAAACTTTTGTCCGCTACTGTATATATATCTATACAATCATATATATAACAATCATAGCTATCAATAGTAGACATAAATTTTGGTAAATTATAAATAAATATTTGAATAAAGTGGTCAAACCACTTTGAAAGAATTGTGAAAAGAATAAAAATATGGAATGATTTATTACTGCAAATATATATTTCATGCAATACTTATTTTATATACTTATTACAATTATCTACATATGTTATTAGCAGTTTAATGGATTTAGATGTGTGAAAAGATAAAAAATGCCAAAGAATATAGATAATGTTTAAAATGAAAATACTTAGTTATTCGTTCTGTACTTTATCCAGGTACAGTAGCGGACAAAAGTTTAAGACCAAAGAGTCAACGAAATTAAAGTGACTAATTTGTAAGGAATAGCATGATATAGAAAATTTGCATTCTATGCTAATTAATAAATAGTGTTCTACCATAATAATAAAAATGAACCGTCGGTTAGTTTAGTGTTAAGGCGGCAGTATTGTATTGATAGTAATATTGATCGCATGTGGGAGCCCTTTGAGCTTCTCCAAATTTCAATAACAGGAAGTGGCAACGATCATTCATTCTCTGTTCTGCAACAGTGGAAGCCCCCCCCCCTCTCTGTCTCACTCACTCACTCACTCACTCACTCACTCACTCACTCTCCCCCCTCTTCCTCCTCTTCCCATTTTCTCTCTCTCTCTCTACCTTTCCCCTCACCCATTTCCTCTCTCTCCCCCTCTCTCACCCACTTCCTCCCCCTCGCCCATTTTCTCTCTCTCCCCCTCACCCACTTCCTCTCTCCCCTCTCTCACCCACTTCCTCCCCCCTCACCCATTTTCTCTCTCTCCCCTTCTCCCCTCACCCATTTTTTTCTCGCTCCCCCTCTCTCACCCACTTCCTCTCCCCCCTCCCCGACTCATCCTTTATCACTCTCACTCATTTTCTCTCCCCCTCTCCCTCTCCCACTTCCTCTCACTCTTTCTCTCTCTCCCTCATTTTCTCTCCCCCTCGACTCACCCTTTACCACTCTCACTCATTTTCTCTCCCCCTCTCCCTCTCCCACTTCCTCTTACTCTTTCTCTCTCCCTTTCTCTCACTCTCCTCTTCGTCTCTCACACTTTATCTCTCTCTCTCTCCCCCCTCCCTTTCACACCCTTTATAACTCTCTCTCTTACAGCCCCTCCCCCCCTCTCTCTTTCAGGAGAGAATCGATCGATCTTAGCCATCCGGGAACACGTTCACGCTAATCTTTTCGATATCAGCTTAATGTTTCGGAGGATAATGCCGAAGAGAGGGTTTACGTTCGCGATAAGTTCGCCTCCGATAGACGTTGCAGGGCCTGGAAAACGTTTCAACCGGGTCAACGCGAGCGATTCCGATAGAATGCATCGAATATCGGCGCGCTGTAATTGGACGTACGAACGTTGCGAGCTCTGAAGTGCGTCTCGAGGTATTGCCTTCGAGTTTCGCTGAGAAATTGTTGCCGAATGTTTTGTAATTTAACGAACAAATATTGAAACTGTTAAATATTAAAATATTAAAACATGAAATGTATTTATTATACAATTAATATTAAAAATAATATATAATATTATTAAGATATGAAATATTTTATTAAAAGTGAAATAGAAGACTGTTATTTTTGTTCTGAAGACATAATAATTATTAACCTTCAATTAAATGTTAATATTGGTTGTTAACAGAATGTTAATATTTTCTTATTTCACTGTCGAAAAATGAAGAAGAATTAGTTCCATAAATCAAAACATACAGAAAGTTTCATCAGTATAAAAAAAGGAACAAAATAACAAGAAAGACGAGAAAACGCTAGAAAATTTCAGAGGCTTTCAAGATCGAGAAAAAAAAAGGAATACGAGTAAGTGAAAAATTCATGAATCTTCTGAAGAAGTTGTCGAGCGAAGGAAGTCTGGGAATAACGTTAGGATTCCATGAAAGAGGGTGAAAAACAGGAAAAATTGAAGGTGTAGACAGGTGGGAAGGGGGTGGGGAGTGGAGAAGAAGACATTATACTGTCCGATTAACTGGAAAGAATCCACGAATTCGTTCGCGAGTTTCCTGTTATCCTTGCAGCGATCGGTAATCCATTAGGAAAATTTAAGAGGAGGCAGAGAGGAAGTACGAGGAGCGTGAGAAGATAAGAGGGCGGAGGGAGGAGGGGAGGCAGAGGCATTCTAGTCGATAAAGGGGGTGAAGGACAGTGGGGATTATAAAGCAGGAGCAGATAGGGTAGACAAGTGAAAGAAGAGGATGAAACGATATCTGATTGAACGAAACGCAGGTCCAGAAATCAGGAAACGCTCGAAAGCTGCTCTTGTAGAATTTTTCTTGGACAATACCGTGAATTTGTGTAACCCCTTAACCGTTTCGCTACTACGGGTGACTATAGTCAATATACAGGGTGTTCGGACAGCCCTGGGCTTAACCCTTTCGCTACGGCAGTGTCTTCCGTAGAAGCGTCACCGCTGTACGGGCCCGCGTGCCGCCGAAGCAGCGCCACTGAACGGACCACTGCGCCGCAAAGTATGCATATTGTACTTAGGTAAACTGGTGTTCGGACGCATATCTTTCTGTGCAGACTTACCATTCTCCGGATCGTACGATACTTTAAGTGTTACACAACAACATATTTTAAGGGTTTCCAATTATTATATCAATAAAAATATATTTAAGAATTCTCAATTACACTTTACAATATCAAATTAAAATTTTCAATAATTTAATTCAGTGTGATAAATCTCAAATGATCTGAGATATCTCGCTGCTATCCTTAGCTTACGTCACTATCGAATGTTTGAAGATATCTCGCTGATATCTCCAGCTTATAATACCACCATTGTCTCTATTATTATTAACTAAGGACCGAACAAAATTACATGCTAATATTTCACTTGTTTTAAACAAATACGAATCAACCAGAGAATGAGACAAATGCCATCGATGTGCATTATGCCTAAAGATAAAAACATCGCAGCGCTCATGGTCAAGTGGTATCGAACTGACGTCGCCTATAGGCGGCACTCGT
>JAOPTO010001877.1:93379-394726 GCA_033822845.1 Tetrapedia diversipes | reverse complement strand
TGTATTTATAACTAATTAGCATTTAATTCTTTAAAAAATTCCTATGCTTTGTCCAATTTAAAATTGGCCAATGAAAGAAATTGCGTAACCATTGATTATGAAAGTGGTGTAAGTCCAATTTCCATAGGCAGGTGTCAGGCATTACGAAAAAAGAATTTCCTGTACACATCACAGGATTGTCATGTCATAAAAGAATGTAAACAATATAATGAATTCATTTTATATGAAATGAAACGAGAGGATTTCGTTTTAATAAAAAATCTATAGAACGCAATCAAAAGACGGATAAGCAGAAACTTTAATGGAGAAAAAGTAAATTGGCTGCAAATATATTGGATTAGATTTCGCAAAAGTGCACCATATACTATTTCATATGAAACATCGATGGAGGACAAAGAATTTAAGACTAAGTTTATTACACGTCCGGGAAGACTGCCAGAATTTGAAAACATCGCCCTGGCGCCTTTAGACCTATTACTTACGAAAAATATAGGGATTTGGACCAGTTATTACCCTATATACTTCCTGTGCATCGTAAACATTTTAAAACACTGTTACAAGAAGAGCATAAGTAAATACTACCAATATCTTATGTTAATTTTAACAATATAATTAACGTTTCAAATTAAAAATACTACTTCTATTTTATATCTTGTTATTATTTGTAAACAGAATTGCATTAGTATAAAATATTTTAAACGATATCTGATTTTTCAAAATTGAAATTAAACGATTTTTACAATCGACTAATTTTGAAAGTGGTGTAAGTCCATTTGCAGCCAGTAACTATACATTATTATAGTTAAATTCGTCTGTTACAAATTTCTATAATCAAATTACATATCGATAAATCAATAAAAACATTGCCAGACTTGATGTAATTAATCTATATTTTTTTATTGAGAGATATGCTAACCTTTAATTTTTTTTAAGGATAGCTAACCTTTAATTTTCTTGAAACAAGGGAAAATGGACTCACATCACTTTCAAAATAAACGGTCCATATGCAGATGAAAAGAAATTTTCCAGTTTAAACAATTTTACATCATAGAAGAACATTATAGAATTAATATGTATACGCCATCTCGTGAAAAGAACTAAAATTATTTGTTGAAATTGTCAATAAATTAGCATGTGACTTGAAAGTTACACGGGTCCATAAAGGGTTAAATTGTTATTTATCTTCCAGGAATAATTTCTGTTGATTCAGGGGATAATAATGTTTCATAAATTGCATACAGCTAGAAAAGATGCAATTGTTTTATAATAGATAGGCACGGAGCATGTTTTCTGTAATCTTTACAATCTCGATTGTCGATGTTATCGTTTACAACGAAATTCTGTGGAAAATAAATTATTTGTATGTTCAACATATCTATGTTAAAAATCTAAGCCAATCGTAATGATTTGTTTTATCAGCGGGAAATAAATTTCATTCCTTTTATCCAATTTTGAAACAAAAAATCACCGTTTTACTGTTATATTTAACACTAGGTTTACCTAGTTATTAAATTTACCTAGTGTTAAATATAACTTCATCGAATAACTAGGAACTTCATGAGCAAAGTTTGCAAAAAGGATTACTATTATTTCTAATAATATTCGTTAACTTTTATTGGTGGACTGATACGAGTATACCTTAATCTATTTCCCTCTCAGCTCTGGAGTTTTAAATTCTGCATGATTTATACCTGATTCTTAGGATATGTATATTAGAAATAAATGCACAAGAAATGTCCTTAAATCTAGTGTTAAAATAATCCTTTTTTTCAATATTACATCTTTGTTTTCCGGTATAAAGTAGACATACGAACAAAATCAAAAATGTTTAACCCGTTTGATAATGTTTCAAACAAGATCCATTCAAACCTCGAGACGTATGTTGTGTTGCAATCGTGATCCGACTAAATTTATACTCGTTTAACACACTGCATTGTGAATTCACATTATTTCCCGTTAAAACACGGTTTATCGTACGTTACACAAATTTACATACTAAAGGCACCACCAAAGGTTAAATAGTATATCATTCGTTTCGATGTGCTGTTACAACGCGTGCGGCTGCAGTTACAATTCACGCGTATCGATTCGCTTACACGTTTTCTTGGTTCACGGAATATGCTCGAACGAACGTTTATTCAAGAAACTTGTGCTTGAACGTGTCCATAGTTTTCGCAGGATAAGCTTTTCACACCGCGTGCTACAACGCTGCCCCGTCTTTAAACATGCTCGACGTTAAACGCATTAACATTTTACTGCGGATATATTTATGTTCCGTCTTGTGGAAGTTGCACGGCGAACATGCTGCGCAAGATTTATATTCAACAGCGAGGAAATCGTGGACGAGGGAAAGCTCATTAAATTACTTTAACATCTAATCTCTTTGATACCAGAACACGGTGTTGCAATTTGGAAAATAATCTTCATATTGGAATAAAGAATTTTACAAGCGAAAGTGTACAAACGGCTCCAAAAAATAAAGGAGAAGGAAGGTTGAGGTAAAGGAAATATTTATTTCTACCTGAATCTACCTGTATTAAGGATTTATTAAAAATTCTACTGTGGAAAAACTGAAAATGCATTTGATGAACTATGAACAACACTGGTTCAGCACAAGGCTAACTAAGAACAAAAGTAAATAGAGTCAATGGCAGTTCCCTTATTGTTATAAAAATGAAAGATCTCCCCATTCGGTTACCTAAGTGTTAAAATTGATGACGCTGCAGGTAAATATGTATTCGTAAACAAATCGTTCAAGATTTCGTAACTGACTGGCTACTCATTCTCTTCATGAGAGACTTACAGTTGCTCCAAAAAGTATTCGTACACTGTATTATAAGGAAATTCATCTACTTCTGAAATTCTGATTTCTATGAAACTTTATGCGTGTACAGAGCACGGTGTGTCCTGCGTGAAACAATTTTTTTGGCGGCAAAATATCTTTTAAGAATGCTGATAACGAATCTCAAAGTTTCAGCGATTTTTCACCCTTTGAGTACAAGCTATTCTGTAGCCTTTTTTTATGACAGGGCGATAGAGTATTAAAAATTAAACATTTTCTATTTGAAAGGTTTTGCTTAATCGAGTACCATTACAAAGTTATCTTTAAAAAATGAGAGAAAACTCAGAAACTTTAACGCTGGTTGCACCTCTTTAAAATGGCATTTAGATGAAAAGAAGAGATTAATTCAGACGTATACTATTACAATCTACATACCCACAAAGTTTTATCAAATACTTCTATCAGACTCAGAATTTCAGGGTTAAACGAATTTATTTGTAACACAGTGTAAGAATACTTTTTGGAGCCACTGTAGCTATTTTTGTGATGTATTAGGGGGACCGGAATTCGTATACAACTTGAAAACAATCTACTTAGTTTGCTTAACTTGAAATATCCTTTCAAGTTTCGAACAAAATTGAGTTCCTTTCAACTGTACCTTCGATTGAAATACATTTTTAATGACGCGAACTTATTAATTTCTTAACTGTGTAACTCTATCTTAAAAGTGTGTCAGTGTCTTAAAAGTGAAAAAAGATAAAGAAATTGCTAAAATGCCTGAACTTTACGAATGTGACTCGATTTTCACAAAAATTATAATTCAACTAATAAATGGTAATTATTAGGGGGACCAGAAAGTAATGTCGTTTTCTTAAATTCAAGCACATAAATTTTTTACGAGTGTTTTTAATCAATGATGTAATCACCTTCATTATCAACAACCTTTTACCATTTAGTGTGCAAATTTTCAATGCCGGATCGATAAAAATCAATTGGTTTTTGAGCAAAATATCTAGACATGGACTAACAGAAACGACATTACTTTCTGGTTCCCCTACTTTTGAACAATAATTATGCTGTAGATATATTACTATAATTGTATTTAATAATTACATGCGCAAAAATTATATTTCATATTTAAAACGAAAATTCTTTAATAACTCTAATGTTTAGTAATTGAAAAATCCTTCGTTTATACTTAATTCGTGGAAAAATGAGCACAAACCTGTTATTTCATATTCTGTTTATTATTTTTATATAATTAATAATTATTTTCCACTATCACTTCATGTAAAAAATGAAATGTATTATAGAAAATAGTGTTGCAGAAAAACTTCTAATATAATATAAAAGAGAAATAATGTGTATCATGGAAAATAATGTAGACGATGAACTAGTTAGTCATTTGAAGAATTTTACCGCATAAAAAAGGAATTGATGAAAATAAAAATTCATCAAATGTGATAAAAATTAGTATTTATATACTGTACTCGAAGACAATTACTTGCAGGATGATTTTCATTTTTATTCATATTCCTGGTGAAATTGAAAATGGTGTTCCTTCGCGATAATTCCACATATGGTTCATTGATCCCGAAGCCTTTATTGGATGTAGGTTCTAGTGGGAACCTGCGCGTCCCTGTCTAAAAGACTGACGAAGACGCTGTCCGTATTCAAGGCTAGCCAGCTCGTATTTGCATTGTATTTTAGAAGCCACATTTGTGTATTTACTGTACAGCCGGTTCAGCTTCTTCGACTTCTGCTGGTAAGCAGTTTCATCGCACACACACTTTGCATTTCCTTAGAAAACGTTATTGTACACGATAAACATTGGACACGGTTGTTATATACAACGTCTATAAATGTTGTACACATATACGTACAATAATTGATCTAAAAAAAAAAAACAGAAAAGAAATTAAAATTTGAAACCCCAATACATTCTAGGGAACACTATTCCTACCATGACCGGTCAAATGACCGTTTTTAAAATTGTGATTAGAATTTCATATGTACAACGTAATCGAATCGCCTTTAAATTTTAAACCTTTTTTCTTCCTGAAGGAAATATCCTTGTTCATGTCTGAAGTCGTGAATGACCAACAGACAATAGCTGTCCAACAAAAAGAAAAAATTCAGCTTTGGATTTCAATCTTTCAGGGGTTAATTGGTTAACACTATTCCTACCACGACCGGTCAAATGACCGTTTTTAAAATTGTGATTAGAATTTCATATGTACAACATAATTGAATCGCCTTTAAACTTTAGACTCTTCCACAAATAAACCTATAATACATTTTTCAATATTCACTTCTTTTTTCATTGTTTACTTTCTGAGAAAAATTTGTAGTCTGTCTTACGTGGGAATGTCGCGGTAGGAACAGGTACACGTGAAGTGTCGGTTGGAATAGTGTTAAAAAGAGTAAAAACATAGAATCATGTTACTTTTCAGAAAGAAAAACTTTTCAACGAAAAATCTACCAGAAAATTCAGAGGTCGTAAGCTGTGTTTAAAAAATGTTGCAATGTACACAAACTAAAAATATAGTCTATCATAAACGCGGTCGAAGTACTTGAAAGGACACGGATGAAAAGGAAAGCTGCAGGAATTCGCGGAACGTGTACTTATGTGTGCATAAGAAGTGGAAGTTATAGAATGTGTATCGTGTTCGCAGGAAGCGATGATCGTTTCTATGACCGTAATCTCGCCGGGTTGCGTAAAAGAAATAATAAAATTATAGGTATCCCTACACGGCCGGCAGTAAAGTACACTTTTATGCCCATTAAGAGAAAACTCGGCGAGCAGACGGCGCTTCGGGCTTCCTGCCAGAGATAAGTGAGATACAATCGCGGCATCCAAATATCTCGAGCCTGCAGACCTATTAAACGGCGAGTCTTCGCGAATGTGTGTTAAACCGGAAAAAAGAATTGCTCTCTCAATCGTTTCGTATTGTTGGAAATTTCGCCGCTTCGAAATTCCGCGGAGCGACCGCAAATATTTATGCGAGAAACGCTCGTTTAAGTCGGGAACTTTTAAATGTTGGCCATAAAAACCAGAGGCGTGAAACAATTAAAAGATTTAGCGACGGCCAAGAATTTCCTTATTTTTCGAAGCGTTTCCAGGAATACGTGTGAAGCTTTCAAGAGTTGTCCTGCGTCACGGCCTCGAATGGAATCGTAGGGACCGCGATAAAGAGAGGTGAACAGGTTTTCGGGTGTCAACAAAATAACAGGACCAGACAGAAAGGTGCTGAGTAAGGCCTAGAATTTTTGTTAAAAGCAGCGCTGAATATGAACGAGCACATACTACTCAATAAAAAAAGTTGTTAATAACCAATTTCAAGGCATCGATATCTATTTTACGTTTAGTTAAATAGAACTTCGGTTCCAATTGTGTATTCACAAACATTGTGAAAAATATGAAACCAAATCTTTGATCAATTCATGTAGAACGAAATTATATAGATATGCTTTCCTTACGAATTTCAAGTAATTTTTGAGTCTGTCGTATCAACATCAGCTACGTCAAAAATACGAATATCCTCATATTTCCATTACAAATGCAAATTTATACACGTATCACTAGACAATGGTACATACTTGTAATAAATTCAATACACAATACAAATTAGACGTATTCTCCGTTTTATTTGATAATTTATTTAGAGAAGTAACTAACAAATTATTAAAAACTTATGAATCTTCTCATCTTTCTTCTACACCTTTGAACAGTGGTGCAGGATCGAGGATCATAGCAAAAGATAATGTTTCTGAAGGATGTATTCTAGGAATTTATACGAGAGAAAATGAAATATCCAAGAGGTTCTTCCCTCGTGCTGTCCCTTTATCCCGCAGGAAACGTTTCCGTTTCCGTTTCTATATAGGACGGTCCTTCTGCGAATGCATGTTAAAGGAACTCGAACACGCCACAGGAATGGCAGAGGCTTCCCCGATGGTCTTCGCTGCCTCGAGTATTAAAACCGAACCTTTACGAGTGGCTGCGATCTCCTCTGGTACTGCGAGACCTCAAAACAGAAACCTTTGCATGCTGCCTTCTGGACAGGTATTACGCGTAGAACAAAGAGCTTCGTTCGAGCCAATAGGAGAATCGACGTGGTTGCTTTGCTTCCTCCTTTTTTCCCATCTTCCCTCCTCTGTTTGGCGAAGCATTTTTGTCGGCCATTTTGCAGACGCGTGGTCGATTATTGTTTTGTTTTCAATGAACACTGGACTGTTAATTTTTTGGTTACTTTGACGAGGTTACGCGGTGGTCGCTGTTTTAATTGCCTTCTCTTTGTTGCAACGCCTTTCAAAACAGTCCTGTCGCAAAGTAACGAAGCTGTTTTTGTTATTGTTGCTTAGAGAAACGTTTTAACATATGTTTTGCTCATCTCAGATCTTTCGTAGCATTTGTTAACAGAAATAAGCGGAGGAGTTGGTAATAACGTAGACAATGTAAAATGTATAGATGAAATTCCTAGTTAAACTTTTTCCTTTGTATAATATTCTGAAGCTCTAGGAATTAGAAAAAGGGGTGGACTAATTTATCGTCTTGAATTATATTATTGCTGCTATATATGTAATGAATTGTTCATTCTAAGATCATCGCCGTTTGTTTAGAGATTGAAAACTTCTGCTCGCTAATAGAAACATAGATCAATCAAGGAGTTCGTCAATTCTAACTGTGTGTGGTAAAAAATCAGTATCGCGATACTGTGTGACAAGGAAAGAGATATTTTTACAAAAAAAAACAGGGAAAATTTACTAATTACGTCTTAATGAATAACAATTTGTACATCTTTGCGCATGTATTAGAGGAACTGCAGATGTTCCTACAGCAAGAGCAGCATAAATTAACCACGGAAAACGGTGAAAATATTAAATATATGTTAAATTGATATGAATATGAAATAGATGTATTTAAGAAATATTCAATAGTTTCGAAAATACGACAGGAATTGTGATAGAATTGATGGGGGAAAGTAACTGAGTGAGTAGCATTTATGTCTGACGTGTGTAGATTTTAAATCAATTACACTGAAGCTTGTAACTAATGAAAAAAGTGTTGATGTTGATAGCATCCTTTAAAGAGTGCGTCAGTTACTAATTAATTATGAATTGTATGCAATAAAATTTGTATTAAAATTTACATGAGAAAGTAGTTTGGAATGTTAGCTTTATGTTACAATTCTGAAAGTGCATAAATTAAGCGCGATAAATGAGTAATTGATTCATTTTCATTGGTCTGTGGTAAATATAATTCCGTTCTACTCCGACAATATGACGGATATTGTCATGCGGCGAAAGTCAACGCCATCTATCGTTTGGCGATCGGAAGCTTCCGCTCGCTAGCAGTAATGTAGGACGACCAAGGAGGTCGTCGATTCTAACCGTGTGAGATAACAAAAAAGGACCACGATACTGTGTGACAAGGACAGAGATATTTCAAACCAACGACCTCCTTGATCTTCTATATTTCTATTAACGAGTGGACGCTTCCAGTCGCAAACAACAGATGGCGTTGATTTCAGAATTAAAAATTCATTACATATTTAGCAAGCAATTAAATAATTTTGAAATAAAACAACCTTTTAAGTTAAATTGATTTTGATTATTTAACCAATAAATTTGCCAAACTAAAATGTAGACGGAAAACGTTTTAAATAGATATTAAAAAATGTTTACAGAAAGCTAATAAACTTTCCCAGAAATTATCACCAAGTTTAGTATTTTACGATTTTATCACTCCTCTCTCTCTTCCCTTTTTCATCATCGCAGATTGGCAAAAGTATGATATCCTAGATATGGGATGGCGAAACTTTTTGAGACGTGGGTCAAATTTTGTTCATATTTTTTTTAGTACTAGCTCTTGAGTCTCTAATGCCCACTTGCAGAAGAGTTAAATTAAAAAATTTTTAACTGAATATTTTTAAAACTAAACATTTTTAAAATTCAGTTGGCTTCACGAATAAAAATGGGCGTGATTTGACAATTTAAAAATTTTTAGTTAAGGTTAAAAATTATTAAATTTTTGGTACAAATCGTCATTTGCATAACTTTAGAACTGTAACTATTAAACTGAAGGTTATAGACAGCATTTAAATTGCTTTTGTGTCAATGCGGTGCTTGACAAAAGTACAGACAGAATATAAATTATCCACGCAAATTAGAAAATCTAAATCAACCCGCGTAAACAAACAAATGGTTGGTCAGTGAAAAAGCTTGCGTGGGTCAGTGTCATAGGCTTGCCATCACTGTCCTAGATCGTTAAAAACTCAAATCCATCTCAGAATTTAGCGCGTAAGATCTACAAGAATGTCGGGTCATGTGTCAACCCTTTGCACTCGGTTGTCCCTTCTCATGGGACATCGTAATCCTAGCATATGATAGTTTCGCAAATTTTCAATCTTTAGTTCAGACCCGGACGTTAAACAGTCATATATGTAAATTTTAATATACGACTTAACTAAACTAAATGAAGTTTAATATACGTGAATCATAGTAAATATTTCGAATTTGAAAATTGTTGAAGTTAGTATCATTAAACGACTAACAATCACCTCTCGAGGTCAAAGGGTTAATATAAGCGAATCTTAGTAAATATTTTGCGCTTGAAAATCTTTCAAATTAATATTACTAGACAATTAACCCTTTGCACTTAAGTGGTGACTGTTAGTTAACAAATGATAGTTTCGCAAATTTTCAGACTTTAGTTAGTTTGTTTATTAGTCAGACTCGGAGGTTAAACAGTCATATATGTAAATTTTAATATACGACTTAACTAAACTAAATGAAGTTTAATATACGTGAATCATAGTAAATATTTCAAATTTGAAAATTTTTGAAGTTAGTATCATTAAACGACTAACAATCACCTCTCGAGGTCAAAGGGTTAATATAAGCGAATCTTAGTAAATATTTTGCACTTGAAAATCTTTCAAATTAATATTACTAGACAATTAACCCTTTGCACTCAAGTGGTGACTGTTAGTTAACAAATGATAGTTCCGCAAATTTTCAGACTTTAGTTAGTTTGTTTATTAGTCAGACTCGGAGGTTAAACAGTCATATATGTAAATTTTAATATACGATTTAACTAAACTAAATGAAGTTTAATATACGTGAATCATAGTAAATATTTCGAATTTGAACATTTTTGAAGTTAGTATCATTAACCCTTTCGCTTCGAGCGCCGCTTATAAGCGGCATCCACGAGATGAACTGTGGGTACGAGCGCCGCTTATAGGCGGCATCCAAATGTACTTTGTATTTTAATAATTTTGTACGTCTTTTCATACTTAAAATTGTAAATATACTTGTTAAATTAGAGCAATGATTCTTTTATTCAGCACAGTTGTTATTTAAGATTTTGAAAAATGTATTTATAGAAACCACGCGCACTCTGCATATTTCTGTTGCACGCTTTCGTTCAGTGATGGTATTTCGGCGGACTGGACAACCGAAGCGAAAGGGTTAAACGACTAACGGTCACCTCTCGAGCGCAAAGGGTTAAATCCTCAACCACCAAATACACCATCGTAGGACCAGTACTCTCCGCGCATATGCACCCTCATATATTACCAGAGGAAAGTAACGCGTACAAGAGATGCTAATCAGCAATGCTAAACGAGAACTTCCGAAAAACGCTAGGAACAACATGCGTCGAACGTAACTTCACCGTTCTAACAACACGCCATTTCGAATCGCACATTTTTTCCCTACGATCGTTGCGACACGCGACTTATATGCACGTAAGCGATCCGCAACACGCATCCCCTGTAGACATTGCTCGGATCGATGTAACCGGCTCGAACATCAGAAATTTTCCCCTCGCTTCGCTCTCGTCCGTTGGATCGCGCAACGGACGATCGGATGAGTACAAATTTCTACCCGATTATTCGACGTGTCGTTTTATAAACTACCATGCCGTTGAACGCTCCACGGCCCATCGGGCGATAAATTAACGACGCGGCTCGCTTAGTTTGCCGGAACACATCGCGTGTAAAGAGCGCCTCGCGTCGACGAGGACGGAGGAAGTTGCTTGGACGATCGGTGCGATCGAGACGGGACGATGTTCCGGAGGAAAACGGGCACTTATAATAGTCGCGTCCAACGGAAAGCAGCGCGCGGTGTTGCGCTTAAGCGAATTGTGTGCACGCTTCGTTACACTTATTTACGAGGTAAAGTTCGCATAAATAACGCGGATATACGCGTGCCCGGGACCGCAGTGCATAAATCGTGTGGTGGCCAAGTACCGCGGGATGCTTCGCGACGTCGATCTTTCAGGCGGGAGATAGGAATCGATTCCGGGAGAGGGCAACAGGGGAAAATATCGCGAACGCGTTATAGGGTGAACGGTTTTTGAAAGATTGTTTAGAAGTGTAGGCGTTTCTAGTAGCGGCGACGATAAAAGAGAATACGGTGACAGTTAAAGTTCTCAATCGGTTACATAGTTTCATTCTTCATTCTGTGATTGTTATTCGTTGAAGAAAAGGAGAGCGTGAGATCCGCTTCGCGTGATCGCCGCCATATCATCATCACGGAGCGTAGTCAGTTATATCGCTCTTATGCTTACCAATTTTTAATGTGTATACAACAGTAAGTGATTTTAAGAGAATTTTTTTTCATAGGGAAATGATTCTAATTTAAGGTTTTTCAATTGTTGGGTTCGAAAATCCCCCCCCCCCCGCGTCCGCTTTAGGAGTTCTAGGGTTAGGCTGCTTCACCCATAGTCAATTATACTTCTCTTAGGCTTATTAATTTTTTACACATAGCAACAGGAACCTTTTAATATCAAACTTAAATGTGTATACAACAGTAAGTAATTTTAAGAGAATTTTCTATGAAAGGGAAATGATTCTAATTTAAGGTTTTTCAATTAGAGGATTCGAAGAACTCTCCTCTTAGGAGTTCTAGAGTTAATCCATTCACCGCCAACTACGAGATATCTCGTAGTTTGTACTACAAGTTTAGATTGATTGCAATTGATCACGGAATAAGTTTATAACCGTTTGAGTTACAAATTACTAGAAACGAAGAACGAAAACTTTATATAGTAATATTTTTATTATAAAAAGCAACAAATCTTCTAATATCCCTTTTTATCATCAAAATGATAACCCATATTTTCCTTAAACTGAGATCTTGGCGCCCAGGGCAAGACGCTCTAAATTTATCTGGCTGCGAATGGGTTAAGCTGCTTCACACGTGCGTGGTCGGAAGCGCAGTCGTGCTCGCGCTACGAACGCCCTTGGCCGCCTCGCGGAAACGATACTCGTGCGAGATACCAGCGAGGATCGCAGTGAACTTCGTATGCAAATTGTTGAATGAACTGTGGGCGACTTTAAGCGTTGCTCAATTCGCGCAGGTGCAAAGGCACGGTTAGAACAGGACACTTGAGCGTTCGTTCTACTGTGAACCGCGACTCCATTATCCGAAGTTCGTTTGTTTTGTCGCGATCGCGAGGTAAAGACAGCACGGAAGCCGATTATTGATAAAAGTTACTCGTAAAACTAGCCGTGAGTCGCCTTGGTGTTCAGAAATATGCAAACGAGCACGTAAATTACACATGTATAAAATTGCTTCGGGTGATAAGATGAAAGTCTTAACACTATTCCTACCGACACTTCACATATGCATATTCCCACTTGCTTTCCACATAGGCTGGATTTCAGCACTTCAAGAGCGAGAAAGAAAGACTTTCATTTGTTGGCAATTTACGGATCGCTAGGTCATTTGTATAGGAGGGAGCGGAGGGAATTAATAACAAATGTCGATTGCCATTCCTTTCGTTAGACGGCCCGCGGATGCAACTTCAAGGTGTCGCCGCGTTTTCTTTTCGGCGCTGCTTCAAAAAACGCCTACATTTTAAGAAATAAAGGGTTGCCGCCATAAACCTGGTCACCGAAGAAAATGCGGACAGCAGATGTCCTAGGTGCAAAAGCGTCACCGAGGTTTGCACGGAGTGGGGACGTCGAAGGCGTGCATTTTTTAAAGGTCCTGATTGGCAAAGACAGGAACTGCCTATCAGACCAGCGACAAACAAATAGGAAACCTCGCGAGAGGTATCAGTTCGTTGTATCAGCTGAGCACGAATTATGTGCAATCACATAGTTAGGACGGTGCTGTGCCTACTTAGGTCTTCATTCATGGGTGAAACCTCCAGAATTAAATATCCAGTCCACTGAACACGGTCATCTTCGTATGTTTACTCTGGTGCTGTGCCTACTTAGGCCTCCATTCATGGGTGAAACCTCCAGAATTAAATATCCAGTCCACTGAACACTGTCATCTTCGGATGTTTACTCTTGCCGGATCTCCACCTGGCCTGATGACTCTCTCCTTTCCTCTATCTAGAAATGATTTGATTGATTTTATTGAGTGGTTTTTTGAAACTTTTCTGCTCACTTAAACTATCCTACGTTGGTCCAAAGACCCATTAACTATACGTAGATAACAGCATAGCTAATTTTGGTTTGCTGATAAGTCGGCTACAGCTAGCAGGAGCAGCACTTGCAGGAGTACCAGTGTCTGGCTTTATTAGGGGGCTTTACGCCCCCTTTTTTCATCTCATTCAAACAGAACTGTTACTCCTCACACTATCATCGATATAAAAAAAAAGAAAAAAAGAAAAAGAAAAGGTATCAGTTCGTTGTCATTGTCGTTGTTATAGTCGTGGTTTTCGAAAGAATTCCGAAAGTAGTTTATGCATGTTCGGCCATTTAATCCTACCCATTTGTTTTTTATCTCGATTTTCCGAAGTCGTTCGAAACGCTGAGCTCACGTACACGCGTTTACTGCGGTAGTGTGCGTAGTGGAAGGGGGTGTTCTCGAGAACTGCCGTTCTCAGTCTGGCATCGCAGGTCTGTCAGGGTTTCAACGTGAGTTGTAGGCGGTGGACGTTGCTCAACGCATACAACAGGTGTGCTCCATAAGAAACGAGGAGCGTGGTCGTTCTTCAGAGAGCAAATACACTTCCTGCGACAACCTACGCGCGATTAGGATCGAGTTGGATGACTCGAATGAAAGTACATCGCCGTGATTCGTGCTCTCATAAAGTTCGCGTTGAAGACTATGCACTTGTAGCCGATCTACAAGTTCTCTTTCTCAAAGCGATATAACTGCATCGTACAAGAAGTACAAGTACTTCATGGCTTCCTCGAGAAACTGTTTCCCTAGTTAACATTATACCCTTGACCTTGTAAACTGCTGCAGAACTATCTAATAGCTGTTGAAATATCTAATTGTTTCTGTCGAGCAATTGTATTAAGCGATATGGCTACTTCCTTTAACCCTTTGAGTGCTATGGGCACATATATGCGTCTGACGAAAGTTATCGTAGGGACTATGGACGCATATATACGCTCGTCAATATTTGTTTTCTCCGTCAACCTTTTGAGAGTGTTATGGGCGCATATATGCGTCTGACGACAGTTGCTGGTAGGGACCATGGATGAATAAATGCGTTTATCAATTTCTTCGATCTTTCGCTTATTGCAACGCGATTGTCAGTGTAAATACAAATAACCTCGTAACCGCTGTCCACACAGAGCACTTAGGCCATGAGTATTCAGCACTCAAAGGTTTAACCCTTTCGCTTCGGCTGTCCAGTCCGCCGAAGTACCGTCACTGAACGGAAGCACGCGTCAGAAATATGCACAGTGTACGTTTCTCTAAGTCGTAAATAACAATTGTGCTGAATAAAACAATCGCTGCTCTAATGTAACAAGTATATTTACATTTTTAATATGAAAAGGCTTACAAAATTATTGAAATACAGAATTATTAAAATATGAAATTATTAAAATACAAAATATATTTAGATGCCGCTTATAAGCGGCGCTCGTACCCATAGGTCATCTCATGACCTATGGTCTATGATCTATGGTCTATGATCTATGGTCATCTATAAGCGGCGCTCGAAGCGAAAGGGTTAAAGCTTCCCTTTCATAACTTTTAGCTTTAATCTGTCCAAACAGTTCGTACAGGATAGAGAGCTTCAAATTTTGGCCTAATTATTTTTTAATGTAGGAAAATGTAAGCTATTTTTTCTTTGTAATCTTTCATTATTATTCAAATGTCTTGAAAACCTCATCTTCATTCATTTTCTTCTAACATTTTAACAACACACTTGTTGTATATGTTGCTAACATTAATTCACAAGTCGAATTGTATGCATTAAATAAAATTGACTTTGGATCCTCGTTTCTTATTCATCCTTTACTCATCCCAGTTTCTCATTTACACTTCGACTTCTCTGCCTTATCTTTCAGTAACCTCTAAGCTTAAGATAATTCCTACTCTTGCACACCCAGAACTTCTCATCTTCCGCATTGCTGTTCCTACAAATTCACATGTACATCTGCGGAAGAAGGATTAGACGAGAATAAACTAATATTGTAAGACCACGAACTCGAGAAGTGTATATCTAAGTCATAACTGTTGAAAGCAATAAATTAAGTTCAGTATAGGCAATGCAACGCATGACGAGTACTCCTGAAATTAATTCAAAAATCTTTTCGAGTCCTCTCGAGCTCCACATTATTAATCAAGAGTTAAGGATTGGTTTAGTTTGGCCAAAAAGTTGGTCCACTTTGTTAAAAGTTGAATATAGAAATACTACGAAGCAAAAATTAACCATAAACCAGCTTTCTCTTAACTTACTTTCTCAAGGGCTTCTTTCAAAAACCTAACTCACATCTGGCATTTTGAAAGGTTCGAAAACACTGAGAAACAGAACAAAAGGGGCTGAAGGACCTGGACGGGGTTGTAGGAATTTCGACCACTGCGTTCTGCTAGTCTTGTAACAAAGCTTGCTAGGTACGGTCAGAATTACCCTTCCTCGTGCTATATAAAAGTATTAATAAATTATCAAAGTATTATTTCACAAATAAGAGTTTATTTCATTTAGCAATACAAAATTTAATTCGTAATAATGCGTCTGATGGAAGTTGCTCGAAGGGACTATTTTTTTCGACCCTCCCCTATATTTGATCGAGTCGCGACACTCTGGGAGTAACAGCGGGAACGCAAGAACCAGATTTCAGGCATCGAGCCGCTCGTTATGAAGTGAACGGAGAGCGTTCATCCTAACGGTGATCGCGGTCTTTAAATGACACGGGTAACCTGTTAATTTGATAGGTAACTGGAAGGGATGCAAACCTGGATGTGTTTTTGCGAGCGATCGCGTTAACCCATTTGCGTCATTAGGAGAATCGAGAAACGCGATTGCTTGCTTACTTGAAATTTGTTTTTGTTCGAATCAACGTTAAACGCGATATAACGGATTTTGTAATAGAATGGAATTCGCGTGTTGCTCAAGCTGGTAGAACGATGCAGAAAGAAAAGAAACAAATCGAGAATAACACAAATCTAATGAAATAACCAGATACCGGTGCAATAAAATTGAACAACAGTACTATTGGAAATTGAATATAGAAATACTACGAAGCAAAAATTAACCATGAACCAGTTTTCTCTCGACGTACTTTCTCAAGGGCTTCTTCTAAGAACCCAAGCCATATTTGGCATTCTAGAAAGTACGAAAACATTAAGAAACAGAACAAAGTGGCTGAAGGACCCGGACGGGGTTGTAGGAATTTCGACTGCTGCGTTTTGCTAGTCTCATGACAAAGCTTACAAGGTTCGGTCACAGTTGCCCTTCCTTGTTTATAATAATAATAAAGTATTATAATATCTCAAACAAGAGTGTATTTTATTCAACTAATATAAAACCACATTTAAAATACACTTCTTCCTCTCTCTCTTTCGATTTCACCTTGTTTGGATGGATTTCCATTAAGGGGTTAGAAATTTCGACCATTGCAGTTTGCTAGTCTCATAATAAAGCTTACAAGGTTCGGTCACAATTGCCCTTCCTTGTTTACTATAATAATAAAGTATTGTAATATCTCAAACAAGAGTGTATTTTATTCAACTAATATAAAACCCCATTTAAAATACACTTCTTCCTCTCTCTCTTTCGATTTCATCTTGTTTGGATGGATTTCCATTAAGGGTTTAGAAATTTCGACCATTGCAGTTTGCTAGTCTCATGACAAAACTTGCAAGGTTCGGTCACAGTTGCCCTTCCTTGTTTATTATAATAATAAAATATTGTAATTTCTCAAACAAGAGTGTATTTTATTCAACTAATATAAAACCCCATTTAAAATACACTTCTTCCTCTCTCTCTTTCGATTTCACCTTGTTTGGATGGATTTCCATTAAGGGTACACGTTGAGCGCAGCTCCCACGGTATTCGAATCGAAGAATTAGCGTGACGTACGAGGCTCGTTGACGAAAGCGATTACGATTTCGAAACGCATTGAAAGAATTAAACGCTGCGACGTGCGTTTCAGTCGCATTCTGTTTGCGCGCGTCTCAAGAGGTGAATGAAACTCTGAAAATGGGCTAACGACGCCGATCGCTCGTTAAGTTTACGTTAATTACGAAAATTGCCGTATGACAGAGGCGAACACCATCGTGAGAGGAAAGTCGCGAATGTGAGGTTTATTTTCCAGATTCTTACTACACTTCACCAAGCTTTAAAGATCTTCCTGAGATCGTAACTTTGTGTTATGTTAACGCAACGCAGTGAAAGTTAACTGGTGGAATTGTCGATAAAATATTGTCAAATACAATGGGATAATTCGATTATACAAGACGGTTCATAAATAAGGATTAGTCATTGCAAAAGTTTTGTTCACTGCAAAATATATTGACGAACTTTATTTCTGTGTTTAAACTTTTCGTGTTTAAACCATTCACTTTCACTATCCCTTTTATTAAGTTTTCATTTATCAAAATACTATAAAGTTTTCCCTGTTTGTATCTACACTAAGATATTTTCCATATTTCCATTACACTATTCTTAAAATACCAATAACTATATAAAATAAAGTTTTTACCGAAGTGTAAAATATTTAATGTTATTATTTTATTTGAACACTTTGTAGTATTATTTTATAATAAAAATTCTAAAAATTGTCGTATCACTTAAAACGTAAACAAAATATGCTTCAAATATATAAATAACGTGACATATTTCTGTTAAAAATATTCACGTCGATGCATCTCAAGTAAACCGAAACGAGGGGAACCAATTACTCTCGCTATGAAACGAATTAAGTAGAATAAGTCGAGCATTAGGCAGACATAGCGGTAACAATGTTGTAACCGTAATTCCGAATGACTATATCTGCAACAGAATCTTACGTTGTATCCAAATACATGTACGAATCAGTGCTCGGAATAGGATTTCTCCCAATAACGTTTATAATGGAAACCAACCAGCTTATTATCGGTTCAGCATCGGATATCGGCGTGACCTCGATATTTGGCTCACGACTCAACTACAGTAGCGGGCAAAAATTTAAGAACAAACAGTCGACCGAATTAAACTAACTAATTCGTAAGGAATAGCTTGATAAACAAAAGTCGTATTCTATGCTATTGGGTTGGAGGGAAAGTTCTGTCGTATTTTCCGTTTCCGTTAATTCATGTGGAACCCAAACACTTTGCTTTAACACAAACCCAAGAGATATAATGTGATCTCCAACAGTTGTATGATGAATGCCAAACTCTTCTGCAATTTTTCGACTTGTTAAATGTGGATTATTTTCCAACATGGATCGCAAAACATCATTATCGATCTTGGATGGTCGTCCAGATCGATCACTTTCTTGGAGGCTCAGATCCCCGGAACGAAATTTGCTAAACCATCTTTGACAAGTACGAACATTTACAATATATTTTCCAAATACCGCACATAAATTTTTACATGCAACCGATGCGTTGCTTCCTTTTTGGAATTCATACAAAATGCAGTGTCGTAAATGCGCTTTATCTACTGACATGTTTTTCACTTTAAATATCACAAGTAAATGATGAACGGTAAAAAAGGACTCCTTTTATATTATACAGCAGGTAAAAGAACAAAAAAATTTCCCAATCACTCACTAGCCAGATGTTTTTTTTATTTACAAAAAGAATTACCTGCCTGTTTAAAATACGACAGAACTTTCCCTCCAACCTAATAATTAATAAATAGTGTTCCACCATAATATAGCATCGTAGTTTTAAGACAGAAAAGTGAAAGTATGGACAAACTGGACAAAACCCAGGCTCATCGGAAAAAACCGTTGACAACAAATAATTTTCCGATGGGTCGACAATGTTTAGCGAGCGTGGGATGAGAAAAGGAAAAGACCTATAAGGGCTTTCTCAAAAGAGAAGAAGAACCAGTGTTGAATAAACAACAGAGTTGTAGAATCGTAAGAAAAGCTGAGCATTAACCCTTTGCACTCGAGAGGTGATTGTTAGTCATCTGAAGATAGTGACTACAAAGATTTTTAAATGCAAAATACTTACTAACAAACGTCATTTAGTTTCGTTGAGTAATATACTAAAATTTACACATATGACTGTTTAACCTCTAAGCCTAACTAACAAACAAGCTAACTGAAGTCTGACAATTTGTGGAACTATCATTTGGCGACTGACAGTCGCCTCTCGATCTCAAAGGGTTAAACATGAAGTCACGTGGCAAAGATAAATTAGAATTTATTGTATACTGTATATTATTCCCATTATTCATATTAATAATAATAATAAATAAGCTTAAGAACCATTTTTCTACTATAATAACAATAAAAATGAACGTTCAAACAATATTTGCAGACCATAACACTATGTTTTACATTATCCGCCCGTTTTAAATTTCTGTCCGCTACTGTATGTCCCGGCTGCAGCACATTCTCGTTGATCAGACATGTCAATCTCTTGCATACTGCTACGGACAAGTTGTTTTCCCTGTGTCGTTCCAGCCGATGCTCGGCGTTTCAAGCGAAAGTCGGCGAGATCCATGCGAATCTCGCATAGGTCCCATGATACCGGGGACTGGCATAAAATCGCGATAGGTTTTCTCGGAATTGATCTTGACAGGTATACATCGCTGGAGCTCGAGAAGTGCAAATGTTTGAGTGAAATCGAACGTATTCAGAGAAACCTGTCGGTCAGGATCGGATGAGGGGAACACCGAGTCGACAGCAGCGAACGTGTTCTACGTCGATCTATAAGAAAGTTCTACTTTTATTTATTTAGTAGAGTGGATGGATTGGGCTCTGGTGGGTATAAAATAAAGTAAAGTGCTTAGAATATTAATGTATGTATTTAAAACAGTTTAATATTAACAACTTAAACGACTTTTCAACTTAGCAGCTACGACGTTTTTACTCTCTTCAGAATCACACTCGTTCTGTCTTCACAGTCAAACTCTTTCTGCCTTTATAGTCAAACTCGTTCTCCCTTCACAGTCAAATTCTTTCTGTCTTCACAGTCAAACTCTTTGTGCCTTCACAGTCAAATTTTTTCTGCCTTTATAGTCAAACTCGTTCTCCCTTCATAGTCAAATTCTTTCTGTCTTCACAGTCAAATTCTTTCTGCCTTCACAGTCAAACTCTTTGTGCCTTCACAGTCAAATTTTTTCTGCCTTCATAGTCAAACTCTTTCTCCCTTCACAGTCAAACTGTTTCTGCCTTCACAGTCAAACTCTTTTTGCCTTCACAGTTAAACTCTTTCTGCCTTCATAGTCAAACTCTTTCTGCCTTCATAGTCAAACTCCTTCTGCTTCCACAGTCAAATTCTTTCTGTCTTCACGGTCAAACTCTTTCTGCCTTCATAGTCAAACTCTTTCTCCCTTCACAGTCAAACTCCTTCTATTTTCACAATCAAACTCTTTCTGCCACGCGCTCTCAAAGATCTCTTAAAACACATACAGTGATTTAATAACGAGCTACATAATTGCCCTCTTACTTCTTTATGCTTTTCAGTTAATAGTTTTCCGTTTAATACCCCCTGACTTTATTAATTACTGAATGTAATTGAGCAGAAAGTCAAACATAATTTAAATGCCACTGTAAATCAAACATAACGTAATTGATACTTATCGAAAAGATAAAACTCGAATCGTTCGAAAATATAGTATATGTATATGATACACAAGTATCAATTTTAAACGCAAATGCGTAGATAGTATCAAACTAATTACACGTTTCTTGCTTTTGCTGCTGACCATAGTTTGCTATCAATGTGGGTCCCAAACGAGCCATGATATTTCTTGCGAAGTAAGCTGCAAGACCTGGATGCAGCCATTTTTATCAGTGCGAAACAGGTCGTGTGCAGAAGTGGACGCTCCCTTATTTTTCTCCCATTCATGTAACTACATCGTATAAATAACAATATAGCATAGGCTGCGCCATGTTGGGCCCAGTTTGTTGGATCGAGGATGTCGCAAACGTTTTCACGATAATCGGTCTATCTGTTACGCGTGATTGCAGTATTCTTCTAGTGGTGACCAGACTAATTGAACATAGAAATATTTTGCACGAGAATCCATGGAATTTTTATTATGAGTTTCATTGCAGCGCACCTTCAAGATTGCTAAATCTGATATTGGGAACCCGAGCTTAAGGTTAATCGGTGTTATGTACAGTATTAGACAAAGTTGTGATGCTCTTAATATGGTAATTCCTTTTCCATGGTCAATTTGACGGGAAAATGACATAGCATTTATAAAAAATAATTGTTATTTTAATAGTCTATCGCTAATTTAGTGAAAATAATTTATGATGTTTTTCAAACCAATATTAAAAATGTCGTATTGAATATCATGGTATTGAATATATTATAACTGTGAAATAAAGTGTTTGATCTTATTTTTGACTTATTTATTGAAACGCATTATGAACAAAAAGGACTGTATTCGTTTTAAGAATTGGAAAATTAAATCCAAAGCGATGTAAGTGTATTGTTTACTTAGAAAAGGATAAGAGAATGTTTCTCTGAATGTACCTATGTCACACGAAAAACTTTAATGGCACTATTGCAAAAAGTCAACGGCGAATCGCAAAGTTTAAATGTAACGTTACTACGTAAAAGAAAAGTAGACCGTGAGAATGCTTCCTTTACGTCAGACAGAAAGTCGAGAAGCGTACTCTAATGTTTGAAGTTTTAGGATATATTCAAGCAGGTCGAACTGATACAAATTCTACGGCTGTCAGACTGAGTTTAAACTTACGATCTATTGCTGAAGTTTACCAAGTCCTATTTCGTCCCGAGTTTTGATACTTTAACCATGACATTAAACGCGTTCAGTTTAAAAACAGTTGACATTTATCGTGCTTAAGTAATATTTATATTTTGCAATATTCAAAAGTAGTTTCATCAGTTATTTTGATGTACCTCATCGTAAATAAAATGTAACAATACATATTTTTAAATACAGAGTTACCTAAACGTTATTAACAAATTCTGTGCTCGTAGTGAATGCAATAAATATATTCTATATTTGGAATAAAGTTTAATTTCAATTTTAATTATATTTTTATTTTATGAAATTTAGAATTACCAAATTAATACAGAGTACCTGTCAATAATTTAGCGTTAACTGCTAGACTACTAGATCTACCAAGGGAGTCAAAATGACCCAATTTGTAATTTTTCATAGAAACCATGGCAAACCTACTATGGCGCCTATACATTTGAAAAGTTACCATGATTTTTACTATGATTCCTTATATTAAGTATTCTTTTTCGTACAGTTTTCAATTTAATTTCTTTGTCTCCAATAAGTGTAGTGCCTATACATTTGAAAATTGACCATGATTTCTACTATGATTCCTAAAATTTGTTTCCCTTATATTAAGTATTCTTTTTCGTACAGTTTTCAATTTAATTTCTTTGTTTCCAATAAATATACCCCACTCGCCGGTAGTTCTACTGTTAAAGAGCCATTGGTTGCTCCAAATTGTTTGAAACATTATATTCGAACTACTATTCCATTTTTTCAAATCGTTCGATTCTTTCGTGCTGGTTAACTCTATCACTGCCAACTACGAAATATTTCGTAGTTTGTGCTGTAAGCTTAGATTAATTGCAATTGATCACGGAATACAGCCTAAAAAGGATGAACAAATATTTTATATAATACTTTCCTTTTAAAAAACAACAAATCTAATATCACTTTTTGTTGCCAAAATAATGACCCATATTTTCTTTAAAATGAAATCTTTGCGCCCAGGGCAAGACGCTCTAAATTTGTCTGGCAGTGAATGGGTTTTAACTTGTCCCGGGACTCGACTTGGATCGGTTGGTTATTCGTTATTACTCGACTCGCTCGTTTCAGAGTCGAGCAAGAGCACTAGCAGTTGAAGCAGCCAGCAGGAGCATTCCACGGCAGGCGGGGATTACCCGCGGCTAAATTCAAGGCGCACATTGCGCGCGCACTCGCCATTATGGTCCCGAGTAGGGGGTTCCCGGTCGTTGCAGATCATGCACATCCGCACGCGATTGACTCTCGCGCGTGTAAGTTGGCAGGCGTGGGCGTGTGGGTGCCCCACTGACTCTCTAACCCCGAGCACCGTGACTAACGTGTTCCTCTGTCTGCCTGTCTGCCTTTATACCTATATTCGACCACGTGACCGCCACGTAGCGCTTATGCGTAACCTCATGGTGTGACACGTGTGCGTGTAGTACCTTGTTAATGAATCGTGCTAGCGGTTACACATCTCGTGCGACACCCTATGAATTGCAACATGAAATTGTAGCGTTTTAACCATTCGTACTTGGGTGGTTACCGTTAGCCGTCTAACAATATTAACACGTTGTAGGCGGGAAACGCGTAAACTCGTTTGTCACCTCTTACAATTAGTACTGAAGCGCGGGAGACGACAAAACTCGTTTTTTCTTGACTGTGAAAGAGCGATTCTTTTCAGTTTTACCTATATACGCTAAAGTAATTTTAATTAAAATAAATAAAAAAATCAATAACATATTATATACATCAAAAATAAATAGAAAACTCTTTTTCAAGAAATATACTCAAAGTTTCTCTGAAAAACATCAATTAGTTCAAAAGATATAACTATTTTACGCAAAGGCTATTTTGAAGCGAAAAGGTCTGAAAAAAGCCTGCTTTACGGCGCGATTCGGCGGGAAAGTGGTCCGATTACAAAGTGTTAACTTCAAAGATTTTCAGGTGTAAAGTATTTACTAAGATTCCTTATATTAAACTTCATTTAGTTTAGTCGTGTATTATAAGTCGTATATTAAAATTTACATATATGACTGTTTAACCTCCGAGTCTGCCTAATAAACAAACTAACTAAAGTTTGAAAATTTGCGAAACTATCATTTATCAAAGGGTTAATACTCGTAAAGAAATCGTCGTTCAGTTAACTTAACCCAAGCACATAGATTTCTTGCATTCCACCCTTTCAATCGCTCGAGCTTAGAACCTGTTGAGGAAATGAATGAAACTGTTAAAAATTGAATACAGAAACACTACGAAGCAAAAATTAACGAAAATCAATTTTCTTTAACGTACTTTCTGAAGGGTTTCTTCCAAAAACCTAAGCCACATCTGGTATTTTAGGAAGTCGTTTTATAACCCTTTGCACTCGAGAGGTGACAGTTAGTCGTCTAATAATATTAACTTCACAGATTTTTAAGCGGAAAATATTTATTAAGATTTATTTATATTAAACTTCATTTAGTTTAGTTAAGTCGTATACTAAAATTTACATATGTAACTGTTTAACCTCCGGTCTGATTAATGAACGAACCGACTAAAGTCTGAAAATTGGTGAAACTACCGTTTGGTGACCGACAGTCGCCTCTCAAGTGCAAAGGGTTAATAGAAACAGAAGAAAGCAGGGATTGCAGTGCTTACTTTAGCATCGCGTTCTTTTTCTCACATTAGCATCTGTCGTTATGCTCACCATTTTTTAAAAATCTTTGCAGTCAGCTCGAGCATGCAATTTTAACCCTTTGCACTAGAGAGGTGACCGTTAGTCGTTTAATGATACTAACTTCAAAAATTTTCAAATTCGAAATATTTACTATGATTCACGTATATTAAACTTCATTTAGTTTAGTTAAGTCGTATATTAAAATTTACATATATGACTGTTTAACCTCCGAGTCTGACTAATAAACAAACTAACTAAAGTCTGAAAATTTGCGGAACTATCATTTGTTAACTAATAGTCACCACTTAAGTACAAAGGGTTAATTGTCTAGTAATATTAATTTGAAAGACTTTCAAGTGAAAAAATATTACTAAGATTCGCTTATATTAACCCCTTTGCACTCGAGAGGTGACCGTTAGTCGTTTAATGATGCTAACTTCAAAAATTTTCAAATTCGAAATATTTACTATGATTCACGTATGTTAAACTTCATTTAGTTTAGTTAAGTCGTATATTAAAATTTACATATATGACTGTTTAACGTCCGGGTCTGAACTAACGTCTGAAAATTTGCGAAGCTATCATATGCTAGGATTACGATGTCCCACGAGAGGGGACAGCCGAATGCAAAGGGTTAAGTTTGTATATAAATTTATAATCGTGGAGGGGATTTAACTTTTTATCGCCCTAGGCTAGCACATTTTTACTACTTTGCATCAAAAAGAAAAAGTAGAGAGAGAAATCGTGACCACTGAACGCTCTAATGATTTTCATGATACCACAATCGATCATCACTTTACGGTAAATCATCTCAAATGTTATTCTCGATCAGAAGAAGTATAATCGTCTATTGAATCTGGAACCGGGGGCCATTTGCGTTTCCGGACCTGCTTGAATTTCCTCGCAGTGCTTAATAATGACGCTTTCAGGTTTCGTACAAGTTCACGGTGCACGCGATGAATATTTAAACGCTGATGAGCGTGAGCTTTCAAGTCGCGTACGTCGCTTGGCAAATCCTTGCAGAGTCTATTAACTCTCGGTGTCTGGATCTCTTTGAGCCGAGAGCTGATTTTAATTGTCGAGTTTGTCAGGCACCGGGGGAGAACTGTGTTTGTTCGTACAGGAACAATGAGGAGACGATTGCAAAGGGAAGGAGCGCGGTTAGTGCACAGGGCGGATAACGTAACTGGGACAGATTAGGTTATGCGTCTCTTTTGCGGTCGCAGCCATGTAAAAATGGCAGTGGAAAAGTGTCGAATAGGTTAAAAAGGTTCAACTGTGTCTATGACCTCACATTTTCCCCCGAATGCAGAGATCATGGAAAAGAATATAATATAATACATCTTCCCAAATAGTTATTACCATTTTTATTTATCATTCACACCAATCAAGTAAACGTAAACCTCTGTCTGAAACCAAAGAAGATATACACCTATTTCTTAGGAAGGCAAAATTAATGTTTGAAAGTTCAAGTGGAAATATTTCAAAAGCGAACATGTGTAACTTATACTAATTTATTTTAAAACTATAAATATATATATATAAAGTAAATTAGTATAAATTACACGTGTTCACTTTTGAAATATTTCTACTTAAACTATCAAACATTAATTTTGCCTTCTTAAGATATAGGTGTATATCTTTTTTGGTTTCAGATAGAAATTTACGTTTACTTGATTGGTGTGAATGATAAATAAAAATGGTAATAACTATTTGGGAAGATGTATTATATTATATTTGTTGATAAATTATGAGTAATAAATGGATGAATATGCAATAATAATTTATTATTGTTATTTAATTAATAATTCAACAATTATTTTTTGTTCGTTGCTATTTAGTAATTTAATAATACTGCACTGATGTTATTGAATATCTTATTTAATGAAACATATTTCCGAACTATTTTATTGCACCAGCATTTGCACAAAACCAGAGAGAATCAATTTAGGTAAAAAGTTAGAATGTTCCATTTAAAAAAAAAAAGAGAATAGAAGGAGAGAAATGCAAATGATAGATAGAGGATATGATTCTGATTGTAGAAAAATGGGGCCGTTTAAAATTAAATCTTTTCGAACCATTTCAGTTTCTCTCTATAACTCTTTTTTCTGCCTGCAACGGAAAAGCGTACAGTTTTGTACTTTTATTACGTTACTACTAATAGTATTTAACGGTTCACAGAAATGGACGAAAAAGAAAGAAAAATTAATACTAGTACTAAATTCGTTTACCTTTTAGAGAAAAATGGTACGATATATTATTTGAATGATAATAATAAATGAACAAGAACTTATTCAGATTATATAGTAGTTTAAAGAACTATAGAAATATTAATTACTGTAATAATGATATTTAAAGTATTTGCGATAGAAGATATACATAATATGTAATTCCTAAAAATTTTATCAAAAACTTTATCAATGAAAGCACTTGTTTGCTATGTAAATCATTTTCTATGTGACTACAATATGTAAATGTTATGTAAATTATTTGTCATATGACTACAATACTGTTAATATTTATTAAAATGTTTAATTTCCGTTTTACTCATTTAAAAAGATTACCAAACCACACCTTGGGAAACTTTACAATGAATTTCAATAACTGAAACGTTCAGTACCCAATTAAAAAATTTTTCGTTCAGTTTAATTTATCGAGCGGCCTTTTTATCAAGCGAAATCAATGTAAACGATTCGTGAGAAAGGCAGCGCAGCAAAACCGAGGAAAAGACGTCGTGAGAAGAAAGGTACTTGGCACTCGGTCCACTTTCAATGGTCCACCTGTTGACCGACGTAAGTGAAGATACAACTTATGAGTTAACAAAACGTAACAGAAGACATGGCCAACCAGACGGACACTCTCAGCTAAATGAGAGCACCACGTCTTCGAGCTATATTTGTGCGAAGATACAGTACTTCCAAAAAGTGTTTCCTCATACCCACGTTTCTCAATGATACTTCGTTTAATCAGATTCTACGTTTCATTTCTATTATACAACATTGAAGTATTTTAATTCCAAACGTGTCTTATTCCATAATGGAGGTCTATGGACATCTACAGTTAATTAACCGTTTGAGTACGGCGAAGCGTTATCGCGTTTCTCTTATGTTTTGCCAAAAATTAAAATTATTAAATATAAAATTTTATAAAAATAAAAATTAAAAATAATTTTCATTTTTTAAAGATAAGTGTTACACTGATAATTACAAAACGCACCATGTCAAATTCTACTTTATCTGAAAATGACTATAATATGAAGAGATAAATCGAAAAATTTTTATTTGCTAAAAATTACTTTTTATATAACAATTAGAGTTAATTATTGCTGTTTTTATTATTTTCCAAAAAAAAAATTAACTACGCATTTCATCCCGCACTTTTAGCAGATATACAAGAAAATTTCTTAGCACTCAAATAGTTAAATAGCGTCTTATTTCTTAATTATCTTATTAATAACGTATTAGTGAATAAATAATTAAATAGTCGAATTAATTAATTAATTAATTAAATAGTTTCTTATCTACGGTAGAAGATCGATCATTCGAACGTTGCTTAACATAAATTAGATAAAAAGAATATATACCAAAGTTGTATTGAAATTTCATTAAAATTAACAATTCACTGTGAAATATTTTTTTGATTGGTCAGTTGTTCAATTATTGTCCATTGTTAAAGTTCAATTAATCGACGTTCCACTGTATCACAAGAATAGTTTCGAACCCTTTCCATCTTTTCACCAATTCGACATGTTAACCCTTTGCACTCGAGAGGTGACCGTTAGTCGTTTAATGATGCTAACTTCAACAATTTTCAAATTCGAAATATTTACTATGATTCACTTTAACTAAACTTCATTTAGTTTAGTTAAGTCGTATATTAAAATTTACATATACGACTATTTAACTTCCGAGTCTGACTAATAAACAAACTAACTAAAATCTGAAAATTTGCGAAATATCATTTGTTAACTAACAGTCACCACTTAAGTGCAAAGGGTTAATTGTCTAGTAATATTAATTGAAAGATTTTCAAGTCAAAATATTTACTAAGATTCGCTTATATTAACCCTTTGACCTCGACAGGTGATTGTTAGTCGTTTAATGATACTAACTTCAACAATTTTCAAATTCGAGATATTTACTATGATTCACGTATATTAAACTTCATTTAGTTTAGTTAAGTCGTATGTTAAAATTTACATATATGACTGTTTAACCTCCGAGTCTGACTAATAAACAAACTAACTAAAGTCAGAAAATTTGCGAAACTATCATTTGTTAACTAACAGTCACCACTTAAGTGCAAAGGGTTAATTGTCTAGTAATATTAATTTGAAAGATTTTCAAGTGCAAAATATTTACTAAGATTCGCTTATATTAACCCTTTGACCTCGAGAGGTGATTGTTAGTCGTTTAATGATACTAACTTCAAAAATTTTCAAATTCGAAATATTTACTATGATTCAAGTATATTAAACTTCATTTAGTTTAGTTAAGTCGTATATTAAAATTTACATATATGACTGTTTAACCTCCGAGTCTGACTAATAAACAAACTAACTAAAGTCTGAAAATTTGCGAAACTATCATTTGTTAACTAACAGTCACCACTTAAGTGCAAAGGGTTAATTGTCTAGTAATATTAATTTGAAAGATTTTCAAGTGCAAAATATTTACTAAGATTCGCTTATATTAACCCTTTGACCTCGAGAGGTGATTGTTAGTCGTTTAATGATACTAACTTCAACAATTTTCAAATTCGAAATATTTACTATGATTCACGTATATTAAACTTCATTTAGTTTAGTTAAGTCGTATATTAAAATTTACATATACGACTATTTAACGTCCGGGTCTGAACTAACGTCTGAAAATTTGCGAAACTATCATATGCTAGGATTACGATGTCCCTCAAGAGGGGACAGCCGAGTGCAAAGGGTTAACACTAGAACTACCAGCGCAGTCGAAATGATCGATTGGTGATTATTCATAACGGCCTTATCAATTCACAGTGTTAATGCTTCCAAAATTTACTATGATTTTCTACACAAGGTATAAACAAAGATTTGTTTTCTATGCATTCAGTATTTCTTCATGTAATTTTCAATTTGATCTCTTGTATGCAAATAAGTACGCTTTAATTGTCGACGGTTCTAGCGTTAAATTAAAAGGTTTATGCTTGTGCAAATGTCAAAATAAGTGCAGCAATGCGCGAATACTTTTTGCGGCCACTGTACACGTTCGTATGGACTACATTCACGCGCTTTCACCCGTTATCTTTTTCATCCTGTTCACTGTCGCCCCTCTTCGCCTCCTTTTCTGTTCTGGTGCACCGCCATGGTCGAGACCGCGCGCAGACACCTGTATTCAGATAAAATGGCCACGTTGCACTTCTCGATTTTCGTAACACGAGATTTTAACGCTCTGACGAAACGTAATAGCCGCGTTTGATGGTTTATCTTACTGGGAACAGCACGGAAAGAACGAAACTCTGACTGTGTCGTTGACGGCCTCGTTTTCAGACGTTACATTTTTACTTTTATCGTGTTTACAGGTTAGGTACACAGTCGTCGAGGGATACAACACCTATTTACATAATTATACCTGCTAGACAAGTTTTCTTTTCATACGTTATGCTATAGCAGCTGTGACTCTTACTACTACGTTCATAATTCATTGATGAATGGCGTGTTTAAGCGGCTATCGGTTACGAGGATACGTTTATTAATATTAATAAAAGGAAGGCAGAAAGTTTGACGTTTCGTTGTAAAATCTATGAATTTTAATCGAATTTTATAATTATGATAAGCGTAGCGTAATGATTTCATTAGCTGGAGATTGCTGTGGAACGAGCAAAGGGAAATTTCTTTTCAATCTGTTAAATATATTAGCAATTCACAGTAATTATTTAAGAGATTGCTGTGGAACGAGCAAGGAAATTTTCTTTTCAATCTGTTAAATACATTAGCGGTTCATAGTAATTATCCAAGAATTTAGTACTTGTAGCAGGGAACTAGGAAATTATCATTATGATTAGAAATTAGAAATTATTGTTTAATTAAATTAATTGGGATATACTTAACTGGAAATTAAAAATTGTATTCCTTGTATAGATTTCAAATTATTCTTAAGAAAAAGGTGTGGAATATTTTACTCATTCCAATTAATTAAAAATTTATTAATATTCATTCTAACAAATCACTATAGAGGTATGCATACATAACGAATCTACAGAAGTAGATTTAAATTAGTGTACTTACATGTATATTATTGTATTAAAAAATTCCAAAAAATTATAAATCAAATGTGTAATTGTGTCGAATGTAAATCGAAAGTATTCATTAATAACCGAATGCATTAAAGGACCTATGATTTGCGCAACTTTGTTCGCGTGTCACGTAACCACGCAAATTGGACGACGTGAAATCGGCGCAGTTCGAGCTTAAGGGTGGTAATTACACGTCTGCTGGACGTTCTCCATGAATCAGCGAACATGGTGGCGTGTGCGAGCAACCAAATGATCTATTTCTCCTCGGAGACAACAGCTAAGTACTTAGGACAATTGGCGTTGCTAAGCACGACCTCTCTTCGAGGAACGTGAAATCAATGCGAAGGGATTCGTTTCAAATGTCAAACAAGTTGCGATTTTGCGGTCAGAGATTTTCAAAGATTTCTCGATGACATTCTCGAAGGTGGCCTCAATGGTGATGATGGTTTTAGAAGAAGAAATTGTGAATTTCTCATCGCATTGTGATATTGGGTAACGAATATGATTTACAGGCAGTAAAACATTTTTAGGAACAGTCTATTCGTCAAGTTGCGTGTTGCAAGGTTGTACAGAAAATTGTTCTTTCGTTCTTAGTGATTAGGTACAGTAGAACCTTCCATATATGAACTAATAGGAAGACAATAGTGTTCAGATAAAAGAATTTTCGATTAACAGAACAATTATTTTCTCTCGTACTAAATTTCAATTATTTGAATCGGTACTAAGAAGATTGACAGTTTGTTAAAATATTTATGTATTTTATATTTCTTTCACTGTTGAATTCAACAATGTTTTAAGATAAAGAACCATTATTAGATGACACACCGTTCGGATAATAGAATGTTTGGGTACGATATTCAGATAATGGGTATTCGCATAACAGAGGTAAAGGGGGTAGAATCTCACAATTATCTCTGTGAGGATGATGGTCTAGAAAGGATCAGGGAAGGGTTAGAAAAGACCTGAACTTCAGTGATGGCTAAGGACGGGTGAATAAAGGATAAGTGATAAGACAGCTGATTATTGACTATTGTAATATCGTATTTTTAAGAACCAGAAAAGTGAAAGTGTAGGTCGACTAGACGAAAGCCAGGTCTATCTGAAAAAACAATTTGCAACAAACAATTTATCGATGGGTCGGCAATGTTTAACGAGCGTGGGGTGGGAAGAAGAAAAAGGCCTATAAGGATTTCCTCGAAAGAGAAGAAGGACCAGTGTTGAATAGAAAACCGAGTTGTGAAGTCATAAAAAAAGCTGAGGATTAAACATAGAGTCACATGGCAGAGTTAAATTAGAATTTACTGTATACTGCATATTTTTGCCATTAATGATATTATATATAATAATAAATAATCTTAAGAACTTTTCCTCTGCACTATTAATCACTGGTACAATGACATTTTATTAATATCGAAAGTAAGTTGGCATACAACACTGATTTACGCGAAATCTCGAACCCATCGCTGCCTACGAGAATTCCGCGAATCCGATTATTGTCTAATAAATTGTTAATTAAAAATATTGTTAATAATAATTCTAACTAGCGTTTAATAATAACGAGTCGGTTACTTTGTATAGCGACAAAATAGCTCGTTCTTCGATTACAAGTAGTCTGGTAAATAAATGTGATTTTATCAGAACAGAACTACTTCTCAATCCAAACAGAAAGTCTTTCGCTTCTTTTTCGTTATGCTGGTCGATCAATCGGATTTGTCGCTACACGACATTAATTAGGACGCTGCCCTATTCGTTCTTACCGGGAGGTTCAATTTCATCGACGAACATTTCCGCAGGATATGCCCACTCACTGTCGGGATCCTGTCCTGCGGCTCGCATTACCCGTAGCGTATTACTGTACACGGAATCTTGGTCGGCTTAAAGCGTAGCGTTTAACCAGATTAAAGCCTGCTGCCTATAATTCCGCGTTGGAGATTATTGAGAAGGGTGGCATAGCAGTGGGTAAGAGTTTAAGGTCGACGAATCAGTGGAAATATAGATTAACCCTTTGACAACAGATTAGCAACACATAAATGTGAATTATTTATCTAATTTATCTTGTTATTTATCGATTTAAAACACTCAAACAATTTACTTCTTCATTTAGATTAAGAGAAGATTATATTATTATTCTATTTATTTTTTAACAACCAAGTTTTACGACTTTTATCATAACTTCATGTTGGCGATAATGAAGTATAATTAATTAAAGCTTTTTATATTTAATTTTAAACGAAAATAAAAATTCAGATATTGCTAAGAAATACAATGTTGGCATAATTTCATAGATAGATAGATAGATATAGTTTAAATCTCAATTTTCATCCCACGTTACGCACTGTGTACGGTAATAGAATTATTCGCTATCTTTTTCATTGATGAATAACTTATTATACATATATTTGTGGCAATTTTCTTGCCCTCGCCACTAGGACGGATCAACCAACTACCTTCCTCATAAGTACTCGAGTTCAACACGGTTCCTATATGTACAAGTTCCGAAGTAACCCTTCCTATCCCTGTCTAAAACACGGACCTAGATAAGCCTTACTGAGTCCACTAATAGGCCAATATTAACCCTTTATGGGCCCGTGTAACTTTCAGGTCACATGCTAATTTATTCACATTTTAACAAATAATTTGTTTTTTTTTCATGAGATGACGTATACATATTAATTATATAACGTTCTATAATGTAAAATTGTTTAAACTGAAAAATTTCTTTTTATCTGAATATACAGGATTATAATTGTTGACTTTCCGTTCCATCAATTGTTTTATATTAAAAACACAAATTCGGCCCATAGGGAGTTAAAATAATAAAATAACGAAACACCCGCCTTCCCTTTCTTTATCCTTCGTTCTTTCTTCGCAACACTCACACATTGATTTCACAATATAAAAGAAACTGCGTAATCTTTTCGGGCGACACTTTAAGAGAGGATGTAAGAAATTCAGTGCCTTTCTTGTTTCCCTCCATTGTAGTCGCGAACGGAACTGTGGCGAGCAACAAAAATCGGCTACAAGTCAAATCGGCTGCTGATCCAGGTGACTCACGTCTACGCGAGTCGCTTACAGCTGTTGCGCGATACCTTTGTGCAGGGTGGAAATACGTTCTCGTCGGTTTAGACGTAATCGGGGACGACCTATTGTTCCGAAGAACCGGAGCGATTCCCCGGAGGAGACAGAATTCTCAGTCGCACGCTATCGCGAGTTACGAGGCTACTCTCTCGTCGAAGGAAGCGAACGGAAGCGTGGAAGAAAGCAAGGCGTAGCGCGCGACGTTGCGTCGTACTGTTGTCCCAGGGACTGGATTTACGTTTAGACTAATCTCAGGTAACGAGTATCGGTTAATTAACAGCGCGTCATTCGTGGGTACGCGGTCTCCCGACTTAACTCGTTAAGAACCGACGCGACGCGACATTGTGCCAAGGCGGCATTTCATTAACAGTGGTTTCCTTTCAATCGGTTCACGTTCTGTTTCCGAACATTGAGATCGTGTAAAATTCTCGAACGAACTCCTGAGACTTCATTTATTTATTTGTGTAGGAATGCGATCGAGTGGATGCGAATTTAGGAAAACGTGAAGAGTGGTCGAGTTGAGCGACAGCCGTGTGAACGTAGAATGTTTGGACTTGAGTGTTTCTAAGGCGCGGAAGATGAGCATTTGAGAAGACCGAACGACTGAGGAATTTTGGGTGAACGTGACTGAATGCATCTAGTGAGAAATGTTTAGAATTAGACAAAAAGGAAATGAGTATTTGGAAGAATATGTGACGGGGAAAATGCGAGGGCGAGGCAGAGAGAGAGTTTGACTGTGAAGATAGAAAGAGTTGACTATGGAAGCAGAAAGAGTTTGATTGCGAAGGGAGAAAGAGTTTGACTGTGAAGGCAGAAAGAGTTTGATTATGAAGACAAAAAAGATTTGACTGTGGAAGCAGGAGTTTGACTGTGTAGGCAGAAAGAGTTTGACTGTGAAGGCAGAAAGAGTTTGACTATGGAAGCAGAAAGAGTTTGACTGTGAAGGCAGAACGAGTTTGACTATGGAAGCAGGAGTTTGACTGTGAAGGGAGAACGAGTTTGACCGTGAAGGCAGGAAGAGTTTGACCGTGAAGGCAGAAAGAGTTTGACTGTGAAGACAGAACGAGTGTAATTCTGAAGGAAATAAGAACGTCGTAGCTGCTAAGTTGAAAACTCATTTAAGTTGTTACTATTAAACTATTTTAAATACATACATTAATATTCTAACCACTTCACTTTTATTTTATTCACATCTGAGCCCTGTGATGTCACTCTACTAAATAAAATAAAAGTAGAAATTTCCTATATTACGACCTCGCTTCTCGTTTACTTCCGGCAATCAGAGCGATTGCGGATATTCGCGCTGGAAAGCAGGGTTTATCTATTACTTTTTATGATCATTATGGTAGAATACCATTTATTTATTAGCATAGAATACAAATTTTACTTATATTATTATTTCTTATTATTTAATTAATTTACAGTATCAGAAAAAGGTTTAAAATGAGAGGACAATGTAAAACATAGTGTTATAGTCTGTAAATATTGTCTGCGCATTCATTTTTATTGCTATCACGGTAGAACACTATTTATTTATTAGCACAGAATGCAAATTTTGTTTTTCATGATATTCCTTATAAATTAGTTAGTTTAATTTCGTTGGTTCTTTGAACTTAAACTTTTATCCGCTACTGTAGACAAATACTGAATTTTACTTCCGACTTTCTATGTAATAAACTCTCAAGTATGCAATGTATTTGTACTGATATGCACAGCAATAGGCATATAATCCCATAATAATCCCATTTTAGTTTCAATAGCGTAAATAAAAAAAGATTATTAAAACAAACAAATAACAGGCTATGCTTAACAGTATTCCTACCGACACTTCACGTATACCTATTCCTACCGCGACATTCCCACGTAAGAGAGACTACAAATTTTTCTCAAAAAATAAACAATGAAAAAAGAAGTGAATATTGAAAAATGTATTATACATCTATTTGAAAAATTTTAAAGTTTAAAGGCGATTCAATTATATTGCATCTATGAGATTCTAATCGAAATTTTAAAAACGGTCATTTGACCGGTCGTGGTAGGAATAGTGTTAATATTGGCGCCGCTAAATTGCTATACTCTTGGTGCTGATAAGGTTTTAACATAGAGATTCGACTTAACGAACGTATATTTCTCGTCAACTATGTTCTTCGTGGTTGTTTTTCGTTCTTCGAACGTGCGACGAATTACTTGTTACCAGATTGCCACCCGCAGATTTACTGTTACGCGTTGTGATAAGCTGCCCGTAATTTCAACGACAGAAAACGTTGTGCCGCATGCTGTTTTGCCCGTCAGGCAGCTACCAATTACTCGAAAGAGACAACTCCTCTTCGTCGTTCGAGGCTGACGCTTAACGGAACTTCGACCACGAAGTTTCCGGAGGATTGTAACTTCGTGGATGGAAACCCTTGGACAGGATCGAACTAGGTTGTTAACTTTCGGATCCTGAAGCTTCACGAATCTGCATAAAGATCGAAATGAGATTCTTTGGGATTTCTCACTGATTCTTAAAAAGTTTACTTTTCTAATGCATGCAGAACATCAAAAACAATCTTGGGACCTGTGTTGACTATCATTTTCAACATTTGGACAATTAGAGTTAATAGTAGGGAATAAAGTTTAATAAAAACAGAAATTGTTAATAGAATAATGAAAGCTAAATCTATGTAAACCTTATAAATTTTGAAGACAAATAAAATGAGAAACGAAATCACTGATTGTTCTTTATCAGTATACTCAACTTATACTTCTAATTTATTAATATAACCACAAAGGAATTACATAAAACATAATCTCAAATGTCAATTGATAAATAATAAGAAACAGTTTTTTAATTTATTCACAAAAAGAAGGTTAAAATAAAACATTCAAGTGTTAATTATCTAATTTAAGCAATCAGTAATTGGTCTTATCTTTAACCCACGATAAGAGACTAATAAAAATGTCAATTCTGCTTTTTACAGATACAAGTACAGTAGCGGACAAAATTAAAAATCAAACAATCAACGAAATTAAGCAAACTAGTTCATAAAAAACAGCATGATAAACAAATTTTGCATTCCCTGCTAATCAGTAAATAGTGTTCTACCGTAATAACAATAAAAATGAATATACAGATAATATTTGTAGATCATAAAACTAACTAATTTATAAAGAATGGCACGATAAACAAAATTTGCATTCCCTGCTAATCAGTAAATAGTGTTCCACCGTAATAACAATAAAAATAAATATACAGATAATATTTGTAGATCATAAAATTAATTTATAAGGAATGGCATGATAAACAAATTTTGCGTTCTCTGCTAATCTACAAATAGTTTTCTACCATAATAACGATAAAAATTAAAGTACAGACAATGTTCTACATTGTCTTTTCGTCTTAAACTTTTGTCCGCTACTGTATACCACGTATACTGTTCCCGGTACAATTGCGTCGATGCATCGAAACGCAGACTGCTCAAGGAAACAAATTATAATTACCAGCTGTCATCTGCCGTTCAAACAATAGACATCCAATAGTTTCCCGTTAGCATCGATCAACTCTTTGCCCGTGTTCCGTTCCATTCCGCTTCATTCTGTCGATTCCTTCGAATTTTTTTGCCGCCGCTCTTATCGAGGCGTGCAGCGCTTGAAATATCAAAGGTTGGCAGCGAAAGGGAGACCTCTCGGTCTTTGAATTGTTTGAATAGCTACGGGAGACCACGAAAGGGTAGCTTCAGACGACGCGGAGTAATTTTATGTGCGCATCAGGACGAAGTTCGTCACACAGTTTTGGACGAGACGGGGAGCTGAATGTGCTGTTTCATCTTCTGCTTATCGGACGTTGGGGAAGGAGGTGAAGTGTATGCGAAAATACGAAAGCTCCAACGTGCGAATAGGTGGTGAATGTGCGGTTTCGCATTCACACGGATGCAACATCCTCCATAAAGCATGCCACCGCTCTCATGGTGACTGAATGTTATTTCCATGCGAATCTCATTCTGTTTCGACTCGCGTACCGTGGCGTTTGCTCGAACGAAGAGAAGAAACACAGGGCAACAGTCTCTGTTTTTGTTGAGGTTAAAATTGATCGAAATTTATAAACATACTTTTTTCGACACCCTAAGAACAATCGTTGAAACTTAATTGATAAAAGTATATAACCGATGCTGAAAAGTTTGGAATCACTTTTTTCAGGTTGCAACAATTTTAAATCTCTCGCTAAAGTCAATCGAAAATTAAAATTAAAATTGTAAAGAATAATAACAGCTTTCTTTCTTTAGCACCCTAATTCTGATCAAAGAGCTTTCTAAAATAACATAATCCTAAATTTATCATTGTCCAATTCATGCGTTTTTGGAAATATCCGAATGATCCCAAAATTCCCTTAAACGCATTAATATTTCTTGTAAGTTTAACACTTAGCCGACCGAATGGGGAGAGCTCTCATTTTTTCCTTGACAAAGCAGTGCCATTGATTCTATTTACTTTTGTTATTAATTGGTCCTAAGCTGATGTTGAATTTATTAAAAATTGTATTTTGGAAAGTTTATGAACAATACTAGTTCAAGATTAACTAATAACAAAAGTAAATAAAATCAATCGCAGCGCTTTGTTGAGGACAAAATGGGAGATCTTCTCATTCGGTCGGCTAAGCGTTAAAAATTCACAATCAGTTATATTTACGTTAATGTAAGTAACTTTTCTTTAACCCTTTGACTACGGCAGACTTTGGCACGCACTGGCCGTACGGTACGGTACAAATTCACTCGCGACGTCCACTGGGTACAGCAAAATTTTTCGTTTGACATGCATTTCTGAGGAAGTACATTAAAATATTCAAAATACTGAAATTTATTACATTAAACAAATATTACTTGAAGTGAACATTAATTTTAAGCATTTTTTAGATAACAATATTTTATTTTTTTTAATAACTGTTGAGGGGTTATGTGAAAAAGAACTTAAATAACGAAAAATGAACTATATATTTATTAATGAAGTATATCGGTGGTCTATATGACTGGCGCACAATACAAATAGCAATGGACTAACTAAAAGCGGCGATAGCGCAAACACTTTATACCTGCTACCCCCTAAACCATTTCAGTATGGAGAGTTTTCAGGTAGAAATAAGTTTCCTGTACCTCAACAATAACAATGTTTAATAATAAAATTTAACAGTATAATAACGTATGATATATTTCAAAACACGGATGAATACATAATCCTACATTACATTTTTTACATTCGTAATGTGTATCCTTTCTTTTATCATTTTTTGCACACACTACGTATCTACGCCTTGCATTTTTCCGAATTGCTGTATTGCTTTCATATGGAGACGAAAAATGCTTTTGAATCAAACGAAAAGGCTCATTGTTAGTATCTACATTACTGTTGGGTTTTTTAACATTTAATAATAATAATAATAATAATACATTCTATAATTATTCTAACACTATTTAATTAACTATTACTAATTCAATACATCTCTTCATATGAAAGGATCAGGGTGAACTGCCGTTGCCGAAACATGTGCGGTACAACCACGCTGTTCTATTGTTTTCTGCATTTCCCCTTCTTTCAATCACACACACCCACACACTCACACTCACACTCAATGTTTCATCTCTATCAATTACCATTAGAGGTCTACATTAACATAAGACCAATTATAAAATTTTAAAACTGGCGAAATTTCATTTGGACGCCAATAGGCGTCAACATGTGTCGGACGCCAATAGGCGCCAACAGTAGTCAAAGGGTTAGCGAGTTATTTCCATACAAATATTATCTTTCTAGCATTAATCGAACGTTTGAACGAACGAACGTACACTTTAAAGGCAATCGTATTCATACCGCAGAGCCCTACCGGAATTAATTCACCATCGTCTGTTCACGATCTCCCGCCATCGTAATTTCACTTTTATTACCCAGCGCAACTCGCGCGCTCGCGCTCTTTTCCGGTGGTACGAACGTATGACCGGTCGCGAAACCCAGTCACGACCCGCCGACAGCAAGGCTGTGAGCGATGAAAGTATTTGTCTCGCTCATTATCGTCAGCCACGGAACATTCTCCGACCCACAATTCCGTTATTCGTCGGTGTCTTCCGTACCCCCCTCCGTCCCTTCCTCATCCACGATAAGTTCTCCGCAGGCACTGCTTCGCGAAGCATAAGATCACGTCCGTCGGCACGGTTTCTTCCCCGATAATCCACGGGGAATTCCAAATTAGCTTTTTCCCTGGAATCATCGACCCGAGACGGTTCTCGATCCTCGTCCGCGCCACGCGATCGTCTTCGTGTTTCGCTCGCTCACGAGCCGGTCGGCATGGTTTATTCACGCGAATCGGGCCGCAGCGATATCCGGACGATCTAGCCACGAAATTGCGAGGATTTCTTCGGTTTTTACGCGAAACTACGCGGAGAACGTGAGCTATCGCGCGTCTCGTCTGGCGATCGTGTCGTTGGCCAGACGAAAGCCGAAGATTCACCTCGGTTACAGTTAGCGGGCTGGTTTGTACGCTCGTTCCAGTGTCACGTAGCCTCGGGGATCAACGACTGGCCCTCGTCGACCGGTGGTTTTTGTCAACTGTGTGGTGGAATCGTAGAGTGTGGGATATGAGAAAGAATGTTTGTACGAAAGGGTGAGTGTGGAAAGTGTGTATGATAAACGTATGAATAAACGTTAAGGTTTGTGTTGTGGAATGAGTGTAGCGAAGTATCATTTGTGTAGGAATGCGATCGAGCGGATGCGAGTTTGGGAAAGTCTGAAGAGTACTTGAGTTGGGCGATTGTCGTGCGAACGCAGAATGTTTGGGCTCGAAGGTTTCTAAGGCGTGAAAGATGAGAACTTCGGAAAACAGTGTGACTGAGAAATTCTGGGTGGTCGTGACCGAATGTGTAGAGTGAGAAAGGTTGACAATTAGAATGAAAGGAAACGAGTGTTTGGAAGAATATATGATGGGGAAAATGCGAGCGCGAGGCAGAAAGTATTGGACGGTGAAGGCAGAAAGCTTTTGGCTAACGTAGAAGAAAGGTTTGGTTGTGAACGTAGAAAGAGTGTTAAAGTTGCTAAGTCGTAAAGTCGTTTAAGTTGTTTTGTTAAATTGTTTTAAATATATTGTTATTAAGTTTTAATCGCTTCACTATTATTTTTCACACCTGAATTCCATCTTCTGTTCTACATTTTATAGAACATTTTCTATATTTGTATATGGATGATATTGATGAAGTGAACAGTGATAAAAAGAAAAGATTGTCTGTATGTGGTGATAACAGCAATCCTGGTAACGTGTAATTTTTAATATATAGAGAGAGAGAGAATAAGAGAGAGTGTGTCCTGGAACTATCTACCGTGTTATAGGAGGGTTACCTGTACATTTCTTGAACGAAATTAATTCGATATTAGTGAATCTTGTAAATTAAAAAAAAACATCTGGTTAGTGAGTCATTGGGAATTTTTTTTGTTTTTTTACCTGCTGTATAATATAAAAGGAGTCCTTTTTTACCGTTCATCATTTACTTGTGATATTTAAAGTGAAAAACATGTCAGTAGATAAAGTGCATTTACGACACTGCATTTTGTATGAATTCCAAAAAGGAAGCAACGCATCGGTTGAATGTAAAAATTTATGTGCGGTATTTGGAAAAGATATTGTAAATGTTCGTACTTGTCAAAGATGGTTTAGCAAATTTCGTTCCGGGATCTGAGCCTCCAAGAAAGTGATCGATCTGGACGACCATCCAAGATCGATAATGATGTTTTGCGATCCATGTTGGAAAATAATCCACGTTTAACAAGTCGAGAAATTGCAGAAGAGTTTGGCATTCATCGTACAACTGTTGGAGATCACATTAAATCTCTTGGGTTTGTGTTAAAGCAAAGTGTTTGGGTTCCACATGAATTAACGGAAACGGAAAATACAACAGAACTTTCCCTCCAACCCAATAATTTCTCAACATGCTCTAGGTATAGTCGTCGAGATAACGAGAATAAGCATAAACGTACGTAGCTGGTGTTATTGCAATCAAATAGCGCATTGAATATGCGGATGCACCGTCAGAACACCCTCCCCCTTTCCCCCCCGCGTGTCCTCTTATGCAACGAGCATGGCTGTCAGAGTCAGCTTAGTAAATCATATTCAGATTCAGTTGTTGGTCTCATAAACCATAACGGGGCAACAGTAAGTTCACAGGTTTGTATCGCGTTGTCGCTCTAGCCTGTTCCACGCTGCGCTGCGCAATCTGACAGTCATCGTTACGAGATCGACTTCCGTTTCTCGCTCCCGACGAATTTGTCGATCAGATGACCGTGAAATTAATTATGACGCGTACAGTCCACGGGAATGAATATGGCCAGCGTTGTTAAATGAATTTAATTTAACACTAGAACTACCGACAATTAAACTGTACTTATTTGCATGGAAGAAATCAAATTTTGGAAACTTTACCATAATGAACTTATAAGATTGCTACGAATAATCATCAATTGGTCATTTTGATTGCTCTGGTAGATGTAGTATTAAATAATATACTTCGGTCATTGTATTTAATCGCGACGTTCGAGTAAATGCTGTGCGCAATCGTCACGAGGAACTCATTTGAAAAATCGAAAAGCCGCTTTGTAATATCGTAATGGGTTCATAAAAGCAAATAGTCCATTCCGGCGATCAACTTCTCCTCCTTGAATCGCTTAATAACCACTTTTCTTCGAACCGTTTAACGATCTCGCATCGAAACCACAACGTAACCGTCCTCTTGCCGCACCAACATTTGTTTGTGTTACGGCGAATGTTTCCCAAACGTTTGCTTTGCATCATGCAAATCAAGCAGTCGCAGAATCCATTTCAAATACGCGTGTACCGCAAGATCGGAATACGAAATTAGTTTCTCGTTGGTTGCGCCGTGATAAATAGAGGCGGGAGACGTTAATTGAAGTTGACCCGTTATTTTTTTAACGTTGCCGATCCCGCGCCCATAAATCACTATTATTGATTTAATTACCTCTCACCGTCTTACCGGGGGAAGAGAATGCTGGCTGCAGCTGGAATAATCAACGAAAAGATCGCGCGCCGGTCACCGCAGATTGATGTATCGGGCGCGATCGCCCTTTCATTTCGCCGATCCTTTCGCCCGCTTTTCCTTATGATTTATTTCGTAAGAGGATTACGTGCACCTCGTACGGGCACGAGTACACGAGGACCAATTATGAGAGCCTGTTGCCAGATATTCCAGATTCGCGGCGAGGAACGATCGCGCCTGCTCGAGAAAGTTACACGCGGCGGCTCGATTTTAGCGGCCATTGCTCGATCGACTTGCGTAATTTCGAGCCGAATCGATCATCGGGATTCATTAAGGGGAGAAAAAGGAGGACAAACTGTGTTCCGTGTTTGTTTTCAATTTACACGGATGCTGCGATACAAAGTTACCGATCTTTGCCAGAAAGGAAACGTGAAACGCTTCTAAGGAAGGTGTATGAAGGCCGATGAAGAAACTTTTTAGAAATTTCACTCATAATATGGTAGATTTATATGTCGCGTTTTACTTGCACAAGAAATAATCGTATTCTAGAATATTTATGATAAAACGATTAACGTGAACGGAGATTTAAAAAATTGAAACTTTCCTTAATCCATTAGAAACCAATCTAACATTTCAATTGTAATTATTTTTCAATTAATTTACATTGCTATATTTTCCTTTGGTTACAAAAATAAATCCGTCAGATTCGCTCAAATAACTACAATGTCAAGAAACAAAATTCTATAAACTGACTGAAAAAATCTGGAAATAAAATGAATTAACGCAACGTCTGTCCTTAATGGGTTAACCCTTTGCGCCCGAGAGGTGACTGTTAATCGCCAAATGATAGTTTCACAAATTTTCAAACTTTAGTTAGTTTGTTTATTAGTCAAACCTGGACATTAAATAGTCGTATATGTAAATTTCAGTATACGACTTACCTAAACTGAATGAATTTTGATATAAGGAATATTAGTAAATATTTTGCGCTTGATAATTTTTGAAGTTAATATTGTTAGACGGCTAACAGTAATTTTTCGAATGCAAAGGGTTAATCCGCCTTATTTATCTTCTTCAGACGGTGAGGCGCGGCGCGACGTACACAAATCAAGGAATAGAAAACGCGCTGTTTGTTCGAGCTGCTGAAATGAAGCGATTCAATGCAGAACTCGAATGTCGTTTCTTTCCGACCGTTAGACACGGTTAGAATCGTGTGCGGCGACGACCGCTTTTTGCGATGTCGCGTAATCGACTAATTTAACCGCGATGCCGGCCCGACAAAATTAATGTTCGCGGCTTGCTCCAGCCGCGCCGCGTTCACGGAAATTTTATTCACTTTCTCCGTGGTTACTTTGCGTGGTTTTTACTCTACCCTCTGCGGTGCATTATTTAGTCCGTTAATATTGTTTTGTGGCAGTTAGAATATTGAAATGACAGCGGGTTGTCCTTTCGCGTGAGCAACATTTATTCTTCTGCCGTCGTGTACCGATGGCTGCAAATCGCAATGCATGTATCAAATCGCTACGGTTTTGTTGAGGCAAAGGAAATATCTATTTCTACCTAAATCTACCTGTATTAAGAATTTATTACAATTCTACTCTGGAAAAGTAGAAAATGCATTTGATGAATTATGAACAATACTAATTCAGTAGAAGGCTAACTAATAACAAAAGTAAATAGAGTCAATGGCAGCTCCCTTGTTGTTGTAAAAATGAGAGATTTCCCCATTTTGTTACCTAAGTGTTAAAATTGATGACGCTGCAGGTAAATATGATTTCGTAATCGACTGGCTACTCATCCTCTTCATGAAAGACCTACTTGGGAATCAGATTTGTCGAACACAAGTAAATCTGCGTCGATCATAAATCGTTGAGGCAAAGGAAATATTTATTTCTACCTGAATCTACCTGTATTAAGAATTTATTACAAATTCTACTCTGGAAAAGTAGAAAATGCATTTGATGAATTATGAACAATACTAATTCAGCAGAAGGCTAACTAATAACAAAAGTAAATAGAGTCAATGGCAGCTCCCTTGTTGTTGTAAAAATGAGAGATCTCCCCATTTTGTTACCTAAGTGTTAAAATTGATGACGCTGCAGGTAAATATGATTTCGTAATCGACTGGCTACTCATCCTCTTCATGAAAGACCTACTTGGGAATCAGATTTGTCGAACACAAGTAAATCTGCGTCGATCATAAATCGTTGGGGCAAAGGAAATATTTATTTCTACTTAAATTTACCTGTATTAAGAATTTACTAAAAATTCTACTCTGGGAAAACTGAAAATGCATTTGATGAACTGTGAACAATACTAATTCAGCACAAGGCTAACTAATAACAAAAGTAAATAGAGTCAATGGCAGCTCCCTTGTTGTTGTAAAAATAAGAGATCTCTCCATTCGGTTGGCTAAGTATTAAAATTGATGGCACTGCAGGTAAATATGATTTCGAGAACGAATCGTTCAAGATTTTGTAATCGACTGGCTACTCATCCTCTTCATGAGAGACCTACTTGGGAATCAGATTTGTCGAACACAAGTAAATCTGCGTCGATCACAAATCCCTGGGGCAAAGGAAATATTTATTTCTACCTGATATGGCTTAGGGACGCGGTACCCAGGTATAAAACGTTCGCACTATCGTCATGTTCTCCAATTCTTTTCTGCTCCTATTGTGCACCAGTCGTACAGACACCACCGATACTTTTTTTCAATGAATATATTGTTGGATTTCGAGGTTTGGGGGTTTTCAAATGGTTTATTTCTACCAAACTTTAAATTACAAAATCTAACACGTTATGAAGTGAGTCGAAGACTATCGTAACTGGTAACAAAAAAAGTTCTTGCTAAGTTTCAAATTGTCCTTATATATGGCTTGAGATTTAGGACAGTGGGATAGGAAAAGTACAACAGGGATAAAGAGAGGTTTCAGGAGTTGACGAATAAATATGGGATGGATGATTTTGATGGATGAGTAAGGATTCAGGGTTTAGGACAGATGATTCAAAAGGATGAGTGGCGGTTCAGAAGTGTTACTATTTACAGGAGATGGGACTGGTTGTCTTAATTAAACAAGCGATGTCCAACAACATAGTCATTTTTCGTTTAACACGAGTTTTTTTTTACATAACCTTTCGAAACGTTTGTCGACGAGAAAATGGCTAGCGAAGAGGCGAAGGGACTATTTCATTTTTCATTTTGCCAGTTCTTCGCTGCTCTTCGCGAACAGCTCTGCAGCTACTCGCTAATTGTGTTCGTCGTCAGCGTGGACACTTTTGCGAGCAGCGAGCAACTTGCAGCGAACTCGTTGGCAGAGGGAGGACACTGTCCGCTATAAAGGATGTTGGGAATGTGTCTGGGTAGCAAAAGGTTTGTGAAAGGTTTGAGTCATTCGCGAGCTTGAAAGTGGACATCGTTGTGAATACTTTGGGGACAGTTCACTAACGAATAATTTGCAAGCAATTCTGATTCTTGTGTGAACCCAAATGAATCCGCCAACGATTATTTTTTCGGTGAATAATGAAAATACGCGTGACCTGTTTTTGTGATTTTCTTAGAAATGGTGGGTTTATAAGAACTGTAACCAACAAGACTAAGATTCTAGATGAAGACCTAGCCTTCTCATCAAACAGGTTAAAATATCCCATCTCCCATTCTTCGCGTTTCAAGATACATTGAAATTTTCGAAATTACACACGTTTTTAATCTTTTAAGTATAGATGGAAGAACCTAAGAGCTCTGTGGAGGTCTAGAATCAGCTTTATTCGTTTGTTCCAACTGCACTTCAAGTAATATTACCAAGTGAAAACAATCAAATTTCAGTTTCCTCGAATATTTCCAAGTGTGAGGTAGGATATTTTAAGTTAGGAGGATTTTAAAAGATATTTATATCATATGTAATTTTTTAAATTTATAAATTTATATATATAGGAGATATTTTAAGAGCAGTTTTGCCTGCTCGTTTTAAAGACGCTTCCTTCTGGAACTCCCTGTATGCATACACGAGCACGTATTCCCTAGGGCTTGAATAAGGGATCAGCAATGTGGTACTTAATAAATCGTAGGCGGTGGCCACGATCTTATCCGTATCTCGATCGCGACTGCCGATTTCTCGGCCGACCAGGCTGCTTGAGAACCATCTACCTGCGGTTATAATGAGCAATAAATAATCACCGGCGACTTCCACCCTCTCCCCCGCCATTTCCTCGACGTTCTGGCCTCGTGGCGTGCACACTGTATACCCCAACGGTTTTCTGAGAGAAACGAAACCAACGATGTCTGCGGGGTGTGAAATCTAGATAAAATCGACGGGATCAACGGAACCTCGAGCTACCTTGTAATTGGAATCGAGCTACCCTATGGTGTACACTACCGTAGTTAGCATAAGGTAGTCATTTCGTTGATAACCTCTGGGCAACATCGATGGAGATGTTATTGGCTATCGGTTTCGCGAAGCGCAAAAGTTTAACTCTGGAACGAATATGTTTGCGATCCCTACGACTGCCGTATTACGAGAGTCGTAGCGATAGTTCGCGATAAAATTTTAGTGGCAGAGTTGAAACTGAGAATTCGCCGCAGTTTTGCAGAAAAGGTCTAAAGTGAGTTGCAAATTTTATGGATGTTTACGTTAGAAAATGTAGATATCGGAGAAAACAAGTGCTTCGCAACGCTTCGTTGGTTTTCCCAGTTATAACAGTTAAAACGTAAGATTTTGAGTTCACACTGTTACACACGATTTTAAGCATTCGATATCCAATAAAATTCTCTCCAACGAGTTAACCCTTAACGGACGACTACTTTTTCGACCGGGTGAGGTAGCAGGACGAAGCGATTTTTGAGAATATGTTGAGTGACCTATATAATATAATAAAATGATCTTACATATAAATTATCTCATGTAAACGTTATATGTCGATTGTTTATCTATATTTACATCTTTAAAACTTTATCTTCACAAAAATTATATTCTGTAGTTTCGCCGTGTATTTTATGAAGCATTGACCAAGATGCAAAATGAAGTTTTCCATTTAGACGAATTTCGTCAAGGTCCAAGGTCTCACAGAAAAATGTTTCAACATTTTATTTCTGTTATGATATGTCATTTCACAAATTGTATAAAAGACCATCGATAGCTAAGAACCAATAGTGTGACCCTATCGTTTTGGAGATAATAAAATCTAATACATACACCGAGTGTCGCCTCTCATTCGTTAAGGGTTAATCTTCTTCACAACAGATTGCTGGAACTGTTTGTTTAAATTAACCCTTTGCGTTCGAGAGGCGACTGTCGGTCGCCAAACGATAGTTTCCGCAAACTTTCAGACTTTATTTAGTTTGTTTATTAATCAGACCGGAGGTTCAACAGTTATACATGTAAATTTTAGTATATCACTTAACTGAACTAAATGAAGTTTAATATATAAGCGAATCTTAGTAAATATATCGCACTTAAAAATCTGTGAAGTTAATATTATTAGACGAATAGAAGTTAATATTATTATTATATATAATATAATTGTCAGGGTTATAGGGTTAATAATTAATAGGGTAAAAGGGTTATATTATATTAGGGTAAGGGTTATATTATTTTTAATCGCTTAAAAATCTGTGAAGTTAATATTATTAGACGAATAGAAGTTAATATTATTATTATATATAATATAATTGTCAGGGTTATAGGGTTAATAATTAATAGGGTAAAAGGGTTATATTATATTAGGGTAAGGGTTATAATATTTTTAATCGCTTAAAAATCTGTGAAGTTAATATTATTAGACGAATAGAAGTTAATATTATTATTATATATAATATAATTGTCAGGGTTATAGGGTTAATAATTAATAGGGTAAAAGGGTTATATTATATTAGGGTAAGGGTTATATTATTTTTAATCGCTTAAAAATCTGTGAAGTTAATATTATTAGACGAATAGAAGTTAATATTATTATTATATATAATATAATTGTCAGGGTTATAGGGTTAATAATTAATAGGGTAAAAGGGTTATATTATATTAGGGTAAGGGTTATAATATTTTTAATCGCTTAAAAATCTGTGAAGTTAATATTATTAGACGAATAGAAGTTAATATTATTATTATGTATAATATAATTGTCAGGGTTATATGATTAATAATTAATACGGTAAAAGGGTTAATAAAGACATAAACGAATAAAATTGTCAATATTGAATCGTAGGTTCAGCTTTGAGAATCGAATGGTATCATTGTTCGGGGTCCCCGTGAATTATACAACGGCTCGGAAAAAACGAGAGGGGATCCTGACAGAGGGCAACAAGTCAAGCGCGAGAAACACAGAGAATTATTCCGGGCTCGATGTTGTTTATTAACTCGGTCGGGTTTTAATAGCGGTACAAAGCAACGCGACGTCGCCACGGAAGAAGGGCTGGAAGGTGTGTTAGGTATGACGGTGCAGTGCAATAATCTACGTCAAGCGATAAGTAGAGGCTGGCTCGTTCCATGCCCGGTCTCTGCTTTAACTCAGAACTACCGCACCCTCCAGTCAGAACGTATGTAAATGTATACAGGGTGTCTCATACACCGAATGTAATCCAGCTATCGTCTATTCAGACGATATTTCATTCATAATTTGAATAACATTAAAGGGTATATCGCATGTTACAGGAAATATTGTTTTGATCTAAGGTGATTTCTGAAAATTATCAGATCCTCGCGTAGGTTTACAGCAGGATTGATCGAAAGAATGATATAAAATACACTAGAAACGATTATTCAAATTATACGTACATCATTTTATAATATTTGTCTAAAGATTACTTTATAACACTTATACGTTGACTTGTTTGAACAAGAAATCAGTTCACTATATTATTTGGTTATTAAATTTGAACAAATGTGTTCTGAATTAATGCAAATTTATTCATTAATGCACAGGATAATAACATGTTGTGTATGTTATTTTACTTAATTAACAAGAAATTATTTGATAATGTTTCATTTGAAATTATTAAAATTAATAAAATAAATTAAATTGATAAAAATATTATGAATAATGTTTCATTTTCGCCTATGCTTGGTGCACACTGTAGATGATTCTAAGACTGCCCATTTTACGTGAGACACCCGGTATACATTACATACATCGGTTGAGCTGCTCGCCGATCGTTTCTCACAATAAACGTATTCGAAACGGAAGAGAGGGGTTCGTCCGCGAGGCTTTCTTGAGCGAGTAACCCGCGTCGAGGGGCAGGTGCATCCTCGTTCTCCCTCTCCTCCACTGTTCGTTGTAACAGACGACTCCCATATGCATATTACATACCATTCGTCCGGCAATACGTTACACTGGCCGATATTCGTACGAAAGTCGCTGGTTGGTCTTATGCACCCGTGTTTGATAATCAGTATGAAATCAAATTCAGTGATGTACGCTAAAGTTTCGCTAAGTGAGATTCGCATGCTAATCGTACGACGTGATGATTTATTCAATGCACTGTATTTGTAGGAATGCGATCGAGTGGATGCGAGTTTAGGAAAATGTGAAGAGTGGTTGAGTCGAGCGATAGTTGTGTGAACGTAGAATGTTTGGACTCGAGTGTTTTTAAGCTATGAAAGATGAGCACTTGAGAAAATATCGTGACTGAGGAATTTTGGGTGAACGTGACTGAATGCATCGAATGAGGAAGGTTTAGAATTAGAAAGAAAGGAAGTGAGTGTTTGGAAGAATATATGATGGGAAAAATGCGAACGCGTGGCAGAAAGAGTTTGACTATGGAAGCAGAAACAGTTTGACCATGAAGGCAGAAAGAGTTTGATTATGAAGGAAGAAAGAGTTTGACTGTGAAGGCAGAAAAGGTTTGTCTGTGAAGGCAGAAAGAGTTTGACTATGGAAGCAGAAACAGTTAGACTATGAAGGCAGAAAGAGTTTGATTATGAAGGCAGAAAGAGTTAGACTGTGAAGGCAGAAAAAGTTTGACTATGAAGGGAGGAAAAGTTTGGCTGTGAAGGGAGACAGAGTTTGACTCTGATGGCAGAAAGAGTTTGACTGTGAAGACAGAAAGAGTTTGGCTATGGAAGCAGAAATAGTTTGACTGTGAAGGCAAAAGGAAAGGGAGAAAGAGTTTGACTGAAGGGAGAAAGAGTTTGACTGTGAAGGCAGAAAGAATGTGATTCTGAAGGAAGTAAGGAACGTTGTAGCTGCTAAGTTGAAAAGTCGTTTAAGCTGTTATCATTAAACTATTTTAAATACATATATTACTATTCTAATCACTTCATTTTATTTCATTCACCTCTGAGCCCTATCATCTGCATTCTACCAAATAACGTAAAAGTAGAAATTCCTTTAAATATGATAAATGTAGTATAAGTTAAAGGATAAGAGTAGCAAACAATAAATGTATTATTATAGAAGAGTGTCGCTTTATTTCCATCCAACAATAACAATAGTACACATGCAACGGTACACGTGCGGAACAGTATATCAAAAAATCACACTAACAAACCAGAATGTCTTTCACGTGGAATGAAGCACGTGTCAGGTGATGCACAGTGCGCTAAAACGTGCGAGACCTCGTTAAATGTTGTTCACCAAGCTTTTTGCCACGGTCTACCGCGAGCAGAATGCTTGATTTACTTCCGACATAGATAGCACCGTGGCTCGAGACACGGCCATGCTTTTGCGATTAATAAGGCAGATAGTAGAAAGTGAGGTAATTCAGCTGTTGTGGAAACGTGTTATGAATGGAAGTCGTCGTGTTGCGTTCGAGAAAAACATTCGCGTTCGTGTGATCCAACTTTCGTGACTTTTGCTTGTGTAAAAATGGCGGTCACGCAGGGCTTGGAGGGGGATCGAACGTTTCCGTGAAACTAAACGCTGCGACACACACGTTTTATCGATCGTTACAACCGTCAAATTATCAGTTTCACCCAACTTTTTTCCTCAGCGGATAACGCGCAATTTTAATTTGTTGATCGATAAATTGGCGCTTGCTATGGCGGCCGTTTAGAAAGCGCAGGCACATTTACTAGCGTCAATGCTCACGTCCAGCATGCTGGGAAATTTACGACCTCGCGGAAAGGCTAATTTGGTGAAACGATTCGTGAAAGGAAAACGAATTCGTGATGGAAAGCTGCATTATTCGTGTATCGTGAAGGAATCTCTATTTGCCTAATCGAATTGGTAATTTTAGAAACGAGATACGTGACATTTTCCACATTTGGGATCTTAGAGAAACGGTAAAGTCTGTTTTAAAAGTTAGCAGATAGGAATTGAAGATTTTTCCATTGTTTTCGATGTTAATAACAAGCTTTTCGATAAATAGATTCCCCTTTTATTATAATATTGGCATTTATTTTCCATTAAATTTTATTTCGAAACAAACTCTTTCCATGTTTAACTTATACTCGAAACGAGTAGCGTTATGACGTTTGCAATTTATATTACAATTACTGTAGCAGTGAGCGTTCCACAAACATTCAACAGGGCCGTAATATTTAGAAAATAAGGATTCGAGGCACACGAGTGTTGCAGAGTGGCTGAGTGGCAGAAATGATGTGTGTTTGCACACAGGCGTGGATAAGTGCTCTCGCGAGCGATCGGTATGTTATAACAGCAGAATATTAGAGAGGACAGTAAATATCACGAAGTTTAATGAATGTACCTCGAAGTAAAGACGGTAACGCAATCTCTAATGTATTTTCAAAAAAATGCTACCAATTTAAATCGCAATACAAAATATTTTCGGTAATCATTTATAATTATTTCATAATTGCTGTAATATTAAATATTTAATTTTTAATGAAAGTATATAAATATACTGAAATATGCATATGTAAGGGTATCATAAGATGAATAATATAATTATATAGAAAATTATAATAATTACAAAAAGAAACGAAATAAAATTTTTTTATATGACGCGTTGTTTCTGAGATAAATTTCATAAATTTATAAAACACATACACATAAATTCAACTGTTCTTACTTTAGGAGTTTCGTTGTGTTTCATTGTTTCATCCTGTTTTAATAGTTAATATATTAATTACTTAACAAATCACTTAAAATGTACGTTTTACCTTATCGTGTATTTATCGCCAGGGAATAAAATAGAATTAAGTAGTATGGATCGAAATTGGTCAGACCGAAATATAATTAGGAGTACGACTGTACACTTAATTTTTTTCACCAGAAACAGAGCGTCTTACGAGAAAATCTTATTCCACATTTTCGACTTATTTTCACATTTGGAATAACCTGTTAACCTTGACTTGGTTGCAAAAAAAGAATTTTTTAAAATAAATGGTAATATAATATATTTTCGTTACAATTGCTTCGTTTTTCATCGTACGATTAAAATTCTATGATTTTAAACGAGTTCGTATCACATTTTTCAATGCCTGTTTAAATGATAGAAGGCGGATGGCTGCGTTTCCACGTCAGCTATGCAGGACGGTAATAACTCGTCGCCCACGCGCGGAAGTGGCCGCGAAACTCGCTTCACACACTTATATACCCTTTAATAGGGAGGATCCGATGAAACTGATAGCGCTAAAGCGGTTGAATGAACGGGAGATAGGATAAAGCCTGAGAATGTGAATGCGGAGGAAACTCGTATCTGAAATTTATCACAATTCTTTTGATAACAGACTCTTGAATCCTCGCATAATTCCCGAGATAACGCTATCGTACAAATGAAGGTATAAGGAATTTTATTTCTAACTCGAATAATGTGTTTATTACGATTCTTTTATCGTACTTTTTAACTGGGAAATAACATGGGACCTTAAGAGACACAACAAAATTGAATAAAGGTACTTTAGCTTGACGTCGCTTTTCAAAAATTATACGTATTTTGGAAAATGATATGAATTGTCAGGTTCCATCACGAAGAAGTGACTATGTGAAAGATCTTCCGAAATTCAATCTACATCTTTCAAAACCTAAGTGACTTCTAAGAATAAAATTATACTATAAAATTATGTTTAATAAAATGGAATAAAACGAAATAAAATCTCGTACGAATCTCTGTCTTAACGTACTACTATAACAATAATGTATAGTGGAACGCAATTGTATGGACAATTTTCGGTTTTAAAGATACATATGTACTTTCAAGGTAAAATAGAACCCAAAAATTGAAAGAATGCAAAAGGAAATTCCATTTCGGAAAACTATAATTTCGCAAAGTTAATCTTCGTCATCTGCGATTAATGTTAGAATGACCGACAATTAAATTGCACTTATTTGCATGGAAGAGATGAAATTGAAAATTACATGAAAATCTACCGAATACATAGAGAACAAATCTTTATTAACACCTTCTGCAGAAAGCCATAGTAAATTTTGGAAGTTAACCATAGTGGATTTATAAGGTTGCTACGAATAATCACGAATTGGTCATTTTGACTGCTCTGCTAATTCTAGTGTTAACATCTACTACCGATTTGAAACTCACCCGTACCCAAGTGTTCCGCACAAAACGATTGAAATCAATTTGACAGGCGAATCACAGAACTGTTATTGCCGTCAGGCCCATATAATCGGCGTGCGTGAACACCGTGTCGAGAACTCGAAGCCGTGAAACCGCTGCGAAATATCACTCTAATTGCCCGCTGCCGGATAATTGAAGCAAACGTTGCCTGTGATCAAAACGTAACTGTTCGCATAATAGAATGCAAATCAACGAGCCTGCGCGAGGCACGTAAAATTTTTAATTGCACGGCCAAACGAATCGGTCGGATTGAAAGTTTGCCGCCGGCGGAGCAATAAATTCGAGGCGAAGCGATGCGTTCTTTGTCGGGAAGAAGTGGAACACGGAAATTCATGGTGATCCGAGGAAAGCCGGCGTTCCCTCGGAACAGATACTTCTCTCCTTTAACTTTCTATCACGCTCCACGAAATACTTGTATCCTGTTCGTACAGATTATTCTCATGATGTTAATAACACGTTCGCGGTAATGTTTATGCGCTACTAAATCATAGCCTGTCTCGTTCATCAATCCTTCCTAGCATCCTCAACGATTTTAATGATGTAATTCTTGGGAATTACGGCGCATACTTGGGGTTTCCATTCTAAGGGGAAGGTACAGTCGGCCGTAGAAGTCTTTATGCACTGGTCAAATTTTAAATACTAAGAATCGAGAGGAAAACTATTTTCAATTTTTATATTTTAGAATTCTAATGAAAAATTTGTAAAAGTTATGTGAAATTTATAAAAATTATGAAGCATTTTTATCAGAATATTATCAATTTTTGGAATGTTATAAAGATTAGATGGCAGAATTTCTTAAAGCCTTAGATGAACAAAATCTAGTGGTTTTTATTGGAGAATATGGATTAAAAAGGAAGAAATAAAGATATTATATTTTGGAAATAAAATATATAATTATAATAAAAAATTATAATAATAAATGAATATAGTAATTATAATAAAAAATTTGTAAGATTTATGTGAAATTTATGAATATTATGAAGCATTTTTATCAGAATATAATCAATTTTTAAGATGTTATAAAGATTGTAAGGCAGAATTTCTTAAAGCCTTAGATGAACAAAATCTAGTGATTTTTATTGGAGAATATGGATTAAAAAGGAAGAAATGAAGATATTATATTTTAGAAATAAAATATATGATTATAATAAAAAATTATAATAAAAAATGAATATAGTAATTATAATAAAAAATTTGTAAGATTTATGTTAAATTTATAAAAATTATGAAGCATTTTTATCAGAATATTATCAATTTTCGGAATCTTGTAAAGATTGTAAGGCAGAATTTCTTAAAGCCTTAGATGAACAAAATCTAGTGGTTTCTAAAAGGTAGAAATAAAGTTAACTTCTCTTTTTAAGAATTTACTAAACTTTATTTCTAAAGGAAGGTGTATCCTTTTTGAACCCGATCTCTAGACAGCGAGATGCAAGACTCGAATGAATAGAAGAGGCTAAAGGACACAGTTCGTTAGAGTTCTCTAATTCTCACACACAACGCGGTAATACACTTGACCCGTTCCTAAAACTTCTTCAGCGTATAACTCGACCTCGCATAAATATTTCTTCGAAGAGATTGATTTTTGTTTATTCGTTAGAACGTATTTTATTTCCAACAATTTTGAATACTTTACGAGCGTTAACTCATTTATTAGTCAAAATCGTATACAAGTTCTGTAAAGATAGCATTGTTTTTTGCATTTGTCTATCGATAACCGTAAATAAATTAATTAAATTAAAATTAAAGCGCAAACAATTTATTGTTATAATTTATTTGAGTTTCAACGATAACTTTATTGATTACAATATACTTAATATAACTATACTTTCATTTTCGTAAGATTGAATTCCTAATTTATTTAAATGTTCTTTAAGCAAGCTTAAGAAGTTTTTCTAGAAATTCTATTTTGTAGTGTGAAATATTTGAAATTTGGTGGATGGATATAAACTTTTGCGATTGACTGTATTGCATGTGCATGTCCGCGAAGGGTAAAACATACGGAGAGTATCTAGTTAACTGGGTATTCCCTGGTCGCAAGAAGCACGCGAAAACAAAGGAAGGGCGCCAAATTATCGGAGCAGCTTTACTATAAACGCCGCTGTAAACCATGGCCGCATATATGGCCGGAACATATTCATGCTTCTACTTATCTTGCTCGTTCAATGGACCTACTGCTGCTCGTTACGTCAATTACCACATCTTGCGATCGTAAGGTGGGGGAGGAGGGGGAGGACGGCGAATGTGCCTTTTGTAAGGCAGCCCCATTCAATTGCGATCTGTTCCTCCAAAAGGTCAGTCTCTATCGCGATATATCCCGATCGATGCTCGTAGCTCCGTTTTCACGATTATGGTAGAAATTAATGGTTTTGCTTTTTCGTTTGATTGATACGCAAACCTTTATACAAATTTTTAAGCACGAAAATATTATCGTTTTTTTTTTTTTACAAATTATTAAGAATAATTTGCAAAAATTGTAAGTTATCTTAGGAAGAAATTAACCCTTCGCACTCGAGAGGTGACTGCTAGTCGTCTAAAGATATTAACCTTGAAAATTTTCAAATTCGAAATATTTACTAGTTATTATAGTATATAGAAATATTTACTACTTATTTACTTAAGATTCGCCTATATTAACCCTTTTATTAACGAGCAAATTTAACGAATTTGCTAAGGTTTGGGAAAAAGCTCATAGAAACGAAAGTAAGAATGATATTTACAAAATTCAACAAGAAGAATATTACGGAATAAAAGAAAAAATTGAAACATTTATAACGTTTTATAAATTTATTTTGAAATAGAGCTCTCTCGCGATGCAAATAGTTAGGCGCCATGGCATACGCAACGATATATCGTCGTTCGATACTAAAAGGGTTAAACGTCATTTAGTTTAGTTAAGTGATACACTAAAATTTACATATATGACTATTTAACCTCTGAGTCTGACTGATAAATAAACTAATTATCGTCTGAAAATTTGCGAAACTATCATTTCGTGACTAACAGTCACCTCTCAAGCCCAAAGGGTTAATTATGTACTAATTAAATTCATTCGTGTACATATTTTGATTTTGATGAAGCTGAGACTATATCGTAAATTTGTTCTCTGAATATTTACGAATCACAGATATATTATAATCTCAATTTCAAAATTTATGTTCCGCGATCGTACACGTTATCATCCAGCATACTTTTTAGTGTTTTACTTATTAACCCTTTGAGTACTGAATTATTTTAAGATTTTTGAAATATACTTATATTGGTGATATAAATATATTTTTGAAACAGCATTTTAGTTACACAATATAAATAAATATATAAATGAAACAAAATATCAGGCAATTGTTTGCGACCAACCCCTATTGGCATCAAACATCAACGCCTACTTCTTAAATTCAAATGACGAGTCTCACACGTCAAATGTACCCAATGGGTTAATCATCTAGAGTGTTTTCTAAACGTCTGGGAAAACTTTTCTAAAACTAACGAAATATAAAGGTATATATCCTGTATCTTTCACAAATATTTACTCGCACATAAGCAATTCTGCTTTATTCAAAAATGTGAAAATTTTAAGAAAGGATCTGTTATTTTCGAACTTTTTTACGTAAAGTATCGATTTTATAAAGACGCATATGCTAATGTACGATTGTCTATATATATATATAAAAACATGAAACTGCCGAACTGTAGTAAACCTCTAACGCTTTCCAACCGCTCGTTAATTAGCCGAGATAAACTACCGTGGGTTTCAGGCTCGCGATCGAGTATTAGCATCAATTCCGCTCCACAGAAGCGTGTAAACTACCTGTGTTTTCCTCGTGACATAGAAACAATAAACAAAGCGATAAACGAGATGCCTTCTCCCGATCGTTCGACCATGTTACGCCATTATTCGAGCCAATCGCCCAGTAAGCGTATTAATTTTCCGGCGTCGATTACCGTGACGTAACAACTTGATAATACCACGGTAGTATTTAAATCGTGCAATGGTATATTACCCTTGTGTTCGATGGTGTGTATAGTCACGTCGGCTCATCAGTATTTGCTGGATTCAGGACATCATGGTAAATGCTAATGAATAATTAAAAAGAAAATTTAATTTGCAACCTTTAGATGAAGCTTGTTTTATTTGTGAAAGGGTCGCTTTGTTCTTAGTTTTTAGTAGATTGGTCCGACAATAAAGAGGCAAGACTTGTAACGTGAAGTTTATCTAAGTTACCCAAAATAATTAGAAACAGAATAGCACAAGCAAGAAGAATTATTTCATGTTATTCTGTAGAATTTTTTTGGGGTTAGGTGGGTTAAAACTGGTCCCACCTTTTGCTTAGCTTTTTATTTTAATTTACCTGGAAAAGTTGAAGTTAATCAAACAGTTTGATATCTTAACAATTAAAACGAACGTCCTTTTCATTTTTCTTGTTTAACAAACATTCTGTGCAACTTGGGTTTTTAGTTTCTTTAAAGTCGTGTGCTTCAAAGAGTTAAGCAGCATAAATTCGTCGAAAAATGAACATTCCCTGTTTCTCCCTTCACCCTTCGTATGCAAATACTAAGCAGGTACACCATCGTACGTCTAAAGAAAAACACACATATGCAAAGAGAAGAACGAAGAAAGCCATGTACAGATGGGAGAGAGAAGACAGAGATAAAGAGAGAGTGAGTGAGTGAGTGACTGAATGAGTGAAAGAGAGAAAAAGAGAAAAAGAGAGAAAGAGAGAGAGAATGTGTGAGTGGGTGAGTGAGTGAGAGAGTGAAGGAGAGAGATAAAGAGAGAATGAGTGAGTGAGTGAGTGAGTGAGTGAGAGAGAGATAAAGAGAGAATGAGTGAGTGAGTGAGTGAGAGAGTGAAGGAGAGGGATAAAGAGAGAATGAGTGAGTGAGCGAGTGAATGAGACCGTGAGAGTGTGAGAGAGAGATAAAGAGAGAATGAGTAAGTGAGTGAGTGTGTGTGAGAGAGAGAGAGAGAGCGAAGGACATACAGACTCCAAAGTGTTGGTCATTATCAATAGCCCAGCGAAGAAAAGAAAGTGATTGTAGTGTGTATACCCGCTGATGAGAACTCGCACGCGCGCGCGCGCTTGTCCAAGTGAGAAACGCCTCGGGACCGAATACAAGCGGACGAAGATCACATGGCGCCGATAACATTGTTTCCCCACGTCCAGCACTTTTATTCGCGTCGCGAGCACAGCCTTATTACATACCGTGCATCGACGCCGCATTAGCATAGACCCCACATAGGCTGGAGCGCTAGTTCCCTATTGATCCTGCTGCTCCTTATGAAACTCTCTCCGCGAGAGTAAAAGAGAAAGGGGGATGCGTGCCCGGCGTTATAGCTCGTTAAGTATTCCTGGCTGTACCTGCCAGCGCACGGGAACCTATATTCGCGGAGGGGCCCTAGCGTGAAAACACTTACAGGCTTTTCAAACCACGGCCGTTGTTATGGGACTCAGGGAAGAATAATTCGTGGGCGAGGCCGTAATTACAATAGGCACCGGCCTCTCGTTATTCTTCCTCCCTGAGATTCCGCCGAGCTTTTTCTCCCCCCTTCGCTCGGATAATAATACACGCTTCGCGATAACGCTGTTCACCAGCGACGTCCACCCGCGCGAAATTTAATTACCTCTCGGGTCTGTCCGTTTATTTTGTTATCGCGGCTGCCTTTCGTTTGGACGAGTCAGTGTTCCGGTTGGTGGAGAATGTGCTGTACGATGTGTGGAACTTGGAGTCGTTCGAGATGGTCGAAGGATCGATTTGGTTAAACGGGTGTAACTAAAATTTTGTGGCGAGGGGAGAAAAAAACAGGGGAGAAAGGAATTTCTAGTTCTGATGATTATTCTGCTCAATCATGAGCAAATACAGAAGAATATAAGATTTTGGATTCATGGAAATGTAATTCGTAGGGGAGAAAAGAATTTCTAGTTCTGATAAAGGATAAAGGTTAATTAAAAATGTGTGCGATGTAATGTTCCAATCTTGAGCAAATACAGAAGAATATAAGGTTTTGGATTCATGGGAATGTAATTCGTAGGGGAGAAAAGAATTTCTAGTTCTGATAAAGGATAAAGGTAAATTAAAAATGTGTGCAATGTAATATTCCAATTATGAGGAAATACAGAAGAATATAAGATTCTGGATTCATGGAAATGTAATTCGTAGGGGAGAAAAGAATTTTTAGTTCTATTAAAGGATAAAGGTAAATTAAAATTTGTGCGATATAATGTTCCAATCATGAGCAAATACAGAAGAATATAAGATTTTGGATTCATGGGAATGTATTTCCTAGGGGAGAAAAGAATTTCTAGTTCTGATAAAGGATAAAGGTAAATTAAAAATGTGTGCAATGTAATATTCCAATTATGAGGAAATACAGAAGAATATAAGATTCTGGATTCATAGAAATGTAATTCGTAGGGGAGAAAAGAATTTTTATTTCTATTAAAGGATAAAGGTGAATTAAAAATGTATGCGATGTAATGTTCCAATTTTGAGCAAATACAGAAGAATATAAGATTCTAGATTCATGGAAATGTAATCTCTAGGTCACATGGTGTAAGGTAGAAGGTTAGCATCGTTGAGGTCGCAAGTAACTTTAACCAGTGGTCGACACCTCTATGAAATATTAACAATAATTTTTATTTTAAGTTGCCAAATTAGGCTTTTGGATATAAATTATGCTGCATTAGTGGTGTGAAAAATGTTGTCGATTTAACGTGATATTACGAGTCTTTTCAGTAATACCATTATAAACGAGGCAATTTAGGGATTAAATAAAGTACCGTATCGTGCAATTTAGGTCACGTTAATATACCGTATTACGATCAACGCGTCGTTTTATGCCAAAGATTTATTGGAATTCGTTATGTTTTTCAGGCGAGGACAAGGATTGCGTGGTTTGGCTGCTTGCTGTGCGTGTCTTTATGTCTTCGTGGCGTCGCCTCGAAAGCTGGTAAGTAATGTCCCGTCGTTACCCATTTTCCCGATACTTAAATATAAACCAAGCTACACTTTTTATTTGTGTCACCTCTGAACCAGCGTTGTGCCCAGAGCAACAAAATAATACTATTCGTATAAATAATTTATCATATTTAAATAACATATTAAGACAGTAATATTAATACCAAGAAAAAAAACTAATATTATAAAATAAAATATCACTCTTGTAAAATAACGCTTACTAATAATGTAAGATTGAAGTATACAGCAATTTAAAGGTACGAAATGTTATGCAGAATATTCGTAACGAATAATAAGTGTAATTAAAATTAGTCCATCGGAAATAAAGTTTCTTGAAATGCAATTGTGTCACGGTAAAATGCATGTTCAACATTCCGTATAAGGAGCGAGCAGAAAACAAAAGGGAAGAATGTTCCTCGAAAGTGAACGCTGGAACAGGCTAGCACGTTCCTCTCGCACATAAATCTATCTTAGCTGATTGCCAATTACATCAGGTGGATGTTTACCCGCGGTTTATCGTTGGAGTGCATTCGCGGACGCAGGGATTGACGGCACGCGCAAAGATATTGCCTGTTGCGTACATTCTGTTCGATCCAACGCGGTGACAGATTGTATAACAAGCATGTCCCCTCCTCTTATCCGCCATGCCGACTTAACCCTTTAACCCTTGATTACCTGTTACGTGTACCTTTTACGTGTTCCGTTGCTGGGACGCAGTGTAACCAACTTGTCGAAAAACGTTGCTGCTAGGATGCGCGCGGCAAGTGTTAATTCGCCAGGATCGGTTTAACGGCTTCCTAACTTTCTATGGGACACGTGTGCATAAAATGGATGAATGAACAGGGTGTTCGGAAGTCAACCCTTTGCGCTCGAGAGGTGACCGTTAGTCGTTTAATGATGCTAACTTCAACAATTTTCAAATTCGAAATATTTACTATGATTCACGTATATTAAACTTCATTTAGTTTAGTTAAGTCGTATATTAAAATTTACATATATGACTGTTTAACCTTCGAGTCTGACTAATAAACAAACTAACTAAAGTCAGAAAATTTGCGAAACTATCATTTGTTAACTAACAGTCACCACTTAAGTGCAAAGGGTTAATTGTCTAGTAATATTAATTTGAAAGATTTCCAAGCGCAAAATATTTACTAAGATTCGCTTATATTAACCCTTTGACCTCGACAGGTGATTGTTAGTCGTTTAATGATACTAACTTCAACAATTTTCAAATTCGAAATATTTACTATGATTCACGTATATTAAACTTCATTTAGTTTAGTTAAGTCGTATATTAAAATTTACATACATGACTGTTTAACCTCCGAGTCTGACTAATAAACAAACTAACTAAAGTCTGAAAATTTGCGAAACTATCATTTGTTAACTAACAGTCACCACTTAAGTGCAAAGGGTTAATTGTCTAGTAATATTAATTTGAAAGATTTTCAAGTGCAAAATATTTACTAAGATTCGCTTATATTAAACTTCATTTAGTTTGGTTAAATCGTATATTAAAATTTACATATATGACCATGTTTCTCGCCAGCTCATAGATTAATCTTTTAGTCGCATGCTAATAAACTAAGAATATTAAACTCAAAAATAGTCTTCGTTCCGCGTCCGTGTCATGAACTGTGGAGTGGCGACATGACGGTGTTGATGCATTATGTGCCTCAACAACACTAAGGAACATTAAAACAATCAACGATAACTCGGCATAATTTCACCTGATAACAGTAAACATTATGGCGTTCGATAAAAAGCATTTGAGGCATTGCATTTTTTTCTACTTTTCGAACCAAAGAAAAATGCTTCTGAAGCTAAAGAAATGGTTTGTTCTACTTTTGATGCTGACGTTGTGACGTATAAAACGTGCAGATTGGTTTCAAAGATTTCGAAATGTAGATTTTAATCTATTGGAGAAGCACGTTCAGGACAGGCAAGAAATTTGAAGAAAACTTTGGAAAAACGTTTGAAAAACCTAAACAAGGGCTTGTGTTGCGATCGGGTGTTACCCACCAATGCTTGTCGCAACGTTTACTTCAGTTAGGAAAATTTCAAAAGTCAGAAAGATGAGTTCCGCACGAAAAAGGTACCGAATTAATTTGCACGCCTAATATAAACGAAAGGAGAGCATGCGTTGACGAGCATTTGAACGCGTTGTCAACAATCGTGTTACAAGCGTTTCAATTTAAATCCAGTAGTCTGACAGCGGTAACACGTGGAAGGTGGCATTTAGACGGGCCGAAGGCGACGGACAGACGAAAAGTCGAGAGCCTGGAGCGGTCTGTTAGATTTTGGACAGGGGAAAAGTGCGAATTGCGGATGGTAATTGGAGAAAGGGTGATCTCTGGCCGTGTGCCGACAATCGTTGCAGCCGGGCGCATAACTCTCTCCAAATGGTCAAGCCTGGTATCGTGGGAATCGAGGCTGAAAACGTAGCAGGGACGTAGCCGCAACAGTTCAGTACCTTTCCGCGTCGAATTCGCTACCGTGGAAACCGTTTCAGCGGCCGCAGTTTCCGGATTCGTGCGCTTCGGGCGTGTACACTGTGCGCTGGAGACGGAGACGAAGTTTTCAACGAGAACAGGTTCGAATCTGATCGGGTAGTTTCGAACTCTTCGTAAGTATTTCAATCGTCGAACAGCTGACTGCAAACAGTCACGCGACAGAGGACGATATCGGGTTTCATTTTGTGATCGTGTCACTAAGACTTGTAATTAACGTCCAGAGGATCTTTTTGTTCTACGAGTATTTGTATTGTAGACAAAATATATAAATACATATAAATTATGGAATCTGTCGCCATGTTATTACTATTTATATACAGGCGCCCCTCGAGTTTCGCACACGATTGGTTCCTGAAAGTGTGTGCGAATGTTGAATGTTCGAAACTGAAGGGATGTAAACAAATATGCACCAAAAACTGAGTTTTAAAGTATTGATCGGGAAAACATTATAGTCTGATGGCTAAAATCTGATGTCCCCTGAGAGGGTACCCCCCGTGTTGTATGAATTCTTCCTCCAATAGAATCTTGAAAGGTTCCTCTTCTTGATGGAGACGGAACAGTTTAAATATTTCAAGTCAGCCTAAGGAAAATTTTTGTATTTAACACTTTACCGACCGCTCGTGGTTCAACTTATTCCATACGCACTTCCGACCGACTCACTTTAGCGTGGATGCATCGCTAATGAATTGATTACAATGATTTTCTTCGCATCATTGATAGTTTAATATTTCTTTACAGTATATATGCGATATCGCTCGAAACAGTCACCTTCGTGTAAGGAAACATTACAAAATGTACAGACCGAGTGTGTAAAAGCCGATTAATAGGCTTCCGGTCGGTAAAGTGTTAAGGGGCGTTTTCATGAACATACTAAATCGTGACATATACCAGATGTCTACATACCGATACTTCTGTCATTTCGAATACTGACGTCATGACACTAAATTGTGTAGAACGATCGGAAAGAAATTGTAACGTTAAAATGTCATCGTAATAAAAAGAAAGTTGTGACGTTTACTCTCACGTTGTACAGTGCGCAAAATGAATTTAATATATTTTTTTTTTTTAATTAAAACGTTGTGCACTTCGAGCGGCAATTTAGGCACTCGAATATTTAACACTATTCCAACCGACACTTCACGCATACCTATTCTTACCGCGACATTCTCACGTAAAGCAGACTACAAATTTTTCTCAAAAAATAAACAATGAAAAAAGAAGTGAATATTGAAAAATGTATTACACGTATATTTGAGAAAAAGTCTAAAGTTTAAAGGCGATTCAATTACGTTGCATCTATGAAATTCTAATCGAAATTTCAAAAACGGTCATTTGACCGGTTGTGGTAGGAATAGTGTTAAGGTGGGTGCAGGTACAGTGTAAGAAATGTTTGATGTTTAAAGACAAAAAGAAAACTGAATATATTTTTGTTAAACGAGCATGGTTGACTGTATTTTGTATTTTGTTTACTGTATTTTTAAATCCGACGCTGAAGGGATGTTGTGCGTTTATATAAAAAGTGTTAGGAGTGGGGTGTTTGTTTTCTTTTTTGGGGTGGAAGATATTGTCGACTTCAGGTATATTTTGTTTCACGGGTCAAATGTAAAATGTAGAGGATAGTTTTGATCGCGTAAACTACCTGAAACTATTAACGAAGCCAGGCCAAATCGAAGAAAAAATGGGAAAAAACCGAGACTGAGATGGTAATAAGTGCATTTGCTTGGAAGGGTACTATTTAGGCTTAATGATAATGTCTCCAAATGTATCCTCGAATGACTGCTGGATGTTTTGTGAATATGAAATATAAAATTTTATGAAAATGAATACTGTTACAGCGTAACACTTAAAAAGTTGAATTTTTAAAAATGTGCGAAAGTCGAGGGACGCCAATATATAAGGTTATGCTAAAAGAAAGCGGCTTCTCTTTATTATTTCACATTTTCCAGTAAAATGTATAGAATCGACCATGCTACCATTTACGAACGGTATTGCACGATTGGGTACCCAAAGTTTTACCCTAATTTCCACCATTTACACTACTCAATCCAACAAACACTCGTTTGCAGATTTAACACCAGCTTGTGTTATTCAAATATTCCGCGAACAAACACAACAAATGATCGTCCACGAACAATATTCGAATCCAATGATAAAGCGAAATCTGTGCATTAGCGTTCTCTCGAATCCTCCATTGCCTGCTCTATTCCGTTCCCCCAGCATTCTCCACGGACTTCTCCAAATACAAATAACGATCTAATGTTGCCTCTGAGGGTAGCTGCGAAGCGAGACACGATCGCGTTTAATATTCCCATTGCAATTACCGTTGGCGCAACGCGATTACTAGAAATTACGTCCATTTCCGGTAACACCGTCCCGCTGATACGAATTCGAGATTGATACGCGCCGCTTTCCACGCGCGAATCCATCCTTGCCTTCGCGAACTCTGATTACTAGCGCCGCCTTGGCAAATAGCATGCACGTATTCAATAATCCCTTACGGTTCTATGATTAAAGTGTACAGCACGCGCCCGTTGCCAATGGTCAGCCGTCGCGGAGCAATTTAGATCAAATGGCGGGTTTTAAACGTGCCTTTAGAAACGGTACGCGCGAGTGTGGTTGGTAGCCGAGTTGCCGTTTTACTTCCCTGACGATTCCCGGCGATTCAAGTTTTATTTTATTTCACAGTAAAATATTCCTTTAACCCTTTTAGCACTTGCCAAAAATACCAACGTCGATATATTGATGCGCCTCCGTTGGAGCCTTATTATATACATCACAAGAGATCTGTGTTTCAAAATAACTGTGTAAAATGTTAAAATGGTTCAAATTCGATGCAACATAAGTGAAAAAATATTTGTTAAATTTAATTTTTTGTTATACCTTATGCTGAGGGTCTGTACATGTTAGAGTGATAAGGTAGAAACGGGGCCCGATATTCTTTGCTTAGGTGTGCTCCTTTCGCTCGGTGCTAAAAGGGTTAAATAAAAAATTCCACTTCTCAATTGTGCAAGATATATTTTAATACTGTTAATAATGTCAGCAATCTTTTATAGACAGCAAAAGTGCATTAGATATCAAAATCTCCCTTATCTTCCTCTATCGAATAATAGGAACTTCCATATATTTGGCCCTAATTGATCAATACACGTCTAGATGCCGAAAAAGAGTATTGGGTTGTCCGGAAAATTCGTGCCGATTTTGAAGGGAAATTGAAGCGCAGAGGATTTAAATTTTAGCATACATTTATTAAATTACACAGGTGCCATTCCTTTGTACAACCTTTCTCCATCCTTCAGGCAATTCGGAAATCCCGTCCTTCCAGAATCTCTTAGGCTTTTCAGTGAAAGACTTTTCTGCGTGATTTTTCATCTCGTCGAAGGAATGGAAGTTTTTTCCATTAAGGGAATTTTGTAATGATCGAAAAAGGTACCATAAACCGTGCATTACTGGTTTGCCGCTTTTACGAAAGGCATTTTTGCCTGTCCTGTGATAGAAAAATATTAAATGCCTAAAATGCACTTTGTTTTCTTCCTTACTTCAAAGGCGTATAAAACTGACAACAATGAACGTATCGTACCCAAATTTTGTTTCAAATATGCCTGAAGTATTGTCTTTTACAATATGTACACATATTATGTGTTCTCAATTATTTTAATCCTTAGCATAGGTTAACCCTTTGCACTCGAGAGGTGACTTTTAGTCGTCTAATGATACTAACTTCAAAAATTTTCAAATTCGAAATATTTACTATGATTCACGTATATTAAACTTCATTTTGTTTAGTTAAGTCGTATATTAAAATTTACATATATGACTGTTTAACCTTTGAGTCTGACTAATAAACAAACTAACTAAAGTCTGAAAATTTGCGAAACTATCATTTGTTAACTAACAGTCACCACTTAAGTGCAAAGGGTTAATTGTCTAGTAATATTAATTTGAAAGATTTTCAAGTGCAAAATATTTACTAAGATTCGCTTATATTAACCCTTTGCACTCGAGAGGTGACTTTTAGTCGTCTAATGATACTAACTTCAAAAATTTTCAAATTCGAAACATTTGCTAAGATTCCCCTATATTAAACGTCATTTAGTTTGGTTAAGTGATATACTATAATTTACATATGTGATTATTTAACCTCCGAGCCTGAGTAATAAACAAACTATCTAAAGTCTGAAAATTCCCGAAACTATTGTTTGGTGACTTACAGTCACCTCTCGAGCGCAAAGGGTTAACGCATTTAGACTTTATCCACTTATTAAAAATCTTTATGCCACTTATTAACACATTGTATGCCGGCTCCGCGAAAACGCGGGTTTGGAAGTCTGTTGCTTTAGCGCCGGGTTTGCGATAATACAACATTCTTTTGTTTGGCGATTTGTTTGTTTCTATTTTTCGTTATCGTTAAATTGCATATAATGAATATGCAAACCAATTTTAGTGTTTTACAATAATGTATAAAATTTTAAATATTTTCTTCACCTACAGTTTGAAATGCCTCAGATGCCACCGGCATACAATGTGTTAAAAATCGGCACGAACTTTTCGAACAACCCAATACTTACTTTGTACCCGGCTGCACACGGTCGTTCATCGGCGTTCCCCGCGGCTCGCGGACCTGTTAACATCGATACCCAGCCGTGGTGCGCGCGACCGGCATATAAAATCGATACGCAGTCGTAAAAGTGAAGCCGCGTAACCGTGGAGGATCCTTTCGGTAAATCAACGGAGATTATGAACCGCCGACGAGAATATTTTTCCCCCGTTTCATCCCGAAGCTCGTCGTTCTTCTGGGAACAAAGGTCGCGGTTGTGGCCAATGGTAGCTTCCTTTCTGCCATGCAAAGGCCTGTTCGTACACTATTGTAGGATTCTTCCACAATTCTTCCTTTATAAAAACATTTATGGCTGGATCAAAATGGACCCGACTCCGTCCTTCGAGGGTTAAGTCTCGAGGATAAGCTATCTTATGGAAACGTGAGTTTAACCGTTTGCGTACCACGAGCCACTTTCGCGCTCTTCCGATTTCCTATCGAGAAAACCCAGCGCATTTGACCGATCCAGACAATTGAGAACGCGCTCACAATTTATATTATATATGTAATACATAAATAATATTATATAATACTAGTATATAATACTAGTGTAGGATTCTTCCACGGAATAACCGTTGGGAAGACATTGTATTTTTCCGTAAAATAGCCGTTACAAAGATGACACGGCTCGCCGCCGTGTCGATAGTCAATTGTTTTTGGTAAACTTGTTGCGACCAGCAAATTTAGCGGCAGTCGTTTTCTTGCGTGCATAAGAAGAAGAGTCGCGGAAAGCAATGCCGCTCAGAGTCTTATTCTTTTTCTTGCGTGTTCAAATAAATTAACCTTTCTTGTGTGTTTTTCTTTTAATAAACTGTTAACTCCATTTGTTTATGACTCGTGTGTTTTTCCCCTTCATCCTCATATCCTACACTATGGTCCAAAAGTTTACAGTTATTTGCGAAGTATCTTATTACCGACTGCTAACGGTACCCTGTCGTATCCTATCTCTTGTTACGAAAAATTCGTGATGAATTGTAAGGTCTCGCAACTCACGGTGTTATATTGATGAAATATTATTTACTTCTGTGAATGTCTTATTTTTCGTGGTAAATTCCTTGACACTGGTTACCAATTGTACATCGCAATTACATTGTACACACGTGTGAAGCATAAATTGTAGTAAATCGTCGTAAATAAATTCAAAGCAATACTTTTGCTTTGCAAAGCAAAATTATTTTCTTTATATTTTAGCAAGATGTACAGTATTGTTACATTAAGTTAAACTTTTGGCAAATGAAATTTTTAGAGCTTAGATTAGAAATTATTTGCCCTGAGTTTAATTTCATTTGCCATAAGTTTAACTTAACACGTTGAACGCCACGTCACCCATACCTGGGTGACGGCTATGTTTCTTGTAAACGGTTGACACTTTTCTAATTAAAACAAGATTTTTGAGGTAATTTATACTAATTTTATTTATAACACAATTATGATAAGTATATACGATATAAAGTAACAATAAATTATAAAGTAAATATAACGTTGCGCTGTTTACAGTCCGAGTCTCTGGTTTGGGTCCTGGGGGAAACTCCACAGATTTACGCTGGGCGTTCAACGTGTTAATGTGACAATACTATATCTATAAACTCGTAAATTATTCAAAAACGCAATCGCTCTTTCCAAATGCCGATGCAATCCGTCGTGTACTCGATAAATCATGAAAATTGTGAAACGAAGAAGTGAAATCTCCCAGGATAAACTAACATAAGTAGTATCGTGCACGGCGAAACTCTATAATTTTCCCTAAAACAGCATATCTTGTGTCGCATGGCAAGAAAGATAGGCGAAAGTCGATTGAGGTTGGGTTAAGTATATTCCCGATCCAACCGATACATACTCCACGTTCTCTACGTTCGACGAGCTGTGTAAAGCTATATTGTAAAGCTATCTCGTTGCTTTCTTCCCGGCTCTGTGATCTACTGTCGCGCATGAAACAGAAAATTTCTGTGCACGTTTTCGTTAGCCTGCAGCCTTCGTCGAAGATCGTCCATTAAAGATGCGGCCCGGATACGGGTAACTTGGCTGAAAGTAGGTAAAGCGCACGGAAGAGAAGGCAAATGTCATCGAATGTGTTACTTGGGATAAGTTTCATTCGAGAGGAGCGGCGCATCCTCGCTCACCGAGGCCATTAGCGTTCGACGTTAACCTTTCGGAGAAAGATCGCAGCCAAAAGGCACAGGCTCGTTCGTTCTCTACGTGCCTTTTGTATTCACCGAGTGTATAGTGACCTCGCGTGTCCCTTTTGTGCTGCCTGACAATTGTAACGCGCAAGGTTGCTGGACTTTTAACCCTTTCGCTGCGAATGACGTGTATGAATGCGATTCACAAAATTAATCGAATGCTCTCCTTTATTCAAGATACTGTCGTATTTACAGTAATTGAAAGATATAGAAGGTATAGATGAGAAAATAATAAAAAAGTAAGGTTACATTTAAATTTTGATAAAAAATGTAATTTAATCCTTTGATAGTATTTATGAATCATTGTGAAAAATGAAGACTCAGTTTACTAAGAGCTCTTGTTCAATTTTTTACAGTATAAAATCACTTTTATTTTCATTTATCTGTGCTGTGGTATAAATTATTATACAATATACTACAGAATGACCTCGCGTGTCCCTTTTGTGCTGCCTGACAATTGTAACGCGCAAGGTTGCTGGACTTTTAACCCTTTCGCTGCGAATGACGTGTATGAATGCGATTCACAAAATTAATCGAATGCTCTCCTTTATTCAAGATACTGTCGTATTTACAGTAATTGAAAGATATAGAAGGTATAGATGAGAAAATAATAAAAAAGTAAGGTTACATTTAAATTTTGATAAAAAATGTAATTTAATCCTTTGATAGTATTTATGAATCATTGTGAAAAATGAAGACTCAGTTTACTAAGAGCTCTTGTTCAATTTTTTACAGTATAAAATCACTTTTATTTTCATTTATCTGTGCTGTGGTATAAATTATTATACAATATACTACATTTTTGTATTTTCACTTTGGCTATTACTTTTGCTTTACTTCTGTTGAAACACATTGCTGCACTCTGCACCGAGAGCGTTTCTAGCTTGACGACGTTGCAGTGATAAAAAAGAAGCTCTGTAAGATACCATAAAGGGCTAATCTGTCCAGTCAGGCGTTGTAGATCTTGTTTTAACCTTGGTCGCACGAAAAGGGTGAAATTTAACTAGTACTGGCTGTACAGTGGCTATGAAAAATACTTGCATACGTCTAATGAAACGCGTTTTAATTAGCTTCTGTATACATCTATCTATCCAGGAATGATTATTTGATATAATATTTTTAGAAATGTTGTAAGTATTAATTTAAGCACATGATTGAATTATACAAGGTATAAATAATCAGAAATGTTCACCGTGATGCATAACAAATATAATAAATAATTAAAACCTGGTGTTTTTTTTTTTAAATTATTGTATTTACTAGGGTGTCTATAAAATTTTTAGAAGTTAGCTTCAAAAATTCTTATTTCTATGAAGCTAAGGATTATCAAAATAAATGTTTCATGATTTGATATGCACGTCTATTGTAGAAACATCAAATATTTATGACATAAAATTTTGTATAATAAATCACAATTTATTATACAAAATAATAACATAGTACTATAACATAGTAAACTATGCTAGTATTTGAATAATTTATATCTTTAACAAAACGATTTTTAATGTCAAAAATTATATTACCAGTTCTAATAGAAGATATTTTAATATTCGCTTAAATTCTTCCATCGTGAATTTTGTTTGAGATTATCGCGATTCGATTGGTGTTAGGAGAGTATCTCGATTAATTTGCCTGATCGTTAGGCCACAATAAAAGTGCAATAATGGCGAGCTGGCAAAGCGTTCCAACAGCTGGCAGCTTGTTGTATGCTGTCGTCCCGTACGATCACGGTCGTGGTAATCCCATAATCTTTTTCTCCAAAGTGGACGTTTCGCGTCGCTGAGTCACGTTTCCGGTCAGACGGATTTCTTGCACCTGTTCGAGCGGGCTCAAGAGAGAAGGCTCTTAACGAATTTTAAAGTTGCTCTTAAGATAAGATGAAAGGCAGAATTTAGTTATTCTTAGAACCTATTTCCGGAAGTCTGTACATAATTGTTTTCGTGTGGTGTCCTAAATGTCTGCAATTATGTAACAAAAAATGAGTTTTAACAAGATTAAATAATCGAAGCAAATTCCATTTTTTATTTATAAATTTATTTTACAACGCGATATAACTTCTACTTAACGATATTAATAAGAGGACAGAGTATTAAATCGAATTCAGTTGTCTTTAAAACAATGTTTGAGAAAGATTTCTACTTGAAAACAAGTTTTGATTTATTAGTAAGCGTATTACGATAATGTGTAACAATTAAATTATTTGCTTATAAATATGTGTAAGCATTTTACTTGAATGTTAATTAAGATAATTCAGACAATAAAAATTCATAGAAAGAAGCTATGAAGCTGAATACGTAATCAACAGCAAAGTAATATTAGAATCTTACATTATAAAACAATAACCTATAAAACTTTAGGTTTCGTACAATACCAACCCAATATTACCAGATGAACTATAGGAAATTTGCACGGCATGAAATATCAAAGTTATTTTCTGGTTGCACTGCCAAATGTCAGCAGTGCACGAAATATGTATAGATAATTAAAGGTTTGTTAGAATGGAAAAGGTAACTGACCTAGTATACCAGATGGATCCCTGAGATCTATTTACACGTGCATGAGATGAGGTAACAGCTCCCTACAAAGAGCTTTATAGGTACACTTCCACCCATAATTAAATCAGCCATTCAATAAATTTAAAACAAAGAGAAAATGTGTATTATTGTCACGAAACGAAGCTACCATTGTTTAACGATAAAAGAATATCAAAGTTAAATTAAAACATCTTGTCTCAGTATTTAATAATTATAAGCATTTTCGCAAAAATTTACAATCACTTGGTTAGTTATGGACGGGAGTGTACACCGAGCGTGTTGTTCAGTGTTGCACTATTTTAAAACGCCAGCAGGCAGGTATTAAGGCGCAATATATCGAGGACATTAACCCGACACGAGGCTTTTGTTAATTTGTTGCAGGCTTATGCGAGGTGGAGTCAGGTCAATCCAATATCATTCTCGATATCGAGGAGAGCAGAGGAGACGGTAAGACCACGTTCTAATTCAATTTACGTTTTACATCAGGAAGGTAGACGCCGGTGATCCCTCCAATTAATACCTAATTACTTCAGCCTCATGAACAACCCTGCTTATGCACTTCGCCAGCCTACTTCCAAGCGGTTGCAATAAGTTTAGCTTTAACGATTTAGTCGGACAGAAATTACGAGAACACTTTCGGTTGACTACTTAATTTTCATTACACTGAAAAGCTACATTTTTTTTGCGTTAAATAACATGTTTTACCGTTCAAGATCATTTTTCAATAAACTTTACTTTTCCAACGGATTGCATCGCAAATATTATATATGTGAATGCAGTTTTGTGTACGAAGAAAAAGTGTAAGGAGTAAAAATTTATAAGTAAAATTTGTAAAACTGTAAAAATTTGTGTGATTATACACTCTTCTGATGTATAATTTATATTAATTTGCTTTAATTTGTTCCCGAACGATTATTTAAGCGTATCAGAAACACATTAAGAGCATCAATAATTGTACTTTCGAATTAATTTCGTTATTAGTAATTCATCATCTGGTAAGGTAACATTAGAACAACATTAAATGTTTTTTTAAGCCTTCAGCAACCTGGATTCTGTTGCTGACACAGTTTCGGGTCTTTGAGGTGTAAGCTGTGACTTCTGAAAGAGTATTTCGATGTTTCTCCCGCATTCCAACTATACATAGTCTGTTCACAAATAAAGTGGATATGATACATTGAGAATGTGCTAGTTGCAGTGCTGAGGATACATTGGTATATTCTTTGAAAAAGAAATAGTTCACATTGAAAAGCTTCAAGGAAATATTTGTTATTTATTTAATATAAATCTGTATTACACTTATTTATTACCTATTAAACATTTAAAGTGAAATATCGTATTAAATTGTGAAAATTGTTCTTGAACAAAAAAGTTGATTGAAAAAATTCAATTATTAGAATGATTAAGATTATTAGATTCATTAAGTTATTAATATTGTAACACAGTTTAGAAATTCTGCCAAGTAAGATGCATGATATTTCAGGTTCCAGAAGATATTAAGGAATTCTTGAAAAAATATTATCCGTTATTTTCGCAACTGAAATAAGATTAGAATTCAGTTCAGGTACGCACAATACATTATTAAATCGCAAAGAATTTTCACTCGTAGATTGCTTTACAATCACATCGCCAATACCTTTCGATGTCAACATTTTACCATCTCTGTCTGCTAGAGTAAATTTCGAATAAATTTAAACGTTCGCACGATTTTATGGAAACGATCGTCACAAGTGCATTTCATCGACTCAGGGGGCTCGTAAACCCTTTTCCGTCTTCAGATTATAAGCACGATACCTATTAGAATCACGCTGTTCGCCATCTTGATGCTTCAACGTTGGTATTCGCGAACAACCACCATTTACGAGGATGATTAACGAGCAGCTTCTTGTTCTCCTTTCTCGTCCTCTGTTTGTACGTTTCCCACATGACGTACTTTTGTATGTGCATCGTTTTTAGCTCTCTATACAACGTACACGTTACGTTGCATCTGTAAAAAGTCAGTTCCAGGAACTGTTATGCGGTAGTTAATAAATCGCGGTAACTTGAAAAAGAATGCAATTTTCCAAAAAATCGATTCTTCCTTCGCATGATACTATAGTGTCCTTTTAACACTAGAACTACCGACGATCAGGGTATACTTATTGGAGACAAAGAAATCAAATTGAAAGCTGTACGAAAATTATACCTAATATAAGAAAAATAAATTTTAGCAGTCACAATAAAAATCATAGTAAATTTTCGAATATATAATTATACCTAATATAAGAAAAATAAATTTTAGCAGTCACAGTAAAAATCATAGTAAATTTTCAAATGTGTAGGCATCACAGTAGGTTTACCACGTTTCTATGAAAAATTACAAACTGGGTCATTCTGGCCCCTTTGGTAGTTATAGTGTTAAAGAAGAACAATATTTTGAAGTTCCAAAGAAATGTATTCGTTCGTAATAAATCTATGTTACGCTTCATATTATTAACACTAGATTGACGTGACCCGTCAATTTGACGTATTTCGAATTTCATGAGCAAGATTTGCAAAGACGATTACTGTTATTCTTAACAATTTTTGTGGACTTTTATCGATGGAATGGTACAAATACACCCTAATCTATTTCCCTCTCAGCTCTGCAATTTAAAATTCTGTATGATGTATACCTATTTCTTAATATATGTGTAGGAATGCGATCGAGTGGATGCGAATTTAGGAAAATCTGAAGAGTGCTTGAGTTGAGCGATAGCCGTGTGAACGTAGAACGTTTGGACTCGAGTGTTTTTAAGCCATGAAAGATGAGCACTTGAGAAAATGTCGCAACTGAGAAATTTTAGATGAACGTGACCGAATGCATCGAGTGAGAAAGGTTTACAATTAGAAAGAAAGGAAATGACTCTTTGGAAGAATATATGATGGGGAAAATGTGAGCGCGTGGCAAAAAGAATTTGACTGTGAAGGGAGAAAGAGTTTGACTGTGAAGGCAGAAGGAGTTTGATTGTGAAGGCAGAAAGAGTTTGACTATGAAGGCAGAAAGAGTTTGACTGTGAAGGCAGAAAAGGTTCGTCTGTGTAGGCAGAAAAAGTTTGATTGTGAAGGCAGAAAGAGTTTGACTATGAAGACAGAAAGAGTTTGACTGTGAAGGCAGAAAAGGTTTGACTGTGAAGGGAGATACAGTTTGACTATGAAAGCAGAAAGAGCTTGGCTGTGAAGGGAGAAAGAGTGTGACTGTGAAGGCAGAAAGAGTTTGACTATGAAGGCAGAAAGAGTTTGACTGTGAAGGCAGAAAAAGTTTGACTATGAAGGGAGATACAGTTTGACTATGAAAGCAGAAAGAGCTTGGCTGTGAAGGCAGAAAGAGTTTGACTGTGAAGGCAGAAAGAGTTTGACTGTGAAGGCAGAAAGAGTTTGACTGTGAAGGCAGAAAGAGTTTGACTGTGAAGGCAGAAAGAGTTTGATTCTGAAGGAAGTAAGAACGTTACACTTGCTAAGTTGAAAATTCGTTTAAGTTGTTACTTAATTAAACTATTTTAATTACATATATTAATATTCTAGTCCCTCCACTTTATTTTATTCAAAACCGTCCATAAATTTAGTGTTAATTTTAGCTTGAAGATCTTCAAATTCGCGCCACCTTTATCCATTTACCTTACCTAACAGCAATCGACGTTTTTCTCGAACAATGACAATTAGCAGGTGGCTGTGTTCGCTGCAAACAATTACAATCCTTCCACGTTCCAACAAACGAAGCGCCACTCGAACAATAATCCTAATTGCACGGAAGGCTAACGCCCTATTAGCTTCGCGCGATAAAGTGCTTCGTGAGAAATTATGCGGAAAGAAGGGAAACGGATCGACGTGATGCAATTAGGGGAACCCCTGGATGTCACTAATGAGATATTGCTCGAGATCGCGCTTAGTTTGCGAAGATAACATTAATTATACGGAGCGCGGACAGCGGGTCGGGCATCAGGAAGTCATTTCATAGCCTCTTACTGAATCTAATGTAATAGCCCTCGCTTCGCTTTCTTCGCTCTATTGGCGTTGCGCGTTCCTCTCTAACGATTGAACACGAACAACCGTGTACGTGTGTGTGTATGCGACGCGAATCGTGAGCGGTGGAAACCCGGGATAAATTCCTCGTTACGCATTTTAATCAGACATTTTAACAACGAACGTATACAGGTGATCGTTATATTTCGAACGCGTTATCTTGATAGACGACGCTGCCCTCGATGAGCTTTATCATTACGTTTTTTCGGGACATCGGATCCTCCTCGACGAACAACGGTGCTCGTATTTTTTAACGACTTCACTTTGCATACATAAATATTAATTGCCATGTTAATGGTACAGCGGGGATTCATCTTTTTTTTTGTTTCGTTTTGTTCAACTTGTTGCATCGTTTATGTATCGCATACGTTTAATTATCGTATTATGCGATACATCGATACGTGTAAACGACACATAATGTCGGCGATGGAACACATTGTTGGGATCAACGTACACGGAACTAATTTAATTTATTTCTTCTTATAGCATGCTTTATCGTTACTACCTTTGGTTCCTGCTTTCCTCCTTTTTTTAATTACCTCGATCCTTGGTGTATCTTTAAAGGGTAAATGACTGAAGTAACAGTCTTTTAGAAGTTCAGCTTTTTAAATTCGTTAATAATTGGGTTAATGTAGTAACTAAATAATTGTTCGTAGCTGGTGGAAACATTTGGTAGTTTATTGCAAAATGTAAAAGTTAACCGTAAAAATTCAAAATTTATCATGATCGCTATAATACCTGAATCATTTGTATCGTACGAAAGATCTGTAACCTTAGGAATTTTATGAAATATCTATTCAAAATTGTTGGATTTTGACGTGGTCAGGGACAATATTTTTAGTTTTAATGGAGAAACAAAATAATGAAAACCTTTTAGATTTTAATGTTTAATAATAATAATAACATAGATTTAATTAATAATTACAATAACGTTTTCTTATGTTTTATCTTAATTTTATGCAATCTTTTGTCTTTCTTACTTGCTTTCTCTCTCAGATCTCAAAAACGAAGTGAAGATCATACCATACAGCAATCATTCAGAACACACTCATTCTTGCAAACATACTTTCATACACCACATTCATACCAACCATTCGCACTAATTGTTCTCAACAAAAATATAACGCTTTATGAAAATGTTTCCAAACATTTCAATCTAACGAGAACTGAGAGAACAGATCCTGTATTTCTAATATTAGTTTGCTTTCGTTTTCCATTTTCTCAACGTTACAACGATTCATAAAAATCAAACGCCTGAAAATTTTATCGAACACCTTTTCTCGACGAGATGCACAGTTAAGCGCAACAGAGTATGGAACGCTGGCAAAAATTTTGCTGTAAAGATCGCAAATTTTTCGAATCTTTATCGCGCGAATATATTAACACCCACCGGGGGGCAAGTTCTTAGACAAATCGTTTTGCACCTTCACAGTCGATGCGATCGGTTCACGGGTTCTCATTTTTCAGCGATCGATCAGAAGACGGTGCCGGAGGAACTTCCGGTATCTGGCGATCCGTACAACGAGACTACGCTGGAGCTGATCTTTCCAGGAAGGCAGCCTCGTTTTAAGCTGAACGGCAAGAAGCTGCAGCTGCTGGAGCCTCTGGACAGGGACGATGAAAATCTCTCGCACGTTGTCTTTCAGGTAAGGATGATCCTTCAGCGAAATGAAGAAATCAGTGAAAATGAAAAAAGTTGTCTTGAAAATGATACGAAGCTTTTTCTAAATTAAAAAATTAATATTTTGCCAAAATACTTATTGAAAATGGGTAATATTTGGGGTATAATGATTATTTATGTTGCTTAATAATGGGTATAATGATTATTTATATTGCTTAAATAAAATACACTCTTGTTTGAGAAATTACAATAGTTTATTATTATAATAAACAAGGAAGGACAATTGTGACCGAACCTTGCAAACTTTGTCATGAGACTAGCAAAACGCAGCAGTCGAAATCCCTACAACCCTTAATGGAAATGCGTCCAAACAAGATGAAATCGAAAGAGAGAGAGGAAGCAGTGTATTGGAAATGAGGTCTTATATTACTTGAATAAAATACACTCTTATTTGAGAAATTACAATTCTTTATTATTATAATAAACAAGGAAGGACAATTGTGACCAAACCTTGCAAGCTTTGTCATGAGATTAGCAAAACACAGCAGTCGAAATTTCTGCAACCCTTAATGAAAATGCATCCAAACAAGATGAAATCGAAAGAGAGAGAGGAAGAAGTGTATTGGAAATGAGGTCTTATATTACTTGAATAAAATACACTCTTATTTGAGATATTACAATACTTTATTATTATAATAAACAAGGATGGGCAATTGTGACCGAACCTTGTAAGCTTTATCATGAGACTAGCAAAACGCAGCAGTCGAAATTTCTGCAACCCTTAATGGAAATCCATCCAAACAAGGTGAAATCAAGAGAAAGAGGAAGAAGTGTATTGGAAATGAGGTCTTATATTACTTGAATAAAATACACTCTTATTTGAGATATTACAATACTTTATTATTATAATAAACAAGGAAGGACAATTGTGACCGAACCTTGTAAGCTTTGTCATGAGACGCAAAACGCAGCAGTCGAAATTCCTACAACCCCGTCCGGGTTCTTCAGCCCCTTTGTTCTGTTTCATAATGTTTTCGTACTTTCTAGAATGCTAAATATGGTTTGGGTTCTTAGAAGAAACCCTTGAGAAAGTACGTCAAGAGAAAACTGGTTCATGGTTAATTTTTGCTTCGTGGTATTTCTGTATTCAATTTCCAACAGTACTGTTGTTCAATTTTATTGCATCGGTATCTGGTTATTTCGTTAGATTTGTGTTATTCTCGATTTGTTTCTTTTCTTTTTGCATCGTTCTACCAGCTTGAGCAACACGCGAATTCCATTCTATTACAAAATCCGTTATATCGCGTTTAACGTTGACTCGAACAAAAACAAATTTCAAGTAAGCACAAGCAATCGCGTTTCTCGATTCTCCTAATGATGCAAATAGGTTAACGCGATCGCTCGCAAAAACGCATAAAGGTTTGCATCCCTGCCAGTTACCCATCAAATTAGCAGGTTACCCGTGTCATTTAAAGACCGCGATCACCGTTAGGATGAACGCTCTCCGTTCACTTCATAACGAGCGGCTCGATGCCTGGAATCTGGTTCTTGCGTTCCCGCTGTTACTCCCCGAGTGTCGCGACTCGATCAAATATAGGGGAGGGTCGAAAAAATGCTCGACGAACCGTTAAACCTGACAGAGTCGCTAATGACTGTGATCGAACGGCCGATTGTCCGTCGATCGGCAAACCTTTTTCTTCTCTTTTTCTCCTCTTAACGAGAAAATCCTCGTTGTCGTAAATAAACAACAGTCTGGCGAAAAATTACGACCTCTGTTTGCTCGTCCCCGTGTTTTTCCAACACGCCAGCTCGTTCGAGGACGCTTTTTGCCCGGAAGTGTACCAAACAGCCGGATCGATTCTACGCTTGGCACCGTCTCGTTGCGTCCTCAGCGGGATCCAAGAAACGCTCGCCGATCCTTAGAAAGGAATCTCGTTACTCGTCCCTTCCCCGGTACTTTTTGCTCCTGCACCGCTTCATATCAGCTTACCGGCCACGACGAAACCGGAAGCGACGCGAACTTTCCGACAGGACCGGTGGAATTTCACCCGGAGCCATCTTTATCGGTCTGCACCTATGACGTCTCGCGAACTTGCTTAACCCTGGAACTATCGACAATTAAAGTGTACTTATTTGAATGCGAGAAATCAAATTGAAAATTACATAAAGAATGTACCAAACACATAGAAAACAAATCTTTATTCATACCTTCTGCAAAGTATCGCAGTAAATTTTTGGAGCTTTACCACAGTGAATTTACAAGGTTGCTATGAAGAATTATCAATTGGTCATTTTGACTGCTCTGGTAGTTGCAGTGTTAACCCTTTGACTGCCACATCGAAATCAGGCGTGTTGCTTTATTTTGTATATAATATAGCGGCGTAGATACATTTTTGTAGATTGTATGCAAATATGCAGGAAATTCATAGGATCAGGGTTTTTACAGATTCAATAAACTTAAAGAATGTTCATACTCAGACGTAAAATTTATATGTATACCTATACATAGAAGATAACATTTTTTCCCTCGAAAGCTAAATTAACCCCTTAATGTTCGATTAAAAAAAAAAACCGGTCAAAAAGATCAATTCTTTTATCTAGAAAAACACAATTTAGAACGTTGTGTTGGTAAGAAAATTAAAAAAATACAAAAATAATCAAAATTTTTATTGTATTGTAAATTTTATTGTCACTCGAATTATCTCGAGTGTGCACAGTTTGGCCAGTTTAGCGTGCTCGAGTTAACTCGAGCGTGCACGTTAAGGGGTTAAGAACAAAGAAATCAGAGTAAAAAGATAAACGAGAACAAAACCAAGTTATTAAAGTTACGCGAAAATTGTAATACAATTATCCTGTACCATACGTTTGCGTAAGTAATCGCCCGACACAATAGCCCCGGTTACTCTTTAGTTTCCCTTCGTGTTTCCACATGCGACGGCAAAACAACCGGCCTCGAGCCACCGTCTCTAAGCAAATATCAAGGGAAAATTGAAGTGGAGCTGAATTTGTGATCAAACTGTTCCGCCGCGGGTAATTACGATGGTACACCAGCCTAGGATACCGTTCTCCGTGGCCATATTGGCACCCTAGAATGGCACGCTGTCTTTTATGACACTGCGGCACCAGGAATGTGAAAGGTCTAGAGCAGAGCTCGTTCTGGTACCGTAAGAGATCGCTCGTGTCGGCCATTTTCGCAAATTGACCGGATAAAATCCGATTGCTAGAAAATCCCCGCCGCTCACGCAGCGAAGCTTTGTTTGGCGGATAGAAGGGAAGATTGATTCGAATCCTAACAATCCTCTACAGCAATTATCGTAATGGTGTAAATCATGGGTGTAGGAAATCACGACACGGTTAGATCGCAATCTGCAAACGTTGCCTCGCGAACAATCACGTACATTTTCACGTAGAATTTCTCGGTTACGTGTATCGTGTGCACTTTCGTCGACGAAAGTTTCACGCGAACGTGTCGCGGTGCATTATTATTTATGGTAATGGCCGTTTCGTGAACGGGGAAGAGTTACTTATGGGACTAACGTTCGAGAATGCAGATTCGAGGCAAATAAGAAGGAAGATTCCAACCTTATTTTCCTATTAGATTACCTTTCAAGAGTAACTAATTGACTCGAGTATTATCCGAATCCTTAATCCCTCTTAATTAATTCCTGCCTGAGAGTAATTAGCGAGATTACTTTTATTTTTGAACTTAGGTCTCGTATCGTTAGCGTTAAAGCTGTTCAACGAAGAAATTGATTGGTAGGTTTGGAAATAGAAAATTATTGAAGACTTGTTACGTTGTGTTTGTGTTTTTTTCGGGAGAAATGATTTGTTTTCTAAAATTCTGTAACAAACAGACCACGATAAAACATTTTCTTCTGTAGTATTCCAATGTACTGTGGTTATATTCTTTTTTAGCATTATTAAAACCTTTATAAGGTGTCATTATATCTATTCTTAAATGGCTATTAAAAATTAATAGGCGCCTTTACGAATCTTTTAACTGTCAGAAGCCATCGAGGTGGCCTATTAGCAAACGGAAAATGGTTGATAATTAACTTCCTTATGGTGCAATAAAGAAATGTCGTAAAAACGTTATTTCGTGGTAATCACGTACTATACAGCCGCTATTAATCTCGATATTCCGTCATTTATAGCTGCTTAATTCAATTCACTTATTTATCCCGTACGAACAACAATTTCTTAATATTAACATTGTTAACAAGTTCTGTTTTTCTTTTCAGTTGAGCTGCACGGTGAAACAAACGAACAAGAAACGAACAATACCGGTGATCGTACGTGTGTCGGATATAAACGATAACGCGCCGAAATTTATTAACACGCCATACGAGACCACGGTGCCAGAGGTAAGCCACCCTAAAGTATCCTATTTTCTCTGGTAACCGAATACCATAATTCCGCGGAAAATAAGGTATCGCGAGACCGACAGGTTATCGGCTATTAAAGCGGCATTGAACTCGAAATGATCGTTTAGAATTTCAATTAAACATTTTTACAGGCGTAACGAAACTCCGATAATGCCCAGAAAAGCGTAGTAAATTGTTGCACATTGTGCTGCGTATCTCGTGAACGATAGAGAATCGATCAACCAGACGGTAGAGATATTGTAGGTACAATAATGTTGATAGTCGACCCGTGTATTGTATTTCTAACCCACCGGTATTGGTATCGGGTGCGCGATAAATACAGGTATCAGAAGGATTGCGTTTTGCCATAAAATATGGCCAGCTTTAAATAAAAAGTACTGGTGGATAGCAAACATTAAGTCTACAATTTACTATAATCACTAGACGGGCTTAGCGGTGACAATAGGGTATTCCTGGAATAATTATAACCGCCAGCAACTGTGGTTTCTCGTTATCTTACGCGACGATGTTAAAACGTTTTCCATAGCTGCGATGTATGTAATTTATTAAAACATCAGGCAATCAAGGAACATAATTACAAAGAAATTGCACCAGACATAACGTTAAACAGTAATTGTTTAACAGTTGCTAATTTACTGACAACAGAGTTGCAGCAAAATATTTAAATGTAAATCACTCAGAGATTCAATACTGCGTCTATCCCTAACATTTCACATATATCGTATACGCTCTCGTCCTGGTCGAATGTATTAGGTGTACAAGTTAATTTTAGTGTTTCCTTTGGCAGGTTCAGAGATTATTTAAATTTTTATGCCCAAAGGATAACGGATGAAGTAATCTCCCTCACTTTCTATTACCTTTGCCCATCTTTCGGGCAACTGTGATGTCTGATTTGAAGAAACTAGGCTGTTTCATTACGATGAACTGATCTAAAAATGATTGCAATTCCTTTTTTATCCTGGAGGTCGAAATTCCATTCCCGGAACCTTCGGGATCAGTATTTGCTCGTGGAATGAGTTACAGAATTTTCACCAAGCGCATCACAGATCATTTCTGCAGCTTCAACGGCGTTTCTTTTTTAACTGAAGTGCGAAAAGCACGAAATAACGAATGTGCTCTTTGCTGCACGCCAATGTTTAAACTATTGTTCACCTAGATTATGTTGACCAAATCAATCAGTCTTCCAACGTTTAGAAAAACTAGATGTCTACGTTATAAGACTCCAAAAGTACCGTTACGATATTCAAATTGTAAATAACCTTTTTCATCATCGAAAAATGAAAGACTAAAATTAACTTGTACACCTAATATATTAAAATGTCCAGACAATTAAAACTTGTTGCTTGCAAATCGATCGCGGTTTCACCAAAGAAAAGATACTACTCGCAGTCCTCTTGTTTTCTAAGCTCGAGGACCGTTATAACAGAAATGGCGCTCGTCCCACGGGTACCGGTTGATCCGGCCTGCCACTGCCGCACGCATCGGCGTCCATTGCACTCACCTCGAATCCATGTTAATACGTATTTTAACGATGCTGCATTTTATGATGGCAAACAAGCGTATTCTCGGGATGCGTCTGTGAAGGGACATCGACATGCGTAACGGTACGCACGGTGAAACCGTCCGCTGCCGTTTGGCCATTAAATGGCACTCGCGGTGTATTGCACGAAGCAAACGACGGCGGTTACGTTGTTACAACAAACGGTGTTTACGAGCACCTTAACGAACAAACAATCGATGAAGACAGGTTTCTTTCCGTTGGATGGCAACCGAGGAATTATCCTCGTTCGCTTAGATCGACTTCTTTATCGTACGGTTCTTACGATAGAGATGCTGCCACGCGCTAGAAGTTTGTTGAACGACTTCGAACGGCTACTTTTGTGCTCGAGAAATTTTATAGGTCCGCTTAATAGGAGTTTACACGTTCTAGTTGGTGTTTTTAGTATACCGGTACGACCCGTTTATCTACTGTGACGGTGTTTCATGAATAAAACGAATTAAGTTTTCGTTTGCAACTTTAACGCGGGATCCTTCTTTATCGAGGCGTTCATTCAGTGAACGTTCACGTTCGCTTCGTATCGGATTAATTAGTTCGTCACAGTGTGTTAGACGCAGCGTGAAATATAACGTGTTGTTATTGTATAACACTCCGTGGTACCGGTGCGATAAGTCATATAATTTTAGGCTTAAGTAAATTAAGTGTTATTTAAATTTACAACTTCTTCGTTTAATATTCGTGAGATTGTATTCAGAGCTTTGCGTATTTGTTTGTATAAACTGTGTTTCATTCTAAATTTACAATTCTGTAGTCACGGTACGGTAAAAACGGTACAGTCTTCGTTACCACTTTTACAATCTCGAACCTGTTTCATAATTGATAGAAAAATTTACATTAAAAATTGCTTTCACAAGGCGTAACTAGTTTCTTACATAATTAGGATTTAATCTTGTATCTATTATTTGTTTTATTAATGGACGCGAGTTAACCAGCCTTGAATTACGAAACGGTAGTTACTATCACCAGGTACAGTTAATTACAACTGGATTGGTTAGCAGCGTATTAATTTATGCATGTGTACGTACTATAAATGGATCCAGTAGAAAAAGATTTCATAATTGCATTTCTGATACAAAACAAAAGAAACAGCTAAATAGGTTTGTCATTGCATAATAACAAGAACAGCAAAATAATAATCTTCGTAATTTCGAATAAGAAATGCGATTTTTTTAAATTAATTCTTTAATTAACACCAGTTTTCAGAGCTAACTACTGAATATTTCCTGGATACACTATAACTGACTATTCAACATTTTCTAAGCTTTTCGTTTCCTTTAAATACATTTATTATACATTTACTTCTTTAACAATATGCATGTACCCGTATTGCATTTTTATAACAATGTAAAACAACTCACTTATTACAATAGAACAGCCTAAATGATCCTAAGCAGCAAAATGCTAAAGTTTTGTCACGCATATACATTTTTAAAATGGTCACTGCCACAGTGAAAGGGTTAATCCTTTAAATTCCATTTTCTTATAACGGAGGTATTTCATTTTAACGTTTCAACATACGGTCAAGCATATAATTAGTCCTTTGAGCGCTGAATACTGTTGGCCTAAGTTCTTCGAAGAGATGGCATGCTATCGCTTTACTTATACACTGACAATCGCGTTGCAGTAAGCGAAAGATCGAAAAAATTGGCAAACGCATATTTTCGTCCATGGTCCCTACGAGCAACTTTCGTCAACACTAAAAAGTTAACGCCGAAATGTGTGGCCTCGGAACAAGTCATAAGGTGAAGAAAACAAAAATTAACAAACGCATATATGCGTCCATAGCTCCTACGAGCAACTTCTCTCATATATGCGTCCATAGCACTCAAAAGGTTAAGTGTCAAGAAAGAAATTTATGCATGAATTTTCTTGCCAAAGGTATTATCGTATCGCTGAAAACAAAAATATTTTAAATTGTCTGCTTTTACTGACTCAGTATTGTGTAAGTGCGATCAAGTGGGTACGATTCTGGAAAAATGTGAAGAGTGGTTGAGTTGAGCGATAGCCGTGTGAACGTAGAATGTTTGGATTCAAGTGTTTCTAAGTCGTGAAAGATGAGTACTTGAGAAAATTGAGCGACTGAGGAATTTTGGGTGAACGTGACCGAATGCATCGAGTGAGAAAGGTTGACAATTAGAAAAAAAGGAAATGAGTTTGAAAGAATATATGATCGATAGAAGCTGAAAGAGTGTGATTATGAGAGGAGCAAGAACGTCGAAGCTGTTAAGTTGAAAAGTCGTTTAAACATTTCTATTAAACTGTTTTGAATATATCTTCGAACTTTACTTTGTTAGACCTACACCTGAACCTTACCAACTCTCTATAACAAAATAAATTTCTATATAATGTTGGAATGCGATCGAGTTGATGCGAGTTTAGGAAAATGTGAAGAGTGGTTGAGTTGAGCGATAGCCGTGTGAACGTGGAATGTTTCGACTCAAGTGTTTCTAACGAACGAAAGATAAGCACTTGAGAAAACTGAGCGACTGAGGAATTTTGGGTGAACGTGACCGAACGCATCGAGTGAGAAAGGTTGATAATTAGAAAGAAATGAAACGAGTGTGTTTGGAAGAATATATGACAGGGAAAATGCGAGCGCGAGGCAGAAAGAGTTTGACTGTGAAGGCAGAAAGAGTGTGATTCTGAAGGAAGTAAGAACGCAGTAGTTGCTAAGTGTGGTTATCATAGAGTATGGGATACGAGAAAGAATGTTTGTATGAAAGGATGAGTGTAGAGTTTGTATAAACATGAATAAACATTAAAATTCGTGTTGTGGTATGTCTGTGAGAGGAGCAAGAATGTCTCTACGAGTAACTTTCGTCAACACTAAAAGGTTAACGCCGAAATGTGTGAGCATGGAAAAAGTCATAAGGTGAAGAAAACAAAAATTGACAAACACATATATGCGTCCATAGCACTCAAAAAATTAAGAAAAGAAAAAAAACGTGTATATTTCTAGAGTGGACATTGATTATCTCCGAATTAATCGAGCCCCTTGTATCAACAGCGATTGTGGAAACGAAAGCGTGGAGCACTTTCGGTTTCACAGAGGGACATGACCTGTTCGCTGCAATCGCGGAGTCGCGGGAGTTCTCCCGATCGAGATCAAGAGAACGCCTTGCTCATGATCTCTGTTTAAACTAATTAATTATACCGTGAGCCCGATATAACGTCGACCGGTTTCGCAGACGAGAAACAGAGGAAGCTGGATTATTCCTTCTGATAATCGGTCGTGGTAGCTAAAAATCGGCCGCGCCGCTTAGAGGTATTCGCTCATAAGTTGGTATCACGGTACGTTTCACCATTGCAACCGCGAAGCCAATGGAGTAACCACCATGAAAGTGTACTCTCGTGGTTCCGCGCCGCGGTAGCCTCTGATTTATCGTTTAGGTTTATCGAAAAGCCGCGATACCGCTGCACAAAAAATTTTATAGGTTATCTTCTGGCAGCGTCGATAGAAAGGTGTAAGGCATACATATCCTCCGTTCGATTGGGCACACCTAATTATTTCTCAGATTATTGGTTTTGTAAAAATGTTAGTAGAACTTTTTGGTACATTATTACATATATTATTATATTACATCTACAGTAGCGGACAAAATTTTGAGACCAAAGGGTTAAAGAAAATTAATTAATTAATAAGAAATAACGGTATAAATAACATTTGTACTCCATGGTAATCAATAAATAGTGTTCTACCATAATGACGATAAAAATAAATGTATGAACAATATTTGCATACTATAAAACTATGTTTTATATTGTCCTGTAGTCTTAAACTTTTGTTCGCTACTGTATATATTATATTGTATTTGAATTTAAGGTGAGGTTATTGTTTGGAGAGATGTAATATTCAAAATTAGTTTCTGGAAAATCCTCAAAGAAAATTACTGCGAATAGCATAATTTAGCCTTCGTGGAGTTGAAAATATGATCAGACGCTGGAACGTGCTGCTCTAACGTCTGCGTTTCGTCGAATTATTAATCTTGACGTAGAGGTGGCTTCGACCTCGCGGTCTTTAATTAGGTAGGCATGACTATGCTGTACGTGAGAGAAATAATTTCGCAGGCGCCTATGTATCGTTCATCGGAATGTACAAATCACAACGCTTTTGTTTTACAAATAGATTTAAGTACAGCAGCTATTCATTTAATCGCCTTCATTTTAAAAAAATTCTTTATTCCGGAATTATTAATTATAGTAGGTAATATTTTGTATGTTCTTCTTTTGTTCTTTTTCCATAGGAACAATCTTTTTTTTGAATGACGTTGAACAGTTTTTTTTAGTACTTTTAACACTTAGCCGACCGAATGGAGAGATCTCCCATTTTTTCCTCAACAAAGCGGCGCCATTGATTCTATTTACTTTTGTTATTAGTTGATGTTGAGCTAGTGTTGAATTTATTAAAAATTGTACTTTGGAAAGTTTATGAACAATACTAGTTCGAGATTAACTAATAACAAAAGCAAATAGAATCAATTGCAGCGCTCTGTTGAGGACAAAATGGGAGATCTTTTCATTCGGTCGGCTAAGCGTTAAAAATTCACAATCAGTTATATTTACGTTAATGTAAGTAACTTTTCTTTAACCCTTTGTTATTAGTTGATCCTGAGCTAGTGTTGAATTTATTAAAAATTGTACTTTGGAGAATTTATGAACATTATTGGTTTAAGATAACAATAACTAATTTAATAAGATAATAATAAAATAATAATATTTAATAAGATAACAATAATAATTCAACTAATAACAAAAGCAAATAGAAAAAATGGAAGATCTCCCCATTCGGTCGGCTATGTGTTAACAATTCAAGAGGTTTATCTCGTTTTTTTAATTTCCTGTCTTCTGTGAAAATATAGGCACGTTCACGAAATCATTCGGAGTTTATCGATGAAGCAAAGAAGGAGTATTGATTAAAGAAAAGTCAATAGGGCCACTATTTCATCGCAACAGCTCGATACCTGTTCCGGGAACCGTCCAACGTTTAATACGAAAAGTTTCCTCGGAGATCACATATTTAACTAATACTTCAGAGGGGGAAGTTTCCCCAGCCAATATTAGTTATTAATATTTTTGCCGTAAAACGAAACTCGTTTGAAATATTGCTTCGAAATATTGGTAGCTGAAAAAAAGTACTGTTAATCGTTAGGAAAACGTAGAAGAAACTTTATAGTGCGTTCTAACTTTATAAAATCCATCTTCAACGTTTGTAGTAACAATGTTAATTGATCTACCTCCTTCCTCAGATGACTACATTAACCAATTAATTTTTACGTTGCTAAAAACGTCGAGAAAAGATACTTCTTAAGATTCTATAGCCATATCTATAAATTTAGTGTACGATAGAATTTTTAATAATCAGTTTACACGGATCAAGAGATAAGGGAAATTAAAAGTCGCTGATATAAAGTAACGGACTTTACCTAGTTTCTCAAAAATAAGAATAGAAAATCAAAGTTGGGTAAAATGAATATTTCAAACAAGTACAAAGTTGATTACAAGAATATTTGTGCAGTATAGAGATTGCCCGTAAAAATTTCAGTCTTTAATTTAACAACACAATTTTTATACAATTTTAGTGTTTAATCACGTATCTGTTTGAGATAAAAGGCGTAGAAGTTACGCTTGCGTTGCCTATTTTTCATTTCTACTCTACTTAGTTTTGTAGAAGCTACATAATCACGTTAACGCTAAACGTACCTAAAGCGGGGTCAAATGATCCTTTTCCAAATTTACTTTATAAATTGTACATTCATTGTTGTTTCTTCCGCTCATACGACTTTCTGTAAATTCTTATATTACCTGATTGTACAATTTTTTGCTTTCCGTTTTACTCTTAGCTTATTTTTTAGCAAGAAAAATTCATTGCATACCTTATTCGACCCCTTACGAAATTTACATATTTTTCTGCAGTTCTCCAACTGGAACTTTAGTTCTGAACTCGAATATACTTCTCAAGTTATAGTTTCATTTATCTGAATCTGATATGTGTGTTTGGTTTCGGTGGTGAGCACTTGAACGAGACCCAATCGGGCCCATACGACGTAACGCAGAAACAGAAAGAACTCTCATTGGAGATTCGCAAATAATGCTCCTTCAAACGAGTTGTCTATACCTAAACGAAAGAGATTATAATAAATATCTTATAATATATTAATAAATTAATCGAAATAGATTATAATAAATATCTTATAATATATTAATAAATTAATCGAAATAGATTATAATAAATATCTTATAATATATTAATAAATTAATCGAAATAGATTATAATAAATATCTTATAATATATTAATAAATTAATCGAAATAGATTATAGTAAATATCTTATAATATATTAATAAATTAATCGAAATAGATTAATTAGATATTGAGAATCAGAGAGTAAAGATCAGTGCCTACAAAAAAAATTGCGAATTATTTCCTTTAATAAATAAAAAACTTTTTACGAAAAACCGACGTTTAACCCATTAACGCCCAAAATGAAACTGCAGTATATTTTTCTATTGTTTTTCTATTTATTAGTCCATAAGGGATAAAATATGCTATATAAGAAAATAAAATGAAAAAAATATATTTACATATCAAGTTTTAGGGGTGTACTCAGCCGTGTACAATGGGCGCTTTAGGAGTGAAATTGTTTGAAACAAGTTGTACCTGTGCAGGTACAGAGGGCGGTAATGGGTTAAATGCCCCCTTATGGTAAGATTAGGCAAAAAAATGTCGATACGTTTAGTGTTAAAGTGAGATTTTCTGTGTTTTGCAAACGTTAACGCAACTTTTCTACGGTTTCTGTTGCAGCTGACGCCGGTTGGTTCAACGATCTTCAAGAACGTTGAGGCTGTGGATGCAGATGCCGGTGTGAACGGCATTGTCGAGTACTCGATCGCTCCTGGAGACGGAACTGGAATCGGCAACAATGACGGAGTCGGTCGAAATAGAATCACGACGGCCGACGGATACGGTTATTTCAGCATCAACTTACCTCATCAAGGTCAAGTTACTGTTAACCGTACCCTGGACTTCGAAAGAACGCAACGATACCTAGTCACCATTTTAGCCTCGGTAAGTGTCCGTCGTTTCACAAGTATGAACGTTGAATAAAAAGTATGGGGTTACCTACATATAAATTGCTTTCTTTTTTATAAGCAAATTTTACATGCAACTTTTCTGGTAATTGAAACGTTTGATGTTAACACTAGATTGCGGATGTTGGGTATATACCTATCTTGATTGACATGAGTCAGTTTGACTCAAACATGAAATTGAAGTGTTTAACCCTTTGCGGTCCTATGTCGAGCTCTGAAAATTGTACAAAACTCTTTCCATATTCAATCAATCTTTAAATTGACATAACTTCGCTGAAATTTATTCAAATTGGATAAAACAAAGACGATTTTAAAGTTAACCCTTTGCAATCCTATGTCCAACGTGTCTCGACACATTGTCAACATAAGACCTGCTGAAACGAAATTGCGAATGCAGCGCGGACCACAAAGGGTTAAGAAAAATAAAACTTTAATTGTAAGAAAATTTGTTCAAAACAATTTTTACATATATATGCAGTTTTCAAAATACAGTTACCGCAGATTTTTACATTTAGCACAAACGTCTTTACTTCTGTTCCTTTCACATGATTCTTGAACTTGATAAAATCATAAGTCAAATTGACTCACTCCGGTAATCAAGTGTCAGCTGATGTTTGACGAGGATAATGGAATATGAATTGAACACATTTTTCAACAAATGAGCTTCGAATCCGAATGAAAGTCTGTGGGATTCGGAGAATCGAAGGTTTTCATTGCTGAAAACGTTGAGGAATAATATCTTTTGTGATGATATCTATAATTTTATAAGACAATACATCTTTCCTAATTTCTAGAAATTGAAAACGGAAAATTATAACTATTTAGGGTATTCCAAACAAGTATAGTCGGCTATAAACCATAAGAATACTTGAATAGGCTCAACTGGCACCTACAAAGGATACCAAATAATTATTAATTAGTAGAATAATTAGCGAATCGTATTGAGGTATGAGTTACTCTTTTCAATATCCCAAGTCACCCCTTCAAAACTTTTTCTGCAATCGATGTTTCTTAGCGTTAGACAACAAGTCTAAGACGTTAAATCCCTTCTGTACCCGATGTCTGATAAAGTCCGTCGATGATAAAATTATGGTGACGTTTAGTACAAGCTGCAGCTTGCGTTCGTGACATCGATTACGCGTAACAGTACCCAAGAGTATCAGCCTCTGACGGTTTATAATTTCCTCGTGGTGCCCCGAATACGGTTTCACTTATTATACCTCGCGTTAAAGCATGGCAATCATTCTTGGCAACGTGGCTCTTCGTTGGGCAAGATTCGTATTAAGTTTCGTAAAAATGCCGGGCGATTCCGGGCGCCTCGCATTATATGCAAATACGTCATCTGATTTGGATAAGAATAGTGGATGCGAGTTACGGCTTCGCCACGATCGTATTTTCCGCCCTCGCATTAGCCACCATTTGTCTATGGAAACCTGGTCGACGTTATTCAATCCGTTTTCGAATCGTCCTACCCGTTTCTCCTGGCTCTACGATATACAGTGGCTCCAAAAAGTATTCGTACACTCTATTATAAGGAAATTCATCTACTTCTGAATTTCTGATTTCAATGAAATTTCATGTGTGTACAAAGCATGGTGTGTCCTGCGTGGAGCAATTTTTTGGCGGCAAAATATCTTTTAAAGGGGTTGATAACGAATTTCAAAGTTTCAGCGATTTTTCATGCTTTGAATACAAGCTTTTCTGTGTTTTTTTTAATGATAGGGTGATAGAGTATTAAAAATTAAACATTTTCTATGTGAAAGGTTTTGCTCCATCAAGTACCATTACAAAGTTATTTTTAAAAAATGAGAGAAAACTCAGAAACTTCAATGCTGGTTTCACCTCTTCAAAATGGCATTTAGATGAAAAAAAGAGATTAATTCATACGTATACTATTACGATCTACATACCCACAAAGTTTTATTAAATACTTTTATCAGACTCAGAATTTCAGGATTAAACGAATTTATTTGTGACATAGTGTACGAATACTTTTTGGAGCCACTGTACGTGTAGTAGGTGCACCGTCTGCGATAGTTGCGCCGGTTGCTAATGCCGGTAATGGGAAATAACGTTTGCAAACCTGCAGTGTGCTTTAGGTTTCCTGGCGCGAGACCGACAATATTTAACGTGCACACAAACGGGACATACCTCTGTACACGCTACCAAACAGGCTTAAATTTAACAATTGAATCGTTTAATACGATTTTGGATACGAGTCTGTCTCAATTTTGGTTAGAAAATAGGCATTGCTTTAATTCTTCTTTTGCTTATTTGCCAGGAATCACGTTTTAGAATTGCTAGCTTATTAACCCCTTGACATACAATGACGAGTCTGACTCGTCATTCATTTTACGGGCCACTGTAGACTTTGACGAGTCAGACTTGTCAAGCGCTTTTTTTCGGCGGACGCCGTGCAGTATACAATTAGATTACATAGTTGCTTCACTCGTGCGTCGATTATTATTTTTTAATATTATTTAGATGTTCTTTATTAACATCAATCTGAATGAAAAATCTAAATTTCAAAATAAAATATACTCTTTCTCAGCCTTCACGTAACCGTTCAGTTGAGCGAAATTAAATGGTATTTTTCGGTCGCATCAAGTTCCATTTAATTCGTATGTCAAGGGGTTAACTCATTAAGGAACAACGATGCATTAACGTAAACTTTTATCTTCAGCATTTTCTCAGTCAATTTACCTGTTTAAATGTTGTTTTTCAATACCACTCGTTCGCAAAATTATTAATCAAATTCTTGGAAAATTCTCTTTTATAACCACGAATGTGGAATATAAAATTTAACAATTTCAACTAACCGTAAACAAATTGCAAAGAAAATATTTCATTGATGCAACGTTAGTCTCTAACCGGTTAAAGTAATAACAATCACAATTTTGTCATTATATTAAGTAAAGTTCAACTTAATTATTGAAACTAAAATTTGAATTTAAATATACGAAATTGTAATTTGCATTGTGTTAGAATATTCTTAGGAATTTTCATTATAGTACGCTTAAGAATGTTAAACACACACTTGTCTCATCGTGTACCTCTGTTTTCGTTGTACAGTAGCGGACAAAAGTTTAAGACGACAGAATAATGTGGAACACAATTTTATGGTATGCAAATATTGTTCCTTGTACTTACTTTTATCGTCATTATGGTAGAACAGTGTTTATTGATTAGTATCGATTACGATTTTTATTTATCCTGCTATTTCTGAGCAATTTATTTATTTATTTTCTTTAACCCTTTGGTCTTAAACTTTTGTCCGCTACTGTATGTACGTACATGCAAGGAATGCTTGACCTAACCGAGAACAGTACCGTCCATAGTCGCCTACAAGGGTTAATGATAACGTTTCAAACCTCCAAGATATCGCTACTGACCGATACTAGGTACCATTCAGTTTTATGAGAACAAAAATTGAACTCACACAGTACGTATCTATATCATCTTCATTAGTCATAAATTCAAGGTACTACCTACATTTAAACCGACCCGTTATACTTCGCAATTGGATTCTACGGATCCGTTTAACAGAATTAGTAATATAGCCAACTCTCTTGCTGACTGAAACTTTTTCAACGTATCCTTTTTAAAGCTGAGGCAACTAGATTGCTAGAGGTTTTAAATAGTCAGATACAAGCAAAGCTATACTTCGCAGTTTCCTTTTACATTCTTATGTTTGCACGTGCCTAATTGTGATCCCTTAGTTTTAGTTTTATTTCGCTTTTATTTTCTAATTATTGTATCTTTTACTGTATCACGTTTTCATAAAGCGTGTTTACCCGTGAAATAAATAAATGAATAATTGCACGGATCATTCTGACGATTATTGTTATTAGCTGCAGCAGATTTGACATCCGCGTTGCAATTACTTCCAAACGTTTCGCTCTGCCGATTAAAGACTACCGTTTCTTTGAAAATTACGTTCCCAGAATCGGTCGGATAATCGGAAATCCAGTACGTTTCGTCGCACGGTGTCGTTACAGGACGCCATAAAAGACCACCCATGCTCTCTCTCCCTCTTTTTGTGCGGTAGCTTTCAAGCACTTATTTTTTAATTTAATCGCTGCGGTTTTGAATTAACACTTGGCCGACCGAATGAGCAGGTCTTCTATTTTTTCCTCGACAAAGCGCAGTCATTGATTCTATTTATTTTCGTTATTAGTTCGTCTTGAGCTAGTGTTGAATTCATTAAAAATTGTACTTTGAAAAAGCAATAAATTCATTTTATGAACTGTGAACAATACTAGTTCAAGACCAATTAATAACAAAAGTAAATAGAATCAATGGCAACACTTTGTTGAGGAAAAAAAGGGAGATCTCCGCATTCGGTCGGCTAAGTGGTAAGATAATTATATTTATTAAAAATATTAAAATTATTAAAATTATTAAAAATATTAATATTAATATTAAAAATATTAAAATAATATTAAAATTAAATATTAAAAATATAATTATATTTCACGATATCATGTGTTTCCTCGATTTAACCTCTTGGCTACTGTGGGCGCATATACGCGCTCAGAAATTTTATTTCTGTGACACGGAGGGCGCATATAAGAGCTCTGAATGTTTTATCTATAACTATTCCGATAGTTGTCATTTCAGTTAGACGAAAGTGAATGCTAATTTCGCTGTTACACGTATCGTAAATTGAATGTTATTTACTGGTTCAGAAGCAATCAAAAAACAAATTCTAACAACAAAAACATCAATCGTGTTCCTCCACCTCTCACGCGAATATTTATAGGAGCATTTGGTCCATAATATAAAGAAATAAATAATATTGTTTTAATATATTGAAATATATTTTCACAAAAACGCATCTCTACCCAAAATTTTGCCGTTCTCAGCGGACATTGTAAATGAATTCTGGCGTAGCCAAAGGGTTAATGGCGGATCGAAGGGTGCGGGGGAAGCAGCGCCCCGAAAATGGTCGCCGGTCATTTAGTGTGGGACGAAAACGCGAGAAAGAGCCCAGGTGAGTCATCGGGACGAGTCACTGATCCTCAGACTGTATTCGCATTTGCATATCGGTTCTCTTTACCGCGACGCACGCGTGGCCTCCCATCGTTACGAACGTTACACGCTTGCTACCTACGTAAGCGAGCAAAAACGTCGCCTCAATTTCTTTCTTTCGGTTTCTTTCTTTCGCACGGATCTGTTTCCCACGTACGCTCATTTAGTAATGACTGAGCGGTACTCAGTTACGGTTTTTTGAATTCTGGGTGTTTGATTTTGAAGTAAAGTAAATAAAAAGGAGCGTGTATTTATATTTGTTCAGGCTACATTTATTTCAGTGGCTATAACTATTTCAATAGCTCCACTTTCGGGAAAAAGAACTATAAAAGTTTAGAGACTATGAAACGAAAGTTTTCGGTGGAAAAATGTTTAGAAACTGAATCGTGTTTTAGAGACCTTAATAAATTGGCATAGAAATTACAGTAGGAAGTCAGTACCTACAGTAGCGAACAGAAGTTTAAAACCAGAGAGCCAGCAAGAAAAAATTAATTGATTTATAAGAAATAGCATAATAAACAAAATTTGTATCCTATGCAAATCGATAAATAGTGTTCTTTCATAATAACGATAAAAATGAATGTATAAGCAATATTTACAAACCATAAAGTTCTGCTTTACATTGTCCTCTCGTCTTAAGCTTTTGTTCGTTACTGTATTTTTATTCCCATTCAATTTATATGAACGTATCGTTTATGTACATTTATAGTGTACCTGGATAAAGTGAAGTTTTGAAACGCCTGGGATTTCCTAGAATTTCATAGAATTTCATAGTAATATAAATACAGAGTATACACGTTATCTATTATATATTAATTTAAAGTCTGTATTACGTTAGACTCTATTTTAATACTTATACTTTCATTTCCTCCGTCTGAGCCTCACATGTTTCGATAACGAGTTCTCAGCTATTATGTTCTACGATACTGTGGTAATTCCCGCATTTTAACCTTTTTGTCGTTAATGCTTTCCAGTTCAATGAATCCAAATGGAACTACCACAAATATTTCGCATTCCTTCAATATTTTAATCTCTTATAATTAAAGTGTTACATTTAAGAATAAGACTACAGATTTTTATCTCAATTAGCATATTACTAAAGATTTCTTTCCTTTTAAACATCATTATTCAGTTTGCACTCTAAGTATTTCGTATACTTTCGCATGCTACCTACATTTCTTTATCTTTTTCCATATTGCAATTTTTAATAAATAAACAAGCATTCACTATACATAGGTATTTGTATCTATTATGTCTCTTGCTTTATATTATATAACATTTGCTGCAAATACAGATACTAATAAAATATTCTTCTTCTATTATTTTCCATTTAAATAAAATAAAATAAAATAAAACAAAGTAAAATAATATAAAATAAAATAGAATAAAGTAAAATAATATAAAATAAAATAAAGTAAAATAATATAAAATAAAATAAAATAAAGTAAATTTCTGTAATTTGCACCTGAAAGAAAATTAAAAGTAACGTTCGTTCGAATGGCAAATGGCAATACACTCGCAATTAAAAATCGAGCTTAATCCAATCTTCCTCGCGTCGTTTCATAACGATCGGAAAGTTCATGTTCGACCATGCGATTAGCATAAAAGGGGGAAAGGGACGGTGTCATTGAACACGGCGCGCGGCACGTATCCTTTATGGTATCGTGTCAGCTGGACACGCAGCATCGGCACGCGCAGCGAGATTAGAAGCCACCGATTAGACTGAGCGCTTGTAGAGATTTGCATATCGCATCCTCGACATTGTTAATTCCGCGACTGAATTACGCTACCGTGGATCCGCGAATTCCCCTCCGGCTATCGTATCAGCGCTGATCTCGCGCTACTTATTCACGCATTAGCAACAGCTGGCACAGGGAACTCTGAGACGCTTCGACACGGAATTCGGATAACGGGGTCACGGGGAAAACAGATCGTGTTTGCTGAATCTCGTCCAATGATGGAGATCGCGGGGCAAGAAATATGAACGTATTCGAATGGCCGTGGCATGGCAGAAGTTCTGTCCGTTTCTGGGTTACGTACAAAACAGCTCTGTTTTTCTAAACTAACTGCGACTAGGAACAGAAACCTGCAGCGGATTCGCGGGAATAACTGTAGACGTCTATGGTAATATCTGTGATAATAATACTATGATAATAGATGATTACATGACCGAATTTAATATGGATAAAAGCAAAGTGCTGTACCGTTATGCTAATGCTAGATCTTATATAGGGCGTTCGGACGAAGCTGGGAGAAAATTGAAGGGGTAATTCTATGCAACATTCTAAGACGAAAATCAAGAGTAACAATATTGCGTTTGACGCTTTGTTTATTGGGTATAAGTAACTAAAAAAATGGGCTATTTTGCGCCTGAGAGCAGGCAAATGGAGCAACACGGTAGGTGACGTTGCTTGCTGCACAGTGCTGCTCAGTCATTGACGTTATCTACCGTGTTCTCCCATTTGCCTGCTCTCAGGCGTAAAATAGACCGTTCTTTAAATTGCTTATAACTAATAAACAAAGCGTCAAACGCAATATTGATACTCTTGATTTTCGTCTTACAATATTGCATACAGTTACCCCTTCAATTTTCTCCCAACATCGTCCGAACACCCTGTATAAGCAGTCGTTAAGAAATTTGAGAATTCCTGTCCAGTGGATACGATCTAATTTTGATGCATTATATCAACAGAGCCTGCGTTAACCCTTTCGCTTCGGCTGTCCAGTCCGCCGAAGTACCGTCACTGAACGGAAGCACGCGTCAGAAATATGCACAGTACGCGTTTTTCTAAGTCTTAAATAACAATTGTGCTGAATAAAACAATCGCTGCTCTAATGTAACAAGTATATTTACAATTTTAATATGAAAAGGCTTACAAAATTATTGAAATACAAAATTATTAAAATATAAAATTATTAAGATACAAAATATATTTAGATGCCGCCTATAAGCGGTGCTCGTACCCACAGGTCATCTCGTGGACGCCGCCTATAAGCGGCGCTCGAAGCGAAAGGGTTAAATGTGTGATTACATTTTTTTCATTAAAAGCAATAATATGAGTAAAGTTCAACTTCTATCTGAAGCGTTAATAAAAATCTTTAACCTGCCGCTGACTTTGCATAAATCGCATTGAAGAAACAAGCTGAACATGCAGGTGATCCTAACAGCATGAAATGCATCGATATTACAAAACAGTTTCGCATAAACATTAAGATATCCTTCTGTGTAGCTCGTTAACGCACACAATATACCTCGACTGTTTCAAAACGCATATGTACACACTTATTATCTCGTTCGCTAACGTTTACGTACCCACCTTCCTGTGTACACCTTTCTACGCCGGCTTACACCGAATTACGCAAATGAATACGAAATTTCCCAGCGACGGCAGTGGGATTGGCACAACCGCACCACCATAACGAGTCACGCTTATTTTTAACTCGTTGCAATTAACGCACTTGCCTTGTCCGTTTCAATCGTGCCCCACCGTGCGCTGCTCATCCGGACAATCGAACGCGCGGTTACCCGATATTATCGACTTATCCAGCTCGATCTCGACCGCATCTGCATCGACCAGGTGCGTAACGAACGTCGATCGATGCCTTGCAAATGTCACCAGCCTCTCTGACCGGTCGTGGGCTAGGCAAACAAAGAAACTGGCGTTACAACGTGTCCAGGTATCCGCGAGTAGGATAACACGCTCGGTGGGCAGCCGGGTATGGCACGACTTATATGCACACACCGGTGCACGGCAATGCACATATGCAACTGGTAAGGTAGCATAGTCGCCTCGCGGCATTAGTCACCGTTCGACTCGCGGCAATGTAACTCAAAGCCTGAAAACTTCGTTTTCGCTCGTTGTGACGGCAGGGCGGCGTCGACGTGGCGGACACGTCCTGTGATCGTGTTAAATTTACCCTTAACCCTTTCACGGTGCAACAAAATGGCGAGCAATACGCGAAGAGCAGCTTGAAAAGTAATTACTCTCTTATCAGAACCTTTTGCATTTGTTAACGCCAGGATTAGAAACGTACACGCTTCAATTGCTTCTGTGCGATCAGTTTTATTGATTATATTACTGTGATACTGTTTTGAGACACGAAACTTAAGCTACTGTGTTATTGACGATGGTTTGCCCGAATCTTTGCCGTATTGAAGCGTGGAAGGGTTAATAATATGCGTGTCGCGTGATCGCGTGCGACGCCGCGGAAACTTCCGTCGCCGCCAGGTAAACGTGTATTCGAATCACGATTCGCGTACAAGTGTCGACGAAAGTGAAACCGTCAACGTGCGTCGTGTCTCGTTATTCCGTGAACGCGTTCGGAGTGAATCGAAAAGCTGCTCGCTCGCAAACTGGTTGCAGAAAGAGAGAGAAAGAGAGAGAGAGAGAGGTGAACGAAGCAAACGTTGCATTGTTTGTAAGAAGTTTGGATCGATAACGTTCCCCTCCGTTTTGCGTTCTACGAGTTATAAGCTGTGCTGAATTTTTTAGGTTATTTAATCCTTTGCACTCTGCGTCATCTTGGACGTATTTTCGGTTCCTCAAAATCACTATTTCTTTTTATATATCTTGGTAACTGTACCATATTTTAATTTGGTATCTTGTGCCATTTTAGCAGAAAACTTCACAGAAACATGCATTTCTGAAAAGGTTGCGCTGGGATAAGTTGATTCCCCGGAATCACTAATAAATTCTAATGTCCCCTGAGAGGGGACAACGGAGTGCAAAGGGTTAAACTCTTTAATTAATTAATATAATGTGTAGTTAGCGATTATTTTTGAATAAAAAGATGTAGCAAAGGGAAATACTTGATTAACTTCGCGAATTATTGTTCGATTGCGGATTTTTATGCAAATTCCTATTTTATAAATGCAACTAAAGAAATGGAATTCGAATATTTATTTCACCCTCGAAATATTATAATACTCTGCTTAGAATATTTTACGTAATTTCGAACTGTACACGCATTCTGCACTCTTCTGTTCATTAAAATTCCACATAAGTAAAATTCCACCTAACAAATATTTCCATTCTTCACCTTTTAACCCTTTGCACTCGGCGTCATCTCGAACGTATTGGATGGACGTATTCTCAGTTCCTCAAAATCACTATTTTTTTTTTCTTTTTATATATCTTGGTAACTGTACCATATTTTAATTTGGTATCTTGTGCCATTTTAGCAGAAAACTTCACAGAAACATGCATTTCTGAAGAGGTTGCGCTGGGATAAGTTGATTCCCCGGAATCACTAATAAATTCTAATGTCCCCTGAGAGGGGACAACGGAGTGCAAAAGGTTAAAAAGCGTGTCCTGCGATTATTGTTGATCTCTGTTGGGAATACTTTTGGAAAGAAATGATGTTGCGTTCTAAATTAAGTTTTTAGATTTACAGGCATTCTTTTGAATAACATATATTTGCGATTCAACTACCCTAGCCCTTTGCGGACCACCGCCGCATATATGCGTTCTGTGGGTTTTCTCGGCATAAAATCTCAACAGCGCGATCGCGCTGCTTGGGACTCAAACGGTTAAACGAAAATAAAAGTATTGGGTTGTTCGGAAAGTAATTTCGTTTTTTCCTGACACAGGGCTTAATTGTATTTTTTCATAGTCAACTTCATACTTAAACCGCATGGTCATTATATATTTTGACAGCATATATATATATAGGAAATGTTCTATAAAATGTAGAATAGAAGATGGAATTCAGGTGTGAAAAATAAAAGTGAAGCGATTAAAACTTAATAACAATATATTTAAAACAATTTAACAAAACAACTTAAACGACTTTACGACTTAGCAACTTTAACACTCTTTCTACGTTCACAACCAAACCTTTCTGTCTTCACCGTCCAATACTTTCTGCCACGTTAGTCAAAAGCTTTCTGCTTCGCGCTCGCATTTTCCCCGTCATATATTCTTCCAAACACTCGTTTCTTTTCATTCTAATTGTCAACCTTTCTCACTCTACGCATTCGGTCACGACCACCCAGAATTTCTCAGTCACACTGTTTTCTCAAGTTCTCATCTTTCACGCCTTAGAAACATTCGAGCCCAAACATTCTGCGTTCGCACGACAATCGCCCAACTCAAGTACTCTTCAGACTTTCTCAAACTCGCATCCACTCGATCGCATTCCTACATATAGCAAGGCTTGCTTGTGAAAAGTTTCGATTGATTCTACCCAGTGGTTTTTGGTTGGTGCCCTATTAAATATGGAAAGTGAAAAGCAACATTTTCGGCGTTGTTTACTTTTTTACTATCGAAAAGGTAAAAATGCTGTTCAAGCAAGGAAAGAATGATCCGTTGTGTATGGAGAAGATGTATTGACAGAATCTCAGTGCCAAAACTGGTTCACAAAATTTCGATCCGACAATTTTGATGTTGAAGATGCACCACGTTCTGGAAGGCCAGTTGAGGCTGATGAAGGCACAATAAAGGCATTAATTGATGCAAATCGGCGAATAACAACTCGTAAGACCGCCTAAGAGATTAAATTTATCGAATTCAACCGTTCATGATCATTTGAAACGTCTAGGTTTAATTTCAAAGGTCGACATATCATAAAAAGAAACGAAATTACTTTCCTAACAACCTAATAGCAATTTAAGACACGTCTGAATCCGGTAGAAAGGTGGTCTCGACTTTCTCGAGACTAATCGAGGATAATTGTGAATGGTCGGAATAAATAACGCAACTGTAGACGTGTGCGCGGAACGTTTCATCGGCCTCGAATCCGTGCTGACGTTCTTCGGTTATATGGAGATTAATGGTGAACATTAGAAAAGTACGTGGGTGCTCGTCAAACGAACGGTTTCTGCAACGTGGCCACGGGAAGCCGCTTCCCCCGTGTATGTAGCAAGTGTTTGCGTTTGCATTGGCGTAGGCATTCACGCGCCTATCGGTGCACGTTTCACGCGTGACGGGCGACAAAGCTGCAGAACGCGCGCAGATTTCAACGCAGCGATTAAAGGCTTATGCAAATCGTGGAATCACGGTCAATTACGTGCATTACAATAATCGGCGTTTGCAGAAGAATCACGGAATACTTAATACCTTTCAACAGAGTTTATCGCGACATCTCAATCGAGATTCGTGTAATTTCTCGATCGTTCTCCTTTCAATTAATCAACCCTTTGCACTCCGTCGTCTCCTCTCAGGGGACATTAGAATTTATTAGTGAATCAATTTATCCCTACGCAACCTTTTTAAAAATGCATGTTTCTGTGAAGGTTTCTGCTAAAATGCCACAAGATATCAAATCAAAATATGGTACAGTTATCAAGATATATAAAAAAAGATAGTGATTTTGAGGAACTGAGAATACGTCCATCCAATACGTTCGAGGTGACGCCGAGTGCAAAGGGTTAAATCCTAAACGAAGTTTATCAGTGAATGCTAAATCGGTGTGATATTGCTTTTTGTAGCCAGAGTTTGTCTTAGAGATGTTTAGTTTCACTGCTTGTACTAATCAGGGATAAATTAGTTAAAGTTAGGATCTATTTTTGTGATTCAACTGATTTTTACTCTACATGGCTACCAATAGTGTCTCTTTTCTTGGATCCTTTTAAATCGGAATCGTTCGCAATAATTCATCTAATTTGACAATCCTAACGTGTCTTACAAACAGCAGATACGCGAAATAGGTATATTTTGTTTAGATTATTTGGATTTCTTTAGACCTTAACGTAGCGAACTCATTCCTTCTACGCCATGTGGTGCAGCTAGCGAAAACGGCGATTACCGATCAAGGATCGGTTCCTTCCGCATCGAGCAGCAGCAGCAGCAGCGTTTGATAGATAGTGACGTGACTGGACCTAAGACCTCCAATAAAACAATGAAGGAGAACTCGTACATGAGAGTATACACTCCCTTCCATAAGTCAACGAATACTTGCAAATTCATTCAAAAAAATATTTATAATCTTCGGTTTTCGTTAAATTCTTAAAAACAAAGTATAATCGAAACAGATGACTAGCAAACGATAAGCTCATTTTGTAACTGCAACATAAATCATTTTTTAGTCTGAGCGTTTATTCGAATGTCTCACAACCTTAGGTTTTCGTTAAACTCTTAAGAAAAGAGTATAATCGAAACAGATAACTAGCAAACGATAGGCTCATTTTGTAACTGCAACATAAATCATTTTTTAGTCTGAACCACTTTAGGTTTTAGTTGAACTATTAAGAAGAGAGTATAATCGAAACAGATAACTAGCAAACGATAGGCGTCAGATTAATTGCATGTTTATTGACGTGTGTATGTTTGTTTGTGAGTTTAGATATGAAAGGGATTCTACAATAGAATCAACGGTTAAGGAATTATTTAGAATGAGAAGGAATGTCTAGAAAAAAGGAAGGATGAAAGTATGAGTGAGTGGAGCAGAGAATGAAAAAAGATGAATGAGCATCGTAAGTGTGCATCTTTTTTTGGTGATGGACTGGAGAAGATCATAGGACTGAACCGCAGAATAAAATTATGAATAAATAAATATATTTTTACACGTTTCACCATTGCCGTTTTCCTCAACGATAGGTTCATTTTGTAACGGCAACATAAACCCCTTTTTAGTCTAAGCATTTATTCGAGTGTCCCACGATTTGTGGACGAGAGTGTACGTCGTCTTGCCGTGGAGCTGACGGTGAATCGCGTGAAATTGTATAGTGATCTCGATTCGAGGCAGTGATTTTATCGAGACGCGGAAAAACAAGCGTGTGTATGCAGATTGCGCAACGTGTTAGTGTGCACGTGACATTTCCGGAAACACGGTAGGGTATCCTGAAGGCGGTCCAGAAAGCGCAGCAAATCGTGGTTGTACGGATGATCGATTTCAGTAAAGATCGAAGGTGCAACACAAGCAACGCCGCGAGAGGAAATCATAGCGTTCGACGAGAAAATCGTCGAACCGTACAAACCTTTGAATATAGTGCAGCTTGCTTCTTCTTTGTTTATATGGTAGACGGTGTACCGTGATGCATTGCATTGTGCAGTTTATCCTGAAATTACTATATTGTAACCGTATCCCCGTGTTGTATTAGGCGTTCAAGTGAGATACTTGAAAACACACGGTATGTTGCGAAAATGAAACTGTAGAAAGGTTGATTCAATTTCTCGGCTACCGAATTCTTTTTATAATCAATAAAATTTCGAAAAATTTGAGGTGACATGGAACCCCTGCGGGTGTTCTACGGGGCTGCATCAAACGCTTTACGACGGGGTCTGAATGTCGGCCCGTCCTTCAGCCCAAATGGCCAGCCAAACTTCATTATCACGGGCGTTTGATTGCAGCCTCATTAGAATCCAAAAAACACTCGCAAAGTCCTTTCTATGTCTTCACATTTTCCCCCTCTCGACGCGTCCAGGGAATATAAAAGCAGAACTTATTTGGGCGCGACATCACAGTTATACAGTTAATATATCACAGTCAATGTATCACAGTCAATCTATTAATTAGTCAATCTATCATTCAGTCAATCTATCAATCAGTCAATCAATCATTCAGTCAATCTATCAATCAGTCAATCTATCATTCAGTCATTCAGTCATAACTCACAAACGTGTAATAACCCACGAATAAAGACTCCTACAAATACTATGCAATAAATTCCTGTTTGATTGTCCCATATGGAACCGGACTTTTAAATTGGATAAATGAATGGCTAATTAATCCTAAAATATCAGAATACAAGGTTCCTTATAATGCAAGAAATGTATATGTTTTACGAAAGATATACGAAATTTGATACTCAAAAATTTAATATGAATACAAAATAAAATTAACGATAGAAATATTGCGTGAATAACAATCATTATATCGAAAAATGCATTTCACTCGACGAAAGTGAATAATTCTAAAATGTAGCAATAATTTTTATGTTAGTTAATTGTTTTCATGTCAACAAGAATGCGATTAAATCGAAGACCGGTTAAAGCGGAATTACACGATCGTGAGTCTACTGTATCGTATTATAGAAATAATAATGTGTTCGATGTGGTTAACACATATATTTTCATGAACCACTCTTTCAAAATACGGCATAACAATCTTACTTATAATAAATTTACGATTCCTCAGACTAATCGATTTGTCGATCGCATCCCAAGGTGTGCACCTAGCATAGGTACTCGAAAGGCTGATTTATGTAGCTCTGTAGGAACGTAATAATTTACAATGTCTGAGATGCACAACCAGTTTGACGAGTGTAATAGTAGCTTTCGGGTACGTATAGTACACCATAAAAAGCACTGAATATATCTCGTTTGTTCCTTACAAGATTCTCTTACGGGACACCTTCTAAGCTTTTCCGTAACAAGTTACCAAAGATGTCGAGCAGCCGGGCGACTTCGTGCGATTTTAAAGCGAGGTTCGAAGGTTAAGGTTAAAATAATGCACATGACCGAAAGGGAAAAGTGGAAAGTGGACAGAAGTGAACGATAAAGCGCGATATCCCACGAAATCAACGATGGAGCTTCTTAATCCGGTGAAGGTGTTTCTGTTGGTGTTACTGGTGAAGCAAGAGGTCGACGACATGGCCGCTGTTACAATGGTGAGTGACCATTAGGTATGTTGATCGTGCACGGATTACGTGCAAGGGAATCCTTTCAACTTCGATATGTACCGTGTGTAATGATCGAGCTGCGTTTCTACAGCTTGACTAACAACGAATAAAAGTGAAGGTTCTATCGTGAAAAGAGCAAGGAAGTTGGATATGTTGATCCCTTTTTTTTCTTTTTTTACGTGGAGGAAATCTTCGAAAAGATACCCGGTCACCCTGGGGAGGGGGGTGACGAGGTTATGTAGGATTTTTTCCTACTAAAACCTCCACGGTGGCCTACGTTGGTCCCTGCCATTTTATTGTTCCTTGTGGTGGGTTCTGAGATACTTCGAATCGCTGTAAAGCAGTGTTTCCCAACCTTTTTTGTGCCATGCCCCACGTTAACCTTTCTAAAGTTTTTATGCCCCCGCCCCTATGTAACATACATAATTTTTAACATTAAAAAATTGATTTGTTCACTTGAGAAACATAAATGATAAAGGCGTTTCAATTACGTTGCATCTATGAAATTCTAATCGAAATTTTAAAAACGGTCATTTGACCGGTCGTGGTAGGAATAGTGTTAAACTCACTATTACAGTGCTTACTTATCATTTGCATATACTACGCTCATGGAGGCAAGCAGTTATTGTTAAACTACAATAACTTCGTTAAGCATCATTTGTATACACAGACACGAATAAATCAAGCATTTAAAAGTTCACGTTATCCGGATAAACCAACAACATTCTAATTGTTCCTTATTTGTTAGGGGAGGAAGCTGGTCGGGTTAGGTGCATTCGTTAAAATATTCGTGAACATGGGAAATGTTGCGTTCTAAATTAACCCTCTATGGGCCCGTGTAACTTTCAGGTCACATGCTAATTTATTGATGTTTTAACAAATAATTTTAGTTTTCTTCATGAGCTGGCGTATACACATTAATTCTATAATGTTTGATAATGTAAAATTGTTTACACTGGAAAACTTTTTTTTCATTTAGATATGTAGAATTATAATTATTGATTTTTTGTTCCATCAATTTTCTTATATTTAAAATAAAAATTCGGTCCATAGAGGGTTAAGGTTCAAGTATATAACAATAAATGAAACGTGTACAACTGAATGCACGAACGTCACTCCAATTTCACGCAACTTTGAAGTCACGATCGTAAAATCGGTGTTACGAGGCTCGATCGACGCGTCTTGAAAAATCGAATTGAGTTGCCGTGGGCGGTAACGATGTCATTAAACCGTCCTCCTGTGGGTAGAATGCAGGAAGCGAAACGAGAAACGCGAACGAATCTCTGCCTCTGTATCAAGACCGATTCACATTGACGAGATGGATCGGGCGCTGGTCAAGGAGGTGATGGTTGCAGGTATTGGTTTCACCTCTGACAATGAAACGAGTCAATCAGGTGGAAACGCTTATGATCAACGTGAATCTTCGCGGTGCTTCGGACTCCTGATCGATCCTCTTATAACCGGGACCAACGTTGGACTCGTTGCGACAGCTGTTACAGGTGTGGCTCATTTGAATATTATGTAGAGCAGCTGGTCCGTTTCTTCTTGAACGTTTTGTCCTTCGTTCCACGAAGCACGCATCACAAATGTGAATGCTATGTCTTGTGTGCTTGATCTTCGGGTTAGGTGCATTCGTTAAAACATTCAGTCAACGTGGGAAATGTGTTTTCATAAATTAATCTGTTTATTTTCGTTAGCTCTTTGGTGTTAAACTTACGTCAGCCACTGTAAAACTTGTGCTTTTAAGAAACGATACTAAAATATAAAGCTTCATTATTTACGTGAACATCGATGCCTGTAGAAATCTTTATAATACAGTTAGAAAATTGTTGGATACCCAACTTACTCATCCCCGTATCATAGATAAACTCCTCACCCTTACTCATCCCCGTATCATGGACAAACTCCTTACCCTTACTCATCCTCTTGCTCATCGTCCACATCCCCACTCCACTGTCCCAGCCACTTTCCCTGTTCGTCACATTATCCCTTATAAGAGCCGTCCTAAACAATATTGCCAGAATCTCCGTGAATAGTTGTCCAGTACGCACGTTAAAACATAATAAAGACTTGCAAGACGTCCTCCGAAAAGTGTTGTTAAATTCTTTCCTCGTTCGGAATCCAACAAAATAGTTTCATGCTGGAACTTTCAAACTGATACTTTATATTCTATGACCCAGCATAAGAACGTGGATATAGTAGCTGGCAAACCGCCAATGGTGAACCGGTTGGTAATGAATTTAACTGTCGATAATTGGAGAACGAGCAACTTGTACCGGAAACACGGGAATCCGAGTAGTAAATCGTTCGAGATGTTTCCTCTGTTCCTGGCGTACACGTCTGGATGAAAATCGCGTCGTGGTTACCATGAAACGAGCCACGCCCGGTTACTGGGACACAGGAGAAAGAAGAAATAACAGAGGGCAAAGTGAAAGAGAGAGGTCCTCGTGACGCGGTAACCAAGCTCGCACTGGGTCACGATGGCTTTGAGTTCCACTAGTTATTACCAAATGCTCGAAAATGCTGCTTCCTCGCATTTCCCTCTTTTACGCTGCATATTTTTTACTCAGCTCATCGCTTCGACGAACACAACCGTGTAATTAGTTGTCCGAGAAGATTTGTGTCAACTTTTAGATAAGCTCTATGTTATATTTTAGTGTAATTTTTGTGTCGAACACGTTAACGTCACCTTCACCTTTTTCTTTAATTTTTGAAATAATTTGAAAACTCCAACTCTTCGGAAGAAGTCGATTTTTAAGCGATTGAGAAAAGCTTATAGTTTGGTTTAATATAATATATTAATAATTAATAATTTATTTAATTTATTAGTTTAATAATTAATATTGTTTCCTTTAGAATCTTTGAGATAATTCGAAAGCTTCAGTTTCCTGGAAGATGTCGATTTTTAAACAAACAATAAAGTGTATAATTATTTCTTTGTTTAACACGACATCATGGTTCCTTCCTTCGTTATCTTTTTCCGTCTCTGAGATAGAAACATTTACTCTTCTAAAAAATATTCAGCTTTCCGATATTCCTTCTTCAAACTTTACCCAATATATGGTTTAGTGAACAATCAGACAATCACTTTATGCATTAATTTCAATGTACCATCTAGATATACTAAATTGCCTCTTCTGTTCAATCTACCCTTCTACTTTTCTAATTTCAAGGATTGTAATCCCTTTTGTAGCATCTGTACATATGCGAATAATATTAGTGCATCGACTGACTGTTTTGCAATTAACATAAATGTATTCAGATCGCAAGTATACAGATGCTTATCCTTTTAATTTTAATTTTACTATGCTTATACGTTATATTAGGGGGACCGGAAAGTAATGTCGTTTCTGTCATTCCATATTTTGCTCAAAAACAAATTAATTTTTACTGATTTGACATTGAAAATTTGCACACTAGATGGCAAAAGGTGGTTGATAATGAGGGTAATTACAAATAAAGTCATTGATTACAAATAAAAACTCATTAAAAATGTATGTATTTAAATTTAATGTAAGAAAACGACATTACTCTCTGGTCCCCCTTATATATATCTTATCTTTTAATACTTCTATTTTCCTATCACGTACTCGCCGTTACTTTGTTCGCTCTTCTTCGTTTTCTTTTTTACGTTTACCTTATAATGAGCAGTTGCCCGTAAACAAATGAAATAAATAAATAAAATAAATATACTCTGCACGAACTTACCATGCAACCTAACACAACGTGCACAGAAACGATCGTTCTCATTGTTCTTCACCGATTTGCATGACTTCTGAACGTAGTTCGCCCGGTTTCCCAATGTTCGTCTTGCCTGTGCAACGTGTAATAAAGGAAAGTAACGTTCGAGATGGCGAGTAGCCGCGGAAATAGCGAGGCAACCGATCGCGTTCTACTCTCGGGCGCAAGCTTGACCGGGTTACCTAATAATTTTAGACCGTCGAGCCGGCGTGAAATTACACGGCATTATCGGTACTGATGGACACGCGGTTACGTGTGTAATGAGATCCTTTCGGGGCTACCATCGTGAATACCTTGCCGCCTGTTTCCAGCCACGGTGACGTCCCTCGTCATCGCTTCATTTCCAGTCGTCGTATTATCCGCCGGTAATGATGTACGTAGCGAGATTACACGACGAACAGCAGTTGCGTTGCTTGCTGTGATCGGTTCATGCCGAACTAAGCCCACTATGAAACAGTTTATCGAACCGATCCACTCGGGGACACGTGAAAAACTTGTGGCGAAACGGGTTTATACTTATGTGCACGCGTAACAAATAGATAAGTGATGCAGGATATGAAGTGGTTGCTACTAAGCGTAGCAGTGCTACTTTGTATCGAAGTATGAATGAAATGTTAATCAGAGTGATTCAAAGGTATTTGATTGTATTGGGAATGGGGTTTTATATTGCTAAATGAAATGAACTCTTATTTGTAAAATAATACTTTGATAATTTATTAATACTTCTAGTGTTAGAAGTATTCTTCCTTCTATTAATAAATCTAGTGTTAATAAAGGTGTATCGTACTCCTACTATTCTTTTCTCCTTAGGTCGATATTGGGAATGGAGTTTTATATTGCTAAATGAAATAAACGCTTATCTGTGAAATAATACTATGATAATTTATCGATACTTTTATATAGCACGAGGAAGGGCAATTTTGACCGCACCTAACGAGTTTTGTCACAAGACTAGCAGAACGCAGTGGTCGAAATTCTTACAACCCCGTCCGGGTCCTTCAGTCCCTTTGTTCTATTTCTCAATGTTTTTGAACCTTCTAAAATACCAAATGTGGCTTGGGAGCTTGAAAGAAGCCCTTGAGAAAGTACGTTAAGAGAAATCTGGATTATGGTTAATTTTTGCTTTGTAGTATTTTTGTATTCAATTTCCAACAAAATGAAATAAACTCTTATTTGTAAAATAATACTTTGATAATTTATTAATACTTTTATGTAACACGAGGAAGGGCAATTTTTACCGCACCTAGTAAGTTTTGTCACAAGACTAGCAGAACGTAGTGGTCGAAATTCCTACAAGCCTGTTCGGGTCCTTCAGCCCCTTTGTTCTATTCCTCAATGTTTTTGAACTTTCTAAAATGCCAGATGTGGCTTGGGTGCTTGAAAGAAGCCCTTGAGAAAGTACGTTAAGAGAAATCTGGATTATGGTTCATTTTTGCTTCGTAGTATTTCTGTATTCAATTTCCAACAGATTGTCTTTTCTTTCATTGTTGCAAGTAAAACAGAAAAGTTTCGTTTTAAATGTAAAACGTATGATTGGAAGAAATTATAGGAATCAGTAAAAGTATGCGAATGAAAATGAGAAACTAAGATAAACAATCAAAACTTAGTTATGGTGTTGTACATTGATTTGTATTGCTAAAATATAGAACTACCATGATCGAATTATATGTTAGTGTTGGTTGTATGGAACGATAAGATGATAAATACGTGCTAAATTGTTTGTTCATAGGATCGAGCAAGAAATGTATCCGAGAGGTTCACATCTACGACCACTTTGACGGTAAACATTAGAGATGACGATGATCAAGATCCTTCTTTCATCTATCAGGGCTGTATGCTTTCGGACGGTGCTTGTATTAATCCAGAATATTCAGCATCCGTAAGTACATATTTAAGAAAATAAGCTCTTCAAGATGATTATTAGTTTGTTAGTTATAAAACGTGAATTATTAAACGCGAATTGTGGCCGCTATGAAACGTGAATTGTAACTTAACTAACTTAGCCGACCGAATGGGGAGATGTCCCATTTTTTCCTCAACAAAGTGCTGTAATTGATTCTATTTATTTTGTTATTAGTTAATTTTAAACCAGTACTGTTCATAAATTTTCCAAAGTACAATTTTTAATAAATTCAACACTAGCTCAGGACCAATTAACACTTGGACTGCGGGTATATTTCACGGCCAACTTACGCGTGCAGCGGGCGTTTTCTTGTGAACCGCGCTGGATTTTGGTCATTCAGTAAATTTGTGGGAAAAAATAATGCGAAGCGTTGTCTTACAATGCAACAAAACACATATGTCCCACGTACATGACATGTATGTGTGACATTGTATATAAATGCATTGTAATTATACAATACCCGGTATCCACCACAAATCTACTAAACACGTATTTTTACGTGACCCGCGCTCCAGTGACAAACTGCAAAAACCGTAAAAGTACGTTTGTCCAAGTGTTTGTTAGAGTTAGTTAAAAACAAGAGAGGTCTTTGCCAGTTCAAGGTTCTGGGGTAAGTGCTGTGTGGTTCATCACAGTCCTCTTTCCCGAAGGCTGCATAGCCTTCCCCACTTCGTGGCCAGATCCTACAGGACAAAGGTCCTTTCTTTTTGGCGACGCAACGTCGGGCTGCTCGCAATGTTTAGACTTTTCCATGATTAACATAAACAATACATCCCTTGGCGCCCGATGGCTGCACGTCTTCGAGGCGCCAGCCATCAAGTGGCGCTTTGGGGTTGCATTCATACTTTGTTACATGTTCTCTCGCTAGGCACACCAGATGCCCAATCATAAATCGGTCACTCGCCCAAATTACGGTCTAGGCCTGTTCAATTGAAACAACTAAAAGTCGCGGAGATGCGCTAAATGCTACGCGTGTTAGGGATGGGCAGCAAGGGTACTTGGATTAAATGAGAACACTAGAGGTCCGCTTTCTATAAATTCCTCTGAATGACTGACTTTATTCTTTACTGGTTGTCCTTACACTCCTAGGTTCGGGGGTCGGTCCGAAAATTACCTGCCCCCGAACGGTACACCTTTAGGTGGGGAGGTACAAATTAAATAATGCTTTTTCCCAAATCCGACAAGGCCCTTTTTCAGCAACCATCCAAAATGCGGTGTCGCTAACATGTTAATAACAAAAGTAAATGGAATCAATGGCACCGCTTTGTTGAGGATAAAATGGGAGATCTCCCTACTCGATCGGCTAAGTGTTAATTCAAATCTCTTAATATATTCTTTACATAGCGAATAGAAAGCAAGTCTTGTCGTGGCGCAGCTGTTGGAGTATCAAGTAGAGTAACTCAATCATTTGAATTACGGAAAATGATAAAGCGATCAATTAAAACTTTCTCCTGCAATAAATCATGAAATTTTTAACATTTAAAATAGAAGTCCTGCAACGTGCGTGGCTTAACTGAAACCCCTTATAAATCCCGTGTAATTTTTCAAATTATACGACGATCTAGCGAATGTTGCAAGTGAAAACATAAAACTGAAAAAAAGAATAAAATCAGAAAGTCGTAGAAGAACCAGTCGAAGCTTTCGCTCACGATAAATCACAGAATGTTCAGTGGTTGGAATAGAAATGCTAAACAGGACATCCTATGTTGTCCAACCGCACAATGCCTCCCATTTGTTCAAATTACACAGCGATCAAGTGAACGCTAAAAGTGAAAACGCACAGCACGACACAAGCTCGCAACCGAGCAGCTTGAGTCTGAGAAAAATGTCAAACTAGTTTTACCGTTTGCGTACCAGAGGGTTTTTAACACTATTCCTACCACGACTGGTCAAATGACCGTTTTTAAAATTTTGGTTAGAATTTCATATACACAACATGATTGAATCGCCTCAGAGTTTAGATTTTTCCTCGAATACACGTGTAATACATTTTTCAATATTCACTTCTTTTTTCATTGTTTATTTTCTGAGAAAAATTTGCAGTCTGTCTTGCGTGGGAATGTCGCAGTAGGAATAAGTACACGTGAAGTGTCGGTAGGAATAGTGTTAAAAAACACGGTCGAAAAACGCTAAGGAGCGCGATCGCGCTCTTTCGATTATGTGTCGGAATATTATTTATTCTTAAAATTTTTCATATTTTTAATTTGTAACTAATTATTTCATGAAACAATATTATATATATATTATATACAGGTAACCCTCCTATAACACGGTAGATAGGTTCCTAGAAAATGCCGTGTTGTATAAGACCCATAGCTAGTGCTATTAAATTTTTTTTTTTAATTCGACATAAACAACTTAATTTTCATTAAAAATATAAATATATGTACATCACAGAACAAAAAAAAAAAACAAAAATATTATTTTAATTTAACGCAACTGTAATTTAATAAATTTCTTTGTTGTCACTGCTCAGTATAATCAACCGAGAACGTTTTTTCGCTGGAACGATATCGCCTTCACTTTCAGAACTTTTTTCTTAATTTAAAGTTGTTGCATCTTTTTCCCTCTTAAAAATATCTGTAATTTCACTTTGCTTGCTGGTTCTTACTCTAAAAATATTTAATTTGTACAAATTTTTACTTATCGAAAAATATTAAAAAATTATTCATTTTTAAAGTTGTTGTTGAAAATAAATGTTTCACGTGACAATCATCACAAATTTAAAAATATTTAACGCCAAAAAATGCCCGGCCACTGGGTACGGTTAGCAATAGAACGCCCGGTCCACAATGTGTTAAGCAAAGAAGATTCGATATACAACATTATGAATAATCGACATACAACTCTCTCCGACGGTTGTCACCGTTACAAATCGAACGCTCGCTCGCACAGCCTAACTTTTGATCTCGCACACAACAAGGGACAGACGACGCGTCCGTTATCGTGTACCACGCGGTGGAACACGACGTCCAGCCCTCTATTCTTAATACGCGACCGATTTCTTTGCTCTGAAATCTCCAACCGACACGGTTCTAAGCCATCGGCGAACCGGTTTCTATGCATTGCCCCTTTTTTCTGTCCAGGTATCGAGCGGAGTGTTATCCGGGATACTCAATATATCGCCGGAGAAAATACAAGCCGTTGATATGGACAGCATAAACGCGCCTATTCATTACTCGTTCCTTAGCGGCAGCCCGTCGAATTATCGGGAGTTTTTCGAAATAAACCCGAACACCGGCGCCGTCAAGCAGATCAAGGCGGTCGACACGACGGTTACGAAGAAGTTCGATATTATCATTAAGGTAAGTGTCTATGGATACATTGTTGAGAACAAACTTTATAAATAGTCAAAGGGGTTATACATCCTCTAAATATCTGCATTACGAATTTCTATGGCGTTTGTACACTCATGTGTAAAGAATCGGTAGAGAACGGATTAACCCTTTCGCTACGGCGGTTCGGTCCACATTGCGCATGGATAGATACTTTGGAAGAAAAGGGATTTTTCGTTAAATGAACATACTCATAATATCTACATAAGATATAAACTTGCTTAACCCCTTAACCTACGATTTACGTTCGAGGATTTTGGGCCGAAAATGTAAACAAGCTCGCGCAGCCTTAGAGCCGTTCGCACGACTTGTATCACACCATTGCAGATTATTAATTTTGTATTACTAATTTTTGTATAAATAAATTTTTTGTAGTACTTGCATCTACCACAATTATTACATCAGGTTGTAATTACTTATCAAATATTTCACAAATATTTATAACTTTAGGAGGGCACCACCGCTAATATTTATATTTGATCCGATCATCGTACGCGGGCTATGCCCGTCATTGTAGGTTAAGGGGTAGATGGGTAAAAAAAAGTCTCATTAACGATTAAAAAAAGTGAAGAAATAATGTATTATCCACAAGAGGCGGTGCTATCCAAAATCTAAGTCGCGATTTTACCAGTATGTCGGATATAACCGGCGATCGGCTCCGTGGATTTTCGTATGAATGACGGATATATCCGTCGTTCGGAGCGAAAGGGTTAAAGCATTCGTTCCTAAGTATTGTCATGAATGGGTACACTATTTCATTGATGTTTAATTTTTCTATAGAAGATAAATTAACCCTTTCGCTTCAAGCACCGCATATATGCGGCATCCGGATGTGTTTTGTATTTTAATAATTTTGTAAGTCTTTTCATGTTACATTAGAGCAGTGATTGTTTTATTCAGCACAATTGTTATTTAAGACTTAGAAAAACATATATACAGAAACCACTGTGCATATTTCTGACGCGAGTTTCCGTTCAGTGTCGGTACTTCGACAGACTGGACTGCCGTATCGAAAGGGTTAATCATGAAGGAAACAAATATGTGAAACATCTATTTTGTTGATGATAGTTGCCTAACGATTCTGTGTATTACAGCAACTATTAAATTTTTCGTTTATATCCAATCTATTAATATCAAGAATTTATTATAATATTAACACTTAGCCGACCGAATGCGAAGATCTCCCATTTTTCTTTAACAAAGTGTTGCCACTGATTCTATTTGCTTTTGTTATTAGTTGGTCTTCAACTAGTATTGTTCACAGTTCATCAAATGCATTTTCTGCTTTTCCAAAGTACAATTTTTTTTTTATAAATTCAATACTAGCTCTAAACGAACTAATAACGAAAAAAAATAGAATCAATGGCTGCGCTTTGTCGAGGAAAAAATGGGAAATGTCCCCATTCGGTCGGCCAAGTGTTAACGAAACAAGTTTCAGTGAAAATAGATGCACATAAATTGTTTTCTTTTGTAAATGCGGTAATTATGTGACCAAGTCAGTAGAGGTGCATAACTATCTATTTGTTTCATTCGCGAAAGGCTGTCGAGGTGTCAGAAGCGAAACGATCGGCAACAGCAAAATTGACTATTACCGTGAAGCCAGTCGACAGCAATCCTCCAATTATAACGGCGTCAAACGTGGAGGGTTACGTTGATGAGAACGCCCCGGTCGGGACAAAGGTTATCGACAAAAATGGCGATCCCATAGTGCTTACCGTTTCGGACGCTGATCTGGTAAGTTTAATCTTTGAACTTGATCTAGCTTGGCTAAACGAGCCGTGAACGAGATGCGAATCGACCGTTTAATGCTTTCATTGTTAACGAATGTCGTTAGTATGTATCAGTTGTATCGATCGCGGTTATAAAGGAAATAGAAAAAGATTGTGCGATGGAAACAAAAATGAGTACAGTAGATCCCCTAGTATACTAACACACTTTAGCTATTGGAATATTCTAACACTTAAATGTTCTGTTATCCGAACAAAGAGTATTTTAATAATAAATACTTTCTTCTATTGTAAATATGTGATGCGATGTGGCAAAGATATTCTTCGTCACGCTAAAACATTAATGAGAAACACAAAGAACGTAATTCTAACGTAATCCCGTAGATAATTATAGTAGTATAACAATTTAGTAGTCAAAAGATATGACCTACTTATATCATATATTTTAACGAACTATATTGTAAACATATGGTGTGATGTTTTCATGGTGTGATAAAGGTATTCTTCGTCACGCTAAAACATTGATGAGAGACACAAAGAACGTAATTCTAACGTAATCCCGCAGATAATTATAGTAGTATAACAATTTAGTAGTCAAAAGATATGACCTACTTATATTATATATTTTAACGAACTATATTGTAAACATATGGTGTGATGTTTTCATGGTGTGATAAAGGTATTCTTCGTCACGCTAAAACATTGATGAGAGACACAAAGAACGTAATTCTAACGTAATCCCGTAGATAATTATAGTAGTATAACAATTTAGTAGTCAAAAGATATGACTTACTTATATACTTGAACGAGCTATTTATTTTTTTGATTTTCATTCGGATAAATGAAGTATGATGTTAGAAATATGATAACTAGATTGCCGATTTTTATGCAAAATCAAACAACTGCTGTAAGTACAGCTAATAAGATAGAACTTATTGTTAAATAGTGATTTATTTCATCCTTTAAATAGTATAACGTGCACTATATACTTGAAGTGTTTTTTACACTTTTATATATCACGTGCGTTCTGTATTTTTCTGTACGTTTAAATTTTCTAAAAATGCGTAAGAATTTGCATTCTAACAACTGTATTATCCAAAAGAAATCCATTATTCAACTGCTTACGTCTTTGAATTAGTTTTAACACTGGAAGCAGCGCTGTATTTATAACATTTCTTTCGAAATCGTTCGCCGAGAAAATCGATTATGCGGAAATCGAATTAGCATATCGTTAAAAGTAATTGCAGCCGCGACGCGTCACCCTCCCACAGCTACGCCTCCTCTGCACATTTCTATTTCTTCTATTTGCGCGATCGTAAAGTTTCCGATAAGAGACGTTCGTTTTCGAAAAAATTTCCTGCATCAGGGAACGGATTAACGCGACTTCGCCGCGTTTCGTTTCACCGAGACATCGACCGTTTCACGGAAATTACGAAGCCAGAATCGTCGCGGATATATACTGGCGGGCTGTATTCTGTTGCGGTGAAATTGCTGTGGCTTGGTAAACTTGTTAATGGATACGTTTCCAGGAACTTTATTGGCCACCGCCCGCGCTTTCATTTGCAAAACTGTTTGTCGTCCGATAGAACGACAGCTCGTCCCCGTTTTCGATCGTAACGTTTATACTCTAGTTTTCTAGTTTAGTTTCTTTTTTATTTATTAAACGTTATATTACTTTACGTACTATAATATTATTAATTATTACAATATATTATATTATTAAATATTCATTATTTTTTATTTATTCAATAAATAGTGTAGCTTTCAAATATCAGCTGGATTAAAATCGATTTGTTTATAAATAAACATTCCATAACAAAGGAATTAGTATTATTCCTCTTATTAATATATTTATTTATTATTTTCGTCATTTACTGTTAATGTTATTTGTTAAAATACATATCAGAATTAATAATTGATTATTGATCATTTTTGATTGACACAGATTCATTAATGTATTAACTCTGTTTTATAACACTGAATAATATTTAGTATTTTTAATCAATTTTTATCCTTGTTCCGTCTTTCTGAAAAGCAGACATCGTTTGATCATTAATACGAAGGATTTTCCGTTGTAAAATGCACAGGCCACTATATTGATTGATAACTTTTGTGCTTCGCCTCTAACGGTTCGGAATTCAGCATGCCATTATCGTATGTATAATGCGCATCGAATTCTGTTAATCAATGATATGTGTTCGCAAATATGGTGCTGGACATGGCCTTCTATTTGAATACCGTTCAACTGATGCGCGCAAACAGTTGTTTTGCGTTTCCATCGTAAAATCCATAGGTAACAGGTATATGGATGTACTTTGCCTTTGAAGATCATTTTGGTATGATTTCTGCACGAAATAAACTGCTCAAATTCGAATATTTTGGATTACGAATATAAATTACGTTTTCGATTAGGGAAATGAAATTTTTGTTTCTCAAAAATGAAACGGTATAATACTTATTTTCATGTAAATTTTTGTTATTCACAAGTTTATCTACGATTCATACTTATTTGTCTCTACAAAATACTGTTTTTATATTATAAAGCATTAATTTTTTAATCTTCCTGCCAAAAAATTTGTAAACGCAATACATTCAACTATTAGATGCTTTTTAACGACAATCGTTCTCTTTGCTACTTTTCTAATTTGTTTGCTAAATTCTGTGATTTCAGTCGTTGAAAATAATTGTGACACATAATTCTATGCTTTACTTTGTCTTAAAATAAAAATACTGTTTATGCAGCTCGTTCAAAAAATTAAGAGTGAATTCGTTTCTGGAAAATCGTTCTCAAGATAACGATTAACGAGTGATTGAAAATAATGTTTAGGGTCCCGAGGATCCGAAGCCAACGTACACATTCGAATTAACCACCAATTTCTTCGCGATCGATCCTTCTGGCGTGCTGGTGGTGAACGAGGAGAATTTAGATCGTGATCCTCCGAGTCCTGGACGTTTCCGGTTTCAAGTGGTCGCCAGAGAAAAAACGGGTGTCGCTGCTTCCGCGCCATTATCCTTCGTTGTGACATTGAACGACGTTAACGACAACGCTCCCATGCTTCCTATGATAGCTCCTATCACCATTCAAGCTGGAGAAACAAAGAGAATGGTGACAAAGGTAGGCAGATATTTATGGATCCCTCCTCATTAATTCTGCATTGTTAATGCGAAAATTATTTGCACGCCTCTTCATCTTTTAACGATAAGTTTTCAGCATTAAATCCTACACTTAGTGTTGCACATTAAATTTTTCTAATCGGATAGCGATACTATTAACCCTTTGAACGTTAAAGACGTATATATACGTTTTCACAAGTCTATCAATATATACGAAAGTCGTAAATTTACGTCCTCTGCATTTTTTTTTACTATAACATCTTTTACTGTTTTATCGATTGATTTAACATGGGATATAACATGTTAACCCTTTGACTGCTAAAGGCGTAAATATACGGCTTCACAAGTCCATCAATATATACGAAAGGCGTAAATATACGTCCTCTGTATTTCTTTACTATAACACCTTTATTACTGTTTTACGGATTAATTCAACATAGAATTTATTGTCCTATGTAACATAGCAACTAAATATGCCATTATTACTTTGTCATTATTATTTTTAATCCCTAAGAATGGTATCAAACTTCCGGTTACTGTTTTGGTCACTCGTCAGTGGGCAACCAGTTGTAGCGACTAACATACGAAAAACGCGCCGTCCATATTGATGGATTCGTCCGTGAGTCAAAGGGTTAAATGATGCAAAATTTAATAATGTATTGTAAAAACTTTATAGTACTGGGTAGGTACTTTTTACAACCATATATTAAATGTCAAGAGGTGTTCTTGCGCTGAATTGTTTTTGAACGCTAAAATTTTGCTACCAAAATTGTAATGGTATTTGTAAACACAATTAACCCCTTGACATACGAATAAAGTGGAATTTCATATGCCCGAAAAATACCATTTAATTTGACTCAACTGATCAATTATGAGCAAACTTAAAAACAGAACGTTTCATTTTAAAATTTGCATTATATATAACATTTAATCAGGTTGATATATAGTGTTAATGGACAATAATTAAGTAACATTACAAAATAATAAATTAGTAGTTCTGTAAGCTATGAAATATTTTAAAATATCTTGACGTCTCCCAGACGTCAAAGTCTACAATGACACGTGAAATGTCAAAGGGTTAAGAGTCTATAAACTCTTATTGAAACTCTATTTGACTTATAAAAGTGGACACGATAAAAGTAATTTTACCGAAAGAATCATATCGTCCTCTTTTAATTTCTTCTTTTACGAATCACCTATTACAAAACGGAGATATTGATATCACTTTTATGGCACAGGTGTTATATAAAATTCGGATAACAAGCATCAGGCGAATCTCGTTTCTCTTCATGAATTATCCATTGCATTTCAATACCTCAACCTTTGCATATCATTATCTTTCCCGTTTCCGCTGCAGTGCTATCTTCGGTCGAAAAAATTCTATCGATTTTGAACCCAGGTCGAGGCGACGGACAACGACGATGGGGAGAACGCCGAAATAACTTACAGCATCTACCACGTGTCCAATAACGGGCTGCATAAATTTAAAATCGATCCGAAGACCGGCCTGATCGAATCCGTGAGGAAGCTGAACGCTGGCGAGCAGTTTAGCATTACGGTTCAAGCGACGGACAAGGGTGGCAAGTATTCGCAGACCATCGTCGAGGTGAACGTCATTCCTGGACCGAACACAAGGAGCCCTGTTTTCCAGCAACCGGTGTACGAGGTGCAAGTCAGCGAGGGAGCGTCGATTAATTCCACAGTCGCGACAATTACGGTAAGCGCTAGTACACAGTGTTGGATTCCTATCATTTTCCTTCCTATTATAGGAAAGGTTATAAATGAAAAAAAGAAAAGAAAGGAAAGTGAATAAAATGATAAATATACGTGTATTTGATAAAACTAAAACGACACAAACGAACACAAAATAACAAACTACGCTTATGCTTCGCAAACTACGCCTATGCTTCGTAAACTACACAGTTCTTTGCTCTACGCTGACTCCTTAGCTTCTTCAACACTCTTTCTACGTTCACAATCAAAACCTTTCGTCCAATACCTTCTGCCTTCACCGTCTAATACTTTCTGCCTCACGCTCGCATTTTCCCCGTCATATATTCTTCCAAACACTCGTTTCCTTTCATTCTAATTGTCAACCTTTCTCACTTTACGCATTCGGTCACGACTACCCAGAATTTCTCAGTCGCACTGTTTTCTCAAGTTCTCATCTTTCACGCCTTAGAAACATTCGAGCCCAAACATTCTGCGTTCACACGATAATCGTCCAACTCAAGTACTCTTCCGACTTTTCCAGCATCGCATCCGCTCGATCACATTCCTACACTATCGAAAATCCTATCGCAACAGTCATCCGCCCAATAGTCATTCTCTACCAAACCTTGAACCCTCACTTCCTAGTGACTTATCCATATCCTTTGGTCCCTAATTCATCTGTACTCCTTGGACTCCAAATTTTCTTCATCCTATCTCATCCCTACCACTCCATTTTTCCACACAATTAAAAGAACCATAATCCAATAGTCATTATCTACCAAACCTTGAACCCTCACTTCCTAGTGACTCATTCATGTCCTTTGATCCCTAATTCATCCGTACCCGTTGAACTCCATATTTTCCTCATCCTATCTCATCCCTACCACTTCATTTTTCCACATAATTAAAAGAACCATAATCCAATAGTCATTCTCTACCAAACCTTGAACCCTCACTTCCTAGTGACTCATCCATGTCCTTTGTTCCCTAACTCATCCGTACCCCTTGGACTCCAAATTTTCCTTATCCTATTTCATCCCTACCACTCCATTTTTCCACACAATTAAAAGAACCATAATCCAATAGTCATTCTCTACTAAACCTTGAACCCTCACTTCCTAGTGACTTATCCATATCCTTTGGTCCCTAACTCATCCGTACCCCTTGGACTCCAAATTTTCCTCATCCGATCTCATCCCTACCACTCCATTTTTCCACACAATTAAAAGAACCATAATCCAATAGTCATTCTCTACTAAACCTTGAACCCTCACTTCCTAGTGACTTATCCATATCCTTTGGTCCCTAACTCATCCGTACCCCTTGGACTCCAAATTTTCCTCATCCGATCTCATCCCTACCACTCCATTTTTCCACACAATTAAAAGAACCATAATCGAGACCGCAGGAAGCAGAGAGTTCAGTCTACGGCTGTCCCCTAACACTTCGCTGAAGAGTAAACTTAAAACTTCGTAAAATTTTGTTACGTTATTTCTTTCTATCGGGAATACAACAATAGCATGTCAGAAAAATAACGAAAGTTTTTAAATAAAAAGAAAAATAATTCGGTTATTTTGCTAAAATCATTTCTGTTTATTTAAAGTATAATACATTCCTTCCGCATCAATACATCGCTGTGCACGTTCAACCGATGCATAAACTTTTTTACGTCGTCTTTTGGAATTGCACCAATGACCCTTGTCACGGCTTCTTGAATTTGTCGAACGCTGTCATAAAACGTTTCTTTCATAGCCGGTTTGAATTTTGGAAACAAAATATAGTCACTCGGATATGAATCAGGCGAATACGGAGAATGTTGAAGCACAGGGGGATTCCATTAATAAGGATACCAAATATTAGAAATTGTTATGTATATTTTATGTTATTTTTCTGTTTTGTGGATGCTGTGGATTTGTTTAGCATTTTGATATTTTGCATGTTTATGTGTTTTTTAATCAATTTGCATACGTTTCAATCGTATTCTGCATCTTTTAAAATATAATAAACGACGACACGTCGTATAACAGTTTCTTGTGTTTCTTTGTGTCCTACAAAGGCAGTAGGAATTAAACAAGCCTGGTTTCAAAGGATTTACGTTGAAGCTTCATACTGATGGTTGCTGTGAAATTTCAATCAGACGAGCGATGTCTGTGCACGAATTCTACTTAAGTAATTTTTTCCACGTCAATTAATGTTTCTTTGCGAAGGATAATTACTAGTGGGATATCTCTGCAGCAAGCTGAGATTGCATACTCAGTGTATGAGTAAACATCTTATCTATTTGAAATCAAGCTTTATTAATGGGGAACTGAAAGTTTGAAGGGTTGAAAGTTTCAAAGGTAGCCACGTTGAGGTTCATTTATAATGAACACTAGCAGTATTAAATTTAACAAACTTGTTTAACTTCGTGTAACATAACTTAACTTTATAAAACGATATAATAATAATGCGGATAAAAATGTACCATGTTATTTAAAACCATACGAAGAATTCCCAAGTTTTACAAAGTAAATCATCCATTATCATTCACAAAGTTCAGTTTATCCTGTTCATCATTTAATTTTATCAATATCGTTTATTACTTTCAAATGATTAACTTTTATTCCAAACATTTCCTTGTACACTGTTAACAGCAGCAAACATATTTCACAATTAGATTTCGCTCGTGGGCGACTCGTTCTGTGTAGATTGAAACCTGTTCCACGCAACATACTGTACAGTAATACCGAGCGATGTCAGTATTAATTTGATATCGTTGCTAATTGGGCTCATACTTTCCACTTAATTTCCCCCCTTATCTAATAAACGTGTTCAACGCCTTTTAACAGGCGGTCGATCCAGAAAACGATCCGGTGTCTTACTCGATCGTCTCAGGAAACGATCTGCGTCAGTTCGCGATCGGTGACAAGTCAGGCGTGATCACCGTTATAAGAAAGCTGGACAGGGAGGACCTGACTCGTTATCAGCTGGTGAGTTCATGTCTGAAAATATTTCTTCGACTTATTAAAAACCCAGCGCTAATACAATCTCATACTTCATTCAGAATTCGTTCTCGAGTAGGTTACTTTGATCAACTTTGTTTTTTAACGTTAAAATAAAAAATATACTTAATACAAGAGAAACAAATCTTTGTTCATATTTCGGAAATACAATGGGAACTGTGGGTAATTGTTAAAAGTGTACCACAATAAATTCACAGAGCTATTAAAAATTATGAATCGGTCATTTTGACACTTTGATAGTGCTGATGTTAACGTTGTTAATGAATTGTTATATAACAAATTTCCAAATGGGAATCGTAGAAAATTGTTAAAAGTGTACCATAATAAATTCACAGAGTTATAAAAAATTTAGAATCGGTAATTAAAACACTATGATAGTGCTAATGTTAACATTGTTAATGAATAGTTATATAACAAACTTCCAAATGGGAATCGTAGGAAATTGTTGAAAGTGTACCATAATAAATTCACAGAGTTATAAAAAATTACGAATCGGTCATTTGAACACTTTGATAGTGCTGATATTAACATTGTTAATAAATAGTTATATAACAAATTTCTAAATGAGAATCGTAGGAAATTGTTGAAAGTGTACCATAATAAATTCACAGAGCTATGAAAAATTACGAAACGGTCGTTTTAACACTTTGATAGTGCTAATGTTAACATTGTTAATAAATAGTTATATAACAAATTTTTAAATGAGAATCGTAGGAAATTGTTGAAAGTGTACCATAATAAATTCACAGAGCTATGAAAAATTACTAATCGGTCATTTTAACACTTTGATAGTGCTGATATTAAGATTGTTAATAAATAGTTATAACACAAATTTCCAACAATTTTCATAATAATTTCGTGTGACTACAACAATTAAAAATAAATTTCAACAATGTCGATTGATTTGAAAAAAAAGTTTTAAATGAAGTATTATGTAAACGTAATGCTGGTACTTAATGAACAGTTACAAAACAAATTTCCAACAATTTTCATATTAATGTCGTACGACTACGATGTTAAAGATAAATTTTAATAACATCGATTGAATGAAAACGTGAGTTTTGAATGAGGTATTACGTAAACGTAATATTCGATAGATTAAGCAGCGCCATTGAACACTGTTATTCTCTGACATAAAGGGAAGCAATCTTCGATTATCATAACGTTCGCGTGCCATTTTATAGCCTTATCCGATTGAACCGCGACTTTTTTTCTCCTTGCGACAGCTAATAAAAGCCGAGGACTCTGGCGGCCTGTTCAGCACAGCGACGGTGAACATCAAGGTGACTGACATCAACGATAAAAATCCAGAATTCGTGGATCTGCCTTACGAGTTCACCGTGAAAGAGGGAGAAGCTCGGAAATTGATCGGTCGTGTACACGCCGAGGACGCCGACGAAGGTATTAACGCTGAGATCACGTATTTCGCACCGGACGATATACCGTTCACGGTGGACCCCGAAACTGGAGACGTGTTGACGAAGATCGTTTTGGATTACGAGCAAAACGACGTGAGTAGTACTGTTTTCCTAGTTTTCTTCGTATAAATGTAAAAATTGATTCGTTTCTGTTTGAAAATTTCTATAAATTCTACAATTTACTTCCTTTTAATTGCTTGTCTTTGCTTACTTCATGTTTTATTAATCACTGTATAATTAACGTGTAAAATAAATTTGTTCGTACATGTTAATTGCATATAAATGTAACGATGAATATAATTACAGTACATTAGTTTGATTCAATCCTGTTACGTTAAATTCACTAACGATGAGAGTACAATATAATTTTCAACTTTCTTTAATACTTTGAATAAATATTAGAGGAGTTAAAGTTCCATGTAATTAAAATACTGAAACACTGAAAAATCAAAATTTTTGTATAGTATAGAAAGAAATTCAATCTTCAGAAATAGCATCGTATGGTTACGTAATATAAGTTGTAATTAACGAAAGAAAGAATTTTTTTACAAAATTGTATGGTAGTAAATATATGATATAACCTGAGAATTAGATATATTCTACCACACGTTCATGAAAATACCTTGATACGAAAATTTTAATGAGGCAATAAAAAAACTTATTTGACGTTTAGCGAGAATTGCCAGGAAATTAAAATGATATCATTTCTCAGGAATATAAATTTGTGGTAACCGCCAGAGACGGTGCTCCAGATTATCGTTTAGCCACTGCTACTGTAACGGTGAAAGTTATAGACGTCGAGGACGAGGTTCCCGTTTTCCATCAAAGTAGCTACGAAGCCCGAGTTAAAGAGAATGTGCCAGATTACACAGTGCTTCAAGTAATGGTAAGCCAGTGTTTAATAATGCGATAAAAAATTTGAAACAACTCGATTCGATATTAAGCCATTGATGATTAACGATTGATCCTCGCAATACCAAGAAACAGGAATTTAGGCCCGCCATATTAATACTTAAAAAATTCCCTTCCTTTAAATAAATTAATTGCTTGAAATCAATACTTTTCTCTTTAAATTCATTTTAAATCCTCTACACCGAAACCTATTAAAAGTTCTGAAAGAAATTGTAAACTTTTATTAAACGAACATAAAGTAGCTTCATTTTCCTTATCTACGTGACAAAGAAAAGGGTAATATCGTAGTAAATAAATTTGTCGCGTTAACGTCGCATAAAGTGATCGTTCGACAGCAGAATGTGCAAAAGAATATGCAAAAAGAAACGATCAACAAATAAAGTAATTTTACATGAAGCGTACAGTGCACAGACAAATTATGTTTTGCGTGGTCGATTCCCATCATATCATTGTACTGGAAGGGATGTCGTAAATTCTGGACGAACGATCATCCTTCTCGTGCCTAAAGCAAACGCGATTAATTCCAGGCCGATGATCCGGATACAAAGAAGCAAATCACATACATGATCAAACAAGGGGATACCGAACTCTTCAGCATAGACGCGAAGACCGGAGTGATAAAAACCATTCGCGGTTTGGACTACGAGAGGGAGAACCAACACATACTTATTATTGGTACCGTCGAGAACACCAGCGATCTGCCTGGTTCAACCACTAGGGTGGTGGTTAACGTCCAGGTATCGATTACTATAATTTTTCTACGAAGGTTACTCCTATCGTTATTCGCGAATGTTTCAATAATATCAAAGTAGCATACGTTTCTTTTATATAATAATACAAATGAACAGCCTATATTTTCATCGAGATAAGTAAAAAAGTAATTAGCAATTTTTTATAGCAATTTAGGATGAAATTCTAAGTAATAAAGTATTAATAATTTCGTGTTGGTAATTATGCGGTAATTAAACCACGATAATCAATTCTAAAATGGAGAGGTGAAATATAAATGCAAAGGAATTACAAAAGTTTAGGACGTTAGGATAATGTAAAACAATAATTTTATGGTTCTCAAAAATTGTACATCTATTTATTTTTATTGTCATTATGACAGATCACTATTTATTAATTAGCATAGAATACAAATTTTATTTATACTGTTATTTCTTATTAATTAATTAATTTATTTATTTTCTTTGACCCTTTGGTCTTAAACTTTTACTGCAGCTAGTACAGATAAATGTAATAGAACGGATGTGTTTTTATCAAATAAGGCACTACGCATAACCGATTTTGTTTTACTTCGCGTGAAAGGTTTCATCGCACAATCATACCAAAGAACATGTTACTTTTATTAAAAATTCTGACACTGAAGTTCGAGTGTTATTTTTGATGAGCACTAACGTTTTCATTATCCCCTATCTGCCAGGACGTTAACGACATTCCGCCAGTGTTCACATCGGTTCCTCGTCCAATTACACTAGACGACGACGTTCCCATTGGCACGACCGTCATTAATCTTGTAGCAACAGATTCCGACGGCACTGCTCCTGGAAACCAAGTATGTACACTCGGCCCGTCGACAGAAATCTCGGGATTCCAGCAACGATTCTTTACCATTCATCTGTTCACAGGTGAGATACGAAATTATCGGCCGTGGAATAGCGAACAAATACTTCGTGATCGATCCAGACACCGGGGTCCTCAGAATACGAGATGATTTGCGTAAGGAAACAGACACCGAGTATCAGGTAGATTAAAAATGCTGCTTCTTTTGTGTTACTTTAAAATAAGAAAAAAAGGTTGTCCTATTTGTAATCGCTATGTTTCATTCGTTCTCGTTACAGTCTCTTGCAATATTCTTTACAGTGACTCATAAAATTGTCCAAATACTTCCGTTTACTACAATTTCTGTTTAATAATTGCTAACTATAAATTATATTAAACAATTCAGAAACTCAGAAAGTGTAGCACAACATTATTTACCAAAAAAAAGAATAGTGCTTTAACCCTTTCGCTACCAAGGCCTCAGGAAACAAATTGCCACCACAGGCCAGTTTTATTATTTAAATATTATATCAATTGTCATTAATTTCTGTGAGATTTATTTATAACGTTCTAACTAAGTGAAATTAGCTGGTTCAAACTATTGCCATAAACTGGTAATGAACGCCCCTCATATATTTCTGACGCCGGGCTCAGATAAGAAAATCGAGTCGTCACATATACATGATGCTGGTAGCGAAAGGGTTAAAGTAATGTTTACAGTTGTGGACATAATAAAAAACGTAACTTAATCAGTCGATCGATATCATGAGTTATCGTACTTGCAAACTTTTTTAATTTTCTTATCAATTTCATCGTATAATTTAGCAAAATGTATTATTAATCTTGTTAAAAAATTCGATTCCATATATTATTAATTTTACCATAAAGACTAACCATGGTACGTTATGTTGGTGTAAAGTTTAAACTGATTGAATCGACAAAAGTCTGGGCGTTCACCATGGCGAATTTATTGACGTTTCAGGTTGATGTGCGCGCGTACGACATGGGAGAGCCACAGTTGTCGTCCGTCACCACGGTACCAGTTTATGTTCGTCACGTGGCCACAGTGCCGCCGGAAATTGGCTTAGGTTTCGCGGAGAACTCGTACAACGTCGAGGTGCCCGAAGATGCAGGCGACAACACTCTGATCAAGATAATCACGGTCATCAATAGTCATGCACACGACACAACGCCATTGAAATGCGAAATTTACAGCGGAAACGAGAACGATCTGTTTGAGGCGAATGTCACTGAAGAGCGAAATTGCGCGCTCAGGTTGAAGAAAGGAGCGTTGGACTACGAGACTACAGAATCCTATCAGGTGAAGATCAAGTTGGAGTCTCTGTCTGGTCTCTTGAATTCCGGCAGGAATACGACAATGGTACGTACATGTAATGTCTCTACACGCTGTTTTTAACCCTTTCGTTACCAGCGTCGGATTTAGCCAGCATCCATTTACCGTTCCTTATATTTCATTGTTATTGAATTGATCCCTCTTAGAATGCAATAAATTTTGTTATTGAATGTGCCTTCAGTCAAAAACATGTTAGCGATACCGCTAAATCTTTAAATTTGTAACATCTAAATGAGAAAATTCGAACACCTGCTTACCGTCATGTAATATGCACACTTTGCGGCGCAATGCCCGGTTTAGTAGCGTCACTTTGACAGAACGGACTGCGGTAAGGAAAGAGTTAACCCCTTGGATACTGTAGGCGCATATACGCGCTCAGAAATTTTACTTCTGTGACATGGAGGGCGCATGTAAGCGTTGAACACAATTTAGTTTTCTGACACGGAGGATGCATATAAGTGTTCTGAATGTTTTATCTATAATTATTCCCATAATACAAAGAAATAAATAATATTGTTTTAATATAGTGAAATACAGTTTTTTGATTAATGAAATATATTTTCATAAAAACGCATCCTTACCCAAAATTTTGTCGTTCTCGGCGGACACTATAAATGAATTCCTACCCGTGTGGTACGACCGGTACGTCTCAAAGTCTGCCATAGCCAAAGGGTTAAACTGCAGATTTTACTTTTTGGACAATAAAAATTTATACGGTAGTTCGTTTCTCAGACATACGTATTGTTTGACCATTTCGGTAATGGCATAAAGATTCACGACGGTAACATTTCTGAATAATATTTAAAACTCTTGATCTAGACATTCGTGATAACTTAATTAACGAATACGTAGATCGTGAATAAAAAGAAGAATTTATTCTTTCTTAATTCCTAATATTGGTAAGATACAATGTGTAGTTTTATAAAGAAAAAAAGTAACCACATTAATTATCCGAATTTCTGTAAAAATAATGTATTATCTTATTCTTATTTCTTCCTTATTCGTTCTTATTAATATCCGTTTCTTCTATCTAGTGTAAAAATAGTGCGTTACCTTATTCTTATTTCTTCCTTATTCGTTCTTATTAATATCCGTTTCTTCTATCTAGTGTAAAAATAGTGCGTTACCTTATTCTTATTTCTTCCTTATTCGTTCTTATTAATATCCGTTTCTTCTATCTAGTGTAAAAATAGTGCGTTACCTTATTCTTATTTCTTCCGTCATTCGTTCTTATTAAATTCGTTTTTTCTTTCAAAAACGCATTCCCCAGTTATACGTTTAAATTACAGGTGAAAATTCAAGTGCTAGACGTGAACGACAACAAGCCCGAGTTCGTCTTCCAGGAGAGCAGTCAGAAATTGTCAAGGGGACGTTACTTCGCCGCGATTCCGCGAACGGCGCCGTTCGCCTCGACGGTGATACAGGTGAAGGCACACGACAAAGACAACGGGAAATACGGGAAGCTGGAGTATAAAATACTTGGAGGTCGAGGATCCGACTACTTCGCCATGGACAGTTTTTCCGGGATAATCAGAACGACCGCGACGTTCGACAACGTGGACCCCGCGGAACTTCCGTTCAAATTCGACGTACGAGTTCGGGACAATCCTAACACGACCGACAATTTTAACTCCATCGTAGCGCCGGTCATAGTGAATTTGATCGGGGAAGAGAACTTGATGATCCTGGTGGTTCAGGATGCGGCGCCAGACGTGTTGCAGAAGGAGGCGTCTAAGATCGCTAATCTTATCGAGGAGAAGAGCGGTCTTCTGATCGGAATCGACAGGGTGGCGGTGCGGAAGAATCTGACGAAAAACGGGACCGTCGAAATGTATCCTCAGGACTCTGATGTGTGGTTCTACGCGATCGATCCCGACACCGAGGCGATTTTAGATAGAAACAGCACGCGGATACAAAGGTAAGAAATTTGTGGTTAATTGTGATATGTTAGTAGAGAAATTACGGAGGTTGTGTGGTTGTTATGGAACAGAGAAGGAAAAGGAGTGGGAAGGGGTGTTTCGTTCGGGGTCTGCTAGTGGACTCGTCAGTAAGGCTTACCTAGCAGGTCCCTGTCTTATACAAAGGGATAGGAAGGGACAAGTCAGAAATCGTATACATAGAAACCGGGACCCGGCTCGAACACTTGCGAGAAACGTAGTCCGTAAATCCCTCCTAGTGGCGAGAGCAGGAAGGTCGTCATATACTCTCCTACCAGTGTAACGCAATATCCTTGTGGACGATGGTTACTGGCGTCCTTTCGGCAATCCAGTAATGGTGGATATCAGAATAGGATGATCGTGTCATAGCTGCTTGTTCCATACAACCGGCTAGCGCGTTGCTCTAGCCCCGATGCAATCGTATACGCTGCTGTCCTAGGATGGTCACGGTGAAACGGTCACGATGAAGCAGTGGTGGATATTAGAACTGGATGATCGTGTCATAGCTGCTTGTTCCATACAACTGGCTAGCGCGTTGCTCTAGCTCTGGGATAGGCGAGTGCTTTGCTCAAGCCTCGATGCAGTCGTATACGCTGCTGTCCTAGGATGGTCACGGTGAAGCGGCTTCATATGCCAAAGTGTCCCAGCGATCATCATCGGGCCGTCGTGATGCTGCGATTGGTAGGGGACTACTGACATTATAGCTGTAGTTGCATGGCCACCCTGGGAGAGGGGTTACGAATTCGGCGATGCTCCAGCTGTAATCTGCATATCCACCAAGTCTGTGGTCGTTGAAATCGGCTGATGTTGCACGGCTTGGTCCCATTCTCCTTCGTTGCTGCTGCGTTGTCCAGATCACGTCGGGGTCACCAATTGTGGCTGTTGTGGAACAGAGAAGGAAAAGGAGTGGGAAGGGGTGTTTCGTTCGGGACCTGCTAGTGGACTCGTCAGTAAGGCTTGCCTAGCAGGCCCCTGCCTTAGAGATAGGTCGGAAGTCATATATATAGAAACCAGGGCGGGGCTCGAGCATTTGCGAGAAAGGTGATCGCTAAATCCCTCTTAACGACAAGGGCAGGAAAGTCGCCACAGTTGAATACTTGTAGAAAAAGTTGTTATTGTAGTATCGTATTTTTAAAGACCAGAAAAGTAAAAATGTGGGTCAACTAGACGAAAGCCGGAAAAATAGCCGTTGGTGGCAGATAATTTAGTGTTGAATAGAAAATTGAGTTGTAAAGTCGTAAAAGTAGCTGAGGATTAATCATAGAGTCGCGTGGCAGAGTTGCATTAGAATTTACTGTATACTGTATATTTTCCCCATTATTCATATTAATAATAATAAATAATTTTAAGCACCATTTTTCTACATTATTAATAGCTGAAATTTAGAAGTTGTTTCCGAGATGAAAGCAAACGATACGTTTAAGAATATGAATAATGTTTCCTACTTCTAATACCTATTTAGTTTCTTCGGTTACTTTACTTTTACATACATGCATTTAATTTTTATCCTACAAATGAAGGGAATCAAATGATTTTCGAAGTAAAACTGACTGAAGTCACCGCTTTACCATTCACCCACACCGAAGATCTTGATATATTTGATTTTGTTTCTAATATTAGTGGTTTTCAAAATATCGTATACGGTGCTCGACGCATTAAATCAATATGAGCTGCAGAAAGTATTACAGTTAAAGTTATAAAATACAATGAAACAAAATGTGTGCGATGCAAAGAAAGATTTATCAGTTTTAGTATCGTTGATATAAACAACGAAAGTTTTGCTTATTTTCATCGCACTTCGATTAAAAAGTGTATCACCCGAAAGAAGAAAATTGAATAGTAATATCAGCCGTATTTGCATCGTCCTCCACTTTTATCAGTCAATCTTTGAACACACTCGCAAGCCTTTAAAACGATTATAGAAACGCGGGAAATTTATAGTTATCGCGAAGTAACGTAACAATTTTACGGAGCTACGTAATCCTGAAACGACGATTTGTTCACGACATCGCCTCGAGTCTTTCCCACCTCGTCAAAGTGCTCGAACGCGAACGAATTCGTTCCTAAATAGCGTGCTTCTGTTTCAGATCGATCATCGAAAAACCGGCCATGTCAAATATCACATTCGACGTGTCCACGTTGGTACGAGCGAACGCGATCGACATCCATGCGCCGGTGATGCCGCCAGAGTCGATACGCACGCAAACTGCCATCGCTTTCAGCGGCGAAGTATTTCCGTACGCGTTGATAATCATCGCCTGTGTCATACTGGTTCTGGGCATAGCTGGCATCATTTATATTTGCGTCTCCTGGTCCAGGTAAAATTGCATGTTTATGAACGTCCCTTAACGCATTGCGTACGGCGATCTGCTCGCGCAACGCGCTCTCAAAGCCCGCACATTTTTGGGCGTCCTAGAAACACTTTATACGATGCATACATTCACTTTTTTAATTCGCATTTCGTAGCAAATATTCACATAAAGTATTCTGAAATATTACTATATATTTTTCATACTTCCTTTAAATTTTTTACTGTTTTAAAAATTTTAATTATTTATTTTACACGTTTGAATAATCTTAAAATAAAACTGAAAACTCTTAACACATTTCTGGCGGGAAACGCGTAAACTCGTTTGTCACCATTTAGTAGTGAAGCGCGGGAAACGACAAAACTCGTTTTTTCTTGGCTGTGAAAGAGTGTTTTTTTCCCAGTTTTATCTACGCTAAAGTAATTTTGTTAACAAAAAAAAAAAGAAATAGAATGACATATTTTATTCATAAAAAATAAATAGAATAACATATTTTATTCATAAAAAATAAATAGAATAACATATTTTATTCATAAAAAATAAATAAAGCACTCTTTTACAAGAAATTTACTCAAAGTTTCTCTGGAAAACGTCAATTAGTTCAAAAGATATAACTATTTTACGTAAAAACTATTTTGACGCGAAAAATTTTGAAAAATGCCCGCTTTACGGCGCGATTACAAAGTGTTAACATAGACTTAACCCTTTCGCTTCGAGCGCCGCATATATGCGGCATCCAAATGCAAATGTATTTTGCATTTTAATCATTTTGTAAGTCTTTTCGTATTAAAAATGTAAATATACTTGTTACATTGTAGCAATGACTGTTTTATTTAACACAGTTGTTATTTAAAACTTAGAAAAACGTATATACAGAAATTACGCGCTCTGTGCATATTTCTGACGCGAGTTTCCCTTCAGTGACAATACCTCGGTGGATTTGACTGTCGTAGCGAAAGGGTTAATAAAGAGAAAAGTACCCGGCGAATGTTTGCGGTTTGCCTCTAGACCTTTATCCACTTATGTGGAATTTTAATGAACAGAAGAGTACAGAATGCGTGTACAGTTCGAAATTACGTAAAATATTCTAAGCAGAGTATTATAATATTTCGAGGATGAAATAAATATTCGAATTCCATGTCTTCAGTTACATTTATAAAAATAGGAATTTGCATAAAAATCCGCAATCGAACTATAATACGCGAAGCTAATCAAGTATTTCCCTTTGCTACATCTTTTTATTCAAAAATAATCGCTAACTACACATTATATTAATTAATTAAAGAGTTTAACCCTTTGCACTCCGTTGTCCCCTCTCAGGGGACATTAGAATTTATTAGCGATTCCGAGGAATCAACTTATCCCAGCGCAATCTTTTCAGAAATGCATGTTTCTGTGAAGTTTTCTACTAAAATGGCACAAGATATCAAATCAAAATATGGTACAGTTACCAAGATATATAAAAAAAATAGTGATTTTGAGGAACCGAGAATACGTCCATCCAATACGTTCGAGATGACGCCGAGTGCAAAGGGTTAAAAGGTGAAGAATGGAAATATTTGTTAGGGATATAATTAAGTGGAAAGTTTATGAAAGGTGGTGATTATCACTTCGATCTGAATATAATTTTTTATTCTCTCGAGCGATTAAAAAAAAATCAATAATGATCGTGCTTCGTACAAAATTTGGTAGATAAAACCAAACTCGTTATCTCTGCTAATAAACATTCTTTTAATTTATACTGGCGCGTTTCCTAATAAATTCGCAACGAACGTATTAAATTCAGATCGACTAATCTGAACGCGTAAAAAATTTCACGACATGATTATTGCCACAACAACGCGCTGTTATCGTTGACATCGTGTGAAAGAACGCGTTTTCAAGTGTCGTCATGAATATTCATTTGGCGAGTTCGCATTGTGCAAATTCATCGTTCCCTTTATTACATCCATTAGAATTAATTACGGTTTCCGGCGTGGTTGCCTCTTAAAAACGTTTCGCAGTCGCAAACGTGACGTCGTTCTGCTTTGGTTTTTATGCAACTTTGCAGATTCTAGTGTCGTTCGCCGTGCAAAACCTTCTGTTTTTCTCGTTCGCACAGGTACAAGGCGTACAAGGAACGGATGCAACGGATGTACGTCGTTCCACGTTACGATCCTGTGTACGTGGAGCCAAATTTGAAGGAGTACGAGACGCAGGTGCTTCAAATGAGCGTGCCCGTGGACGATAACGACAGCTACAACGATCTCCATCTTGATTTCAGCAATAAGAATCACGCGTTCAGCTTGGACAACGTTAGCTATATTACCAAAGACCACGGAGAAAGTACCGGTAATTAAATTCAATTTCCGTTAACACAAATATTAGGAAATAACTAATGAATACGTTGACACTCTTCACGATCAATTATTCGAAATGATAAACTACGTTGCAAAATAAATTAAATTCGGTTATCAAATTAGATATGATTAAATGAAACAGATCAGCTTTCAATTCGCTGTATTAAGACATATAATACAAAGAGTGTAAAAGAAATGAAGCGCGACACACAAATTTACCACAAGGCCTGTTTTCTACGATAAAACAAAATTCCGAGTAAACCTCGAAGAGATAAAGAATATTATGCAGCCGAAGAAAAGAGGTCAAAGATAAAGGCGCGATAAACACTTGGTGGAAAGTAATTACCACAGTAATTTAGAAACTCCAATAATCTGCACAGATGTAGTACATCAGATACTTATATGTATACCAGATATACAGATATAATCTTTTATTCTTCTTAAAAAATTGCTCCAACAACCAAACCTCCTACAAATTTGAGCCGTAAACCTCTATTTCACGATAGCAGCCAGACCTTGATTCCCAGACATCGCCACCGTATTTCTTCCCAACTAACACCAGTTACGGTAATTTATACGATCGCCGAGTTCCCTGAAACTCCCGAAAAATTTCGAAAGGAACCGTCTGCGTCCGGTAAACACGGTCACCCGTTCCCATCCCAGACATTTGCCGGTGAAAATAATCAGCGAAAAGCGAGCGTGAGAGTTCACAGGACACGTTTGTCATCTGTCCAGGTCAACAGAGCCCCGTGAGTTCCGAGGCGGCGACCACGGCGCGCGCTTCAAGCATAGTCGGGACGCACGGCGACGGAGGAAACGTCCACTCGTTGAGACGATCGACCCTCGGCAGAAAGAACCACAACAACAGCAACGTGAACACGTTGAACAATCACGACGCGACGCCTGTCCTGAATCCGCTCTACAACCACGGCAACGATCTGCTCAGCGCAAGCCCTTCGAACGACAACGTGACGTTCAGGGAGAGGAAGGACTACTCGCATCTCGGATTCACGTACCTGGGCGAGCAGAGCCCGGTGGAGACGACCACGGAATTGTAAGTTGCACACGGGAACCGGAAATAAGTGTTCGAATATGCTCAACTTGAAACTGTTGGTGGATTTCTTTGCTCGGTGTTGTGCGGTGTATGTAAAAGGGGGACCGTTTCGCGTACGGTGCGCGTACACCTTTCACGGTGTCGAGCTTTCGATCGAGAAAGAAGATCAACGCGTACGTTCGTAAGTATCTGCGATTAACCGTACGACGCCGGTGATCGAAGGTGGGATGAGATGCGCGTGTTGAAAGCAGATTTCAATTCGAACGGATAATTTCAAACGCTTTGTGATTACGTGAACGCGAATCTGAGTAAGGTAGATTCCAACCCTTTTCATAAATTGTATTTACATATTGTTACATTGGGATTGATATCTTTTTATTTATTTTTAACTAAATTACAGTCAATTATGATTGCATTTTCTGTTAAAGTTTAGTGTTGTGGAAATAAAATGGTAGACTTGTTTGGTAAATGTGTGCATTAAAAGGTGTGTAACACTTTTTGTGGCCACTGTAAATGTTTTACAAATCGTAAGAAGTATTGTTTTATAACTACCCGTACAATTATTGCAACTACTTGCAATTATTTTGCAGCTACCCTTCAAATCCCACAAAACGAAATTTTTGCCCTGAAATTAACTTAACCAACGTTGAATTTGATCCCTTCTGTATTCAAATGTGTCTATTAAAAGGTGTGCAACACATTTTGTGGCCGCTTTAAATGTTTTAAGAATCGTAAGAAGTATTGTTTTACAACTACCCGTACAATTATTTTGCAGTTACCCTTCAAATCCCACGAAACGAAACTTTTGCCCTGAAATTAACTCAACCGACGTTAATTTGATCTTCTGTATTCAAATGTGTCATTAAAAGGTGTGCAACACATTTTGTGGCCGCTTTAAATGTTTTAAGAATCGTAAGAAGTATTGTTTTACAACTACCCGTACAATTATTTTGCATTACCCTTCAAATCCCACGAAACGAAACTTTTGCCCTGAAATTAACTCAACCGACGTTAAATCTGATCTCATCTGTATTCAAATGTGTCCATTAAAAGGTGTGCAACACTTTTTGTGGCCACTGTAAATGTTTTAAGAATCGTAAGAAGTATTGTTTTACAACTTTCAGTATAATTATTTTGCAACTACCCTTCAAATCCCACGAAACGAAATTTTCGCCCTGAAATTAACTCAACCGACGTTAAATCTGATCCCATCTGTATTCAAACGTGTCCATTAAAAGGTGTGTAACGCTTTTTATGGCCACTGTAAATGTTTTACAAATCGTAAGAAGTATTGTTTTACAACTTTCAGTATAATTATTTTGAAGCTACCCTTCAAATCCCACGAAACAAAATTTTCGCCCTGAAATTAACTCAACCGACGTTGAATTTGATCCCTTCTGTATTCAAATGTGTCCATTAAATGGTGTGCAACACTTTTTGTGTCCACTCTAAATGTTTTAAAGATCGTAAGAAGTATTGTTTTACAACTTTCAGTATAATTATTTTGAAGCTACCCTTCAAATCCCACGAAACGAAACTTTTGCCCTGAAATTAACTGAACCGACGTTGAATCTCATCCCATCTGTATTCACCGACCAAGTGTCGTTCGTTACTAAAAATGGCAACGCTCTGCGGTTAATACCGCGTCAGAAAATCGCGTCGTAATTTCCGCGAGGATTAACGGTTCGCACGACAGGCAGGCCGATTGAATTAAATGCAGATGCCAACGCGTTTCTAAACAAGTACAAGATTCGTTCCGCGCGACGGACTTTCAATCGGATTGTCGAGACGAATAGGGGTAGCGCCGCGTCGAAACGGGGTCGCAAACATTTTGCGCGAGCGACGAACAAAAATACGAGCGAGCTTCTTTCTGGGTGTACGCGTCGAAAAGCGCTTCTCGTTGCCGTGTTTGCGAGTCGCGAATAATCCTCGCGAGCAATTCTGCGAATTCCAAATGGATACGGCACGCCGGTACCCATTATTTTCACGGTTTTGTTTGGATCGCGCGGCCAAGCTGCGAGCGCGCAGTTGCCGCGACTGTACAACGAAATTGCCATCGATTTTGCGACACAACGACTTTAACAATGTGATTTTATGCCTTTCGTTTCAATATATTGGGTGATTGCAAACGTTCATGCCCGATTCGGTTAAAAATGAATACAAACCCATTTTCATAAAAAAAATAGTATTTATTAACCCTTTCAGTACATTTGACGAGTGAGACTCGTCATTTGCTTACTTGGGCGAAGTCACGGTGGACGACTCTTACTCGTCATCCGAATTTGAAGAAGTCAGTGAGCGTTGATCGCAATCAGTTGCCTTATATTTTGTTTCATTTATATATTTATTTATATTGTGTAACTAAAATGCTGTTTCAAAAATATAGTTATATCACCAATATAAGTATATTTCAAGTAAAATGTATTACTTTTACATATTAATCCATATAGCGACAAATTAAATCCGTCCCATGGGCATAAAAATCTTCAAATAATTCGGTACTCAAAGGGTTAACCGTTTGCGTACCATGAGCCGCTTTCGCGTTCTTCAGATTTCGTGTCGAAAAAACTCAGCTCACTTGACTGATGCAGACTACTGACGGCGCGCTCACAATTTGCAGAAACATGCTTAACCTCTCAGAAGCATGCACGTCGCGTCGCTACTGCAGTCAGTAATCCAAGTAATACATTTTGTATTGCATTGTTACCGATTATAAATTAATTTTATATACATATATGTATTAGGGGGACCGGAAAGTAACGTCGTTTTCTTACATTAAATTCAAGCATATAAATTTTTAACGAGTTTTCATCATCGTCATTGTCAACATTTTTCCATCTAGCGTGGAAATTTTCAATGCCGGATCGATAAAAATCAATTAGTTTTTGAGCAAAATATCTAGAGATAAAATGACAGAAACGACGTTACTTTCCGGTCCCCTTAATATATATATATTTAATTTGTAACAAGTGTTATCGCACTCCTCGGCTTCTTTTATTTATGATCGAAGGAGCACAATTGCATTTTTCAACTGTATTTTTTGAAAACCTTCTGGTACGCAAACAGTTAATTAATAATGTACTCGTTTTTAAAGTTACGTTGAATTACGAAGCATTTAGATAACTGTCGGTTAACACTTAGCCAACCGAATCCGGAGGTCTCCCATTTTTTCCTTGGCAAAGCAGTGCCATTGATTCCATTTACTTCTGTTATTAGTTGGTCCTAAGCTGATGTTGAATTTATTGAAAATTGTATTTTAAAAAATTTATGAACAGTGCTAGTTCAAGACTAACTAATAACAAAAGCAAACGGAATCAATTGCAGCGCTTTGTTGAGGACAAAATGGGAGATCTCCCCATTCGTTCGATTAATATAATATGGTTATAAAATAAACAATTGAACAGTCAACTGTGCGTGCTTTGCCATTTATCAAAATCGGACAAGGAACTTTTGAAATCACTCAATAAATGCCTGACAACGCTGCGCCACTGCTTATCACGTTTCTTGAAGAGGAACGTAAATCGACGTCGAGAGGATGACGTTCGTGTAATTTCTCTACTTTTCACTGCGCTGTGCAATCGTTTTACCGCCTTTCCGCAAAAATGGCGCTGCATGGGTTTCGTTTCTCCTTGCGGACGTGTCCCGTAGGAATCTCATGCGCGTTTCGAAGCAAGCGATGATAAAAAAAAAAATAAGGGGTTTTTATGAGAAAAATCTGCGAACAAGGCGCAGAAATTAGGAGTCAGCGTACCGTCCAACGTAGCACTAAGAGTTAATGAAGTAATTGATTTATAAAAGGTGTGTATGCGTGAACGAGTGTGTGAATGCCTGAATGCGATCGGCCCGCGAACTTAAATTTGTATATGTACGAGAGACCCACGTAAGACCATTGTATAATAAGATCTTTCTATTTATAATCGCGCGTTTGCTCATGTTATTTTATTACTTTTAACGATATTCAACCAATGGTAGGCATCGTTGTTGTGTACTGTTACAAAAATGCGACTGTCGGGATGAATTTGCTCTTCAACAATACACTTATTTATCATTTCTCCACAATTTTTCTGTACAACGTTCTTCATGGTTTTTCTGTTTCTTTCTTTTTTTTGGTTTTGTCTACAAAATAAATTATAATCAGCCAGCTGATTGTCCTAGCATCGTTGTTGTGTAATGTTACAAAAATGCGACGGTTAGGATGAAATTGCTATTCATCAATTCACTTATTATTTTTCCACAATTTTTCTGTACAACGTTCTTCATGGTTTATCTGTTTTTTCTTTTTTGGTTTTATCTATAAAATAAATTATAATCAGCTAGCTGATTGTCCTAACATCGTTGTTGTGTAATGTTACAAAAATGCGACTGTCAGAATGAATTTGCTCTTCAACAATACCCTTATTTATCATTTCTCCACAATTTTTCTGTACAACATTTTTCAGGGTTTTTCTATCTTTCTTTTTTGATTTTATCTACAAAATAAATTATAATCAGCTAGCTGATTGTCCTAGCATCGTTGTTGTGTAATGTTACAAAAATGCGACTGTCAGGATGAAATTGCTATTCATCAATTCACTTATTATTTTTCCACAATTTTTTTGTACAACGTTCTTCATGGTTTTTCTGTTTTTTTTTTTTTTTATCTTCAAAATAAATTAGAATCAGCCAGCTGGTTGTTATGAGCTAGCAGAAAGAACCGTGATTTCACAGATTGTACTTGACTTCAATCTTCTTATAAAATGAACGTTGATATGAACGCGTGCCTTTTTAAAATAAAAGCGAAGCTTTTACAGATGTTAAGTAAATAGATAAGAATGTTTGCATTGTTAAACGCAAAATATGTGAAACGCGTTTAACTAAAATAATTAGCTAAAAACTTTGTACTTAATGCGAGAATCGAGTATGCATTTATTTCGTCGTTTGTATGTAAGAAACCTCTGTTAATTTGTATACAGTACATTACGTGGAGAACAGTGTCTGATTTATGGTGAAATTTATACGAATAAATTGCGAGACTTAATCGATTTAATCTCTAGTCGTACGGCGAACATCTCGATATATTATGACGGAACTATCTTGTTTGCATTTTGTTTGGGAAACAGCGTTGAAAAATTAGCCGCATCGCCAATTCGTTGACTAGAGCGTTAACATCTTTTACTTATAGTTGTGCGTTGTTTAAGAAAAACAAAACATGAATACTGTAAAAATTGTTAATACCTAATAAATCTATTATATTTACATAATGATGGAATTTTTATCATTTACGACCTTCTTCAATTTTTAATCATCATAATTACTACTCTAATTTCCAAATACAATACAACTTCGTAAAATATTATTCTAATTAACACCATTCATAATAAACGCTATAACACACGTTAAATGATAATGAAATAAAAATTTTATTCCTTAACACCAACATACATATTCTGAAATATCGAAAGCTATGAAAAACGAATACAAGTGTACAGAACAATTAAACATAGAATCTATACATAATAAATTGCAGTTTATGCGTGTAACAGTGATACAGCGATAAAAATAAACGAAACATATCCTTTAAATTTACAAATTTATTAATATCTCTGAACAAAGAAACTAGATAACAATATAGTACAATGTAACATTACAAACGCAAAAAAGAAGCAGAACACACACTTCGTGTTATTACAAGTATCGTGCAAGTCGAAGCAGCCAATTATCTCCTTCACTCTTATCCAACTTTATCCATACCCTTCTAACGGTTCACACCAACAACACCTTTACCAGCGCACGCTGCAACAAGAAGCACAAATCTCAAAAACCAGCTGTCAGGTAATTATACTTCGTTTACAACCGTCAACTGTTCCGGGCCGAAGTCGCACAACCCACGTCCATGGTCAACGCGAAAGCCGGCCGCATGCATGGTTCCGGGTGAAAACTCGCGAAGAACAGAAATTCAAGCGGACTCGTGGTGATCGTAGGGCAACGTGATAATTGTCAACCCGAACTCGTTAACCGTTCAAAAGACCAGGCCAATCGGCCACTGTTCGTACGATGGCGGTGCGAAGCGAGAAGCGGTCCAGGCCGAAAGGCGGTCGAAAGTGAGGAGACGTCTCGATTAACGAGCAGGGATCGACTAGGAGTGCCGGAGAGCGTCGGCGCCATTACGTCGCGACGCAGCCGCATCTGGACCAGCCTCCGGCCGACGTAAGGGCGGAAGGGGTGAGCCAGGAAGAGGGACAGAGAGAGAGGGAGAGAGAACGTGTACCGCTTTCGGAGCAGATGACGCCGAAGCTGCCAGCATTTACCCTCGGCAGTGTCGTCGCGATCGTACGCGTCAGGATTTCTCTGGTGCTGGTGCCAGGGGTGAGATCCATCGGAGGAGAGTCGCGGAAACTCCGGGAGTTGGCACGTGAGATTGGTACATCGATTTTTCCCTCGGTAACGAGCGTCTTACGCTTTAACGAGGCTCTCCGTCCGCGTTGCTTCTCGTGTGCTCCGTTTTGATCGTCGTAGCCTCAGGAGCCACCACGCTTGGGATCCCTACGTGCTACGTTCACCGTAACAGAACTTCGAGGAACGAGTGGAGAAGAGGGAAAAGGATTGAACGATCGGGCGAGTGCAAAGGACCGTGAACCACCTGTGAATGAAACGAGCAGAGGACAATAATCGGTGATAGGAAAGCTTCGGAGAATTCGGTTGATCCGAATCTGTGGCCTTCTCGCGCTTTCCATCCACGCGATATTGTACCTCGATCGTTTTCGCTCTGTTTCTCGCGTTCCTTGCTCTTTTTTTTGTTCTCTCCCTTGTCGAGTGAGTGCACGGAGGATCAACAGGACCAGCCAACCGTCTATTGCTCGCTTGGAGTCTGTTTACGAACGATATTGGTAATATGGCAAGTAATGTAACAAACATGGTAGCTATGAATATTTGCGAAGGACTCCGTTCAAGTATTCAAAGCATGCACCCTGGTATTTAGATTGAGACGATTAATATTTAGAGGTTGCGTCCTGTGACACGCGGAAGTATAGCAAAAGATAAGGCACAATTTTGATGGGAATCTTGATGTATCCTAAATTAAGCTTCCACTATTTTTTCGATCCTTGCCCTAGGATTGATTGTCGGACATCGGATCGATCGTTTCTGCCGCGATAAAGTATTTGGAATTGTGCGTGGAATCGTCGCGACGGAACAAACACATTTGTAACACCGAGCATAATTGATGCATCATGGACGGTAGCGATTTTAATTAATTTCCACGCGCACAGTAGTTAGAATTAATTAACGAGTCCAGCCTGTGATCGCTTAACCGTGGACTTCCTGTTGTTTCCACGATATTAACGCAGGCACACGCGAACTGTGACGCGCGTTACATCGAGGCTTTCGTTGTTCACTTCGATCTCGACCAGATCTAATGGTGTTCCAGCGTCGTTAATTTTTTCATTGATAGCGTACGGTTGATTGAGTTGAAAGGGTGGTGGGTTCGCATAGGTATTAGGCGTGTCGAGGAAATATCTATCTTTCTGGCAGTAATTTTCTGAGCTCCATTCAAAGCGTACATTGTCCGCCTTCCGGTTATAATTGCATCCCCAGAGTGAAATGGGGATTTAAAAGGATTCTAAATTCTTTATCCAGCTTTGCCTTTAACGATGATCCGTCTCATCCGAATGAGTCAATCTGTCCTTTGTCCTCCTGAGGTTATAACCTCGCCTTATTGCGCGACTATAGCGATCGTTGTCGGTCGATCATCCTAGCTACATGTCCCGCTGTAAACTGTTCAAGACCGAGCCTTCGTTGAAACGTGACGGATTTTAATTTTCTTAAGTGAATAGGGAGAACGTACACGGCCGTACTTTTCACATATTTTCATGCTTTCTTTGTTTTCCGATATGCACGTTTCCTTGCTTTTATGCCCGACCTATAGTATTCGCGTCCTTAATCACCCTTTTCAACGAATTTCTATCACGAGGTATGAACAAAAGCAGGATTACATCAATATTGGAGAACCAAAATTATTAAAATATACCGGTGCAATATTCACTATGAACGTTTCCCTTTGTTGCATGTTTTCAAATAATAATCACAAATTCCTATATATATTTCACGAAAGAGTGTAATGCGTGCGTAATCACAAAATATCACGTTTCTTTGGCTGAAATTTTAATTTGTTATCGTTTTCATAGACTGAACTGTTCTGAACATCGAAATAATTCACGGTTGCGACATTGTATTTGCAGATTGATGACTATTTGATGTCTTGAAAACGATCGGCATGAAATACTTGAAAATCGTTCTGTTCACATTCAACTTATTGATATGGGTAAAGTATAAATATTAATTCAGAATCTAAATTAGTATCTCTGTTCATGAATTTCGAACGTATAAGAAACGATAATTGTGATCTGTAATCTAGTGAAACACTTCAGGAGAAGAATCGCGTTCTACTAAAATAAGTACGATAGTTCAGAAATACTGTTTCCTGCAAAAAATAGGCGTAACTCGATAATTTATAAAGAGCTCAAGTGACTGCTAATAAGGCGTAAACAAAGAGTGAGCGCATATTTTAACTAATAATAAAGTTGTTAATATATCAACAAAGTTAATCATCTATAAAGTTCAGTAACACCAAACAAACGAATGTTAATTGCGGAAAAAAAAAATCGAACAGTATGCAAGAAATTATTAAATTAGCATTAATTATTACTATGTCTTATAATATATTTCGGCGCTGTAGAAGAATAATTTATAACAAAATTACTAGATATTAAATATGTAAAATTTTTATTCTATAATCCCATATAAATTGTTATGACTTTTCTTTAAATTTAAAATAAGGATATCCTTGGCTATCATTCATGAACTAGAAAGAATTCTTACTTCTGCTGCTGGTATTGTGCGTGAACGAAAAATGGTACTTACTTCTGTTGCTGGTATTGTTTACGAACTAGAAAGAACGCCAATAAGCAATGTTTTCGTTGATTCAGCATTTATCTGCTATTCAGAAAGTATCGTGGGACTATATCCTTGAAGGGACAAAACGTACTGTTCGTTCTGAAGCTGTACGTGCTCACTAGTCTTTTAAATAGTAAATCCTCAGAAAGCTTGCACAAAGAAAGTTTTACACGGCTTACAAAATGTAAAGAAGCTGCTGAAAATAAAGCTGACAAATAGGACAGTTAAATTTTGTACAAGTAGGAATTTCCACGCTAACGAGCAAAACTTTTATAATCCTCCAACAATAAAGCATCATTAATTAGATCCATTGCCACCGAAATATACAGGACTTTACGCAACTGGACCAAGGTGCAATTCTGAAACGGCTAAAAGCACAAAATTATTGTTGCTCTGCGCTATTCGATTTTTTTTTTATCGATATCCTTGAAAAATTCGATTGCAAGTTTTTGAACACCTAGCTTAAGAGTTTGGAACACGTTTCGTTGAAAATATTATTCTATTATAGTGATATAATCGTGTTCAATTATAACTGGAAGTTATATTTAAAGAATATTCATACTATAAAGTTTATATTATTCAAATGCTCCCTATTTTTAATCAAGAATACATATCAATTGCACAATCAAAAGTATACTATCAAGCTAAAAATATAAAGTTTGCCTCGCATAATTTTGCCCCGTCCTAAATATTTGCCCTACAGAATATTATTTTTAAGCAAAATATTAGGTGTATAAGTTAATTTTAGTCTTTTTTCTTTGGCAGGTTCAGAGTTCATTTAAATTTTTATGCCCAAAAGTCAGCGGATAAAGTAACCTCCCTCATTTTCTATAATCTTTACCCATTTTTCGGACAACAGATGCCTGATTTAAAGAAACCAGTTTCGATGAACTCATTTAAAAGTGATTGCAATTCCTCATCTTTGAATCGTTTTTTATAAGGTCGTTTTTTATCCTGAAGATCGAAATTTCTTCCCTGGAACCTTCAATATCAGTATTTGCAGATAGAATGGGATACAGCATTCTCATCAAGAGCATCACAGATCATTTTTGCAGCTTCAACGGCGTTTCTTTTTAACTGAAATTCGAATAGCACACAATGACGATTGTGTTCTTTGCTGCAAGCCATCGTTTAAACTATTGTGTACCTAGTTTATATTGACCGAATCAAGCAGTCTTCTAATGTTTTGGAAAGCTAAGTGCCTACGCTACAAGGCTCCAAAAATACTGTTACGAGATTCACATTGTAAATAGCCTTTATCATAATCGAAAGATGAAAGACTAAAATTAACTTGTACACCTAATATTTACTGTTTACTAACACGTAACTTAAAGTGAATAATAATAGTATAATACTAAAATAATAATAATATAAAGTGAACCACTTTGGACCCCAAGACTATATTAACACTATCCCTACCACGACCGGTCAAATGACCGTTTCTAAAATTTCTATTAGAATTTCACATATACAACGTAATCGAATCGCCTTTAAATTTTAGACTTTTCCACAAATAAACCTATAATACATTTTTCAATATTCACTTCCTTTTTCATTGTTTAGTTTCTGAAAAAAATTTGTAGTCCGTCTTACGTGGGAACGTCGCGATAGGAATAGGTATACGTGAAGTGTCGGTAGGAATAGTGTTAATACCAGTTGACAGCTGTGATTCCTACTTTATAAGCTTGCTACGTGAGACGAACTTTGAAAACGGTAGCCAAATTCTGCAAAAATTGCCTGATTTCGCAAACGCATACGAACAGATCACACGAAACCGGTATAATTTCTTGTCGAAGTGTTTCCCTCGATAACCCAGTTGCCTAAAGCTCCTTGTATAGCGTGCTACCGATGCAAAACTACATAAAAAGAAATTACTCGATAGTTGGCCGGGTGTACGGTACTGGTGATAGGAGCATGGTTGCTGTTGGAGCCAAGTAAAGGTCACCTGTTAAATCTTTTCGTGTCCGACGCCACGCCGCACGAAACTATTAACCTGATAGCTTACAGTTTGCTCGGTCTCGGTTTCACGGTGCTGACGGTCGGTTTCTTCGGATGTCGGGCCGCTCTGCACGAAAACCAATGCATTCTAGCCACCGTAAGTTATCCGCAATTTCTTTATTTTTACACGAGAAAGAAAGAGGGAGAGAAAGCTGTAACCGTTCCACGGTCAAGGTTCATCGTGCCGTTTTTGTCCTGTGCAGTATATGAGCATGCTCGTGGCACTGATCGTCACAGAGATTGTCACGGCGGCTGTCGGTGGACTAATGACCTTTCGAATACTTTCCGGATTAGAGGAGCGATTGATTAGCAAATTGGCCGAGGACTACGGCCACGAGTCGTCCAGCGATATCCCTTTCAGCCACAGTCTCGATTTCGCGCAGTACAAGGTACAATTATTGGAAACTTTGGCGCAAAACCTGGTCGCCTTCGATTTTCATCGTTCTCAAATTGAAACGTATCATCTCGTTAACGATGAAAGATATTCTATCGTTTGAATGTACGATAAGAAACACGAGATGTTTAGAATGGTTTCTTTCGTTCCTTGAAACGTCTTCATTTCTGAGAATGACCGGTTCTTGCACCAAAGCCTTCAATTACACCTGATGCTTGTAATAATAGCGATCGATCGTGTATTCTCGGCGCCTGTTGATTCTGTGTATATTCATAACGATGTGTTTTACATATCGATCAATCGTGTTCGCTTCTCACCGATGTGCTCGTATTAACTAATATACGTACGGCTTTCACATGATTCTGCTCAAAATAGTACAACTTGCCTCTTATAACAGCGGATAAAATTTAAGACGAGAATACATTGTAAGATATAGTTTTATGGTTTGTAAATATTATCTATATATTAACTTTTATCGTTTCTATGGTAGAACACTATTTATTGATCAGCATAGAATGCGAATTTTGTTTATCGTGCTATTCGTTATAAATTAATTAATTTATCTTCGTTGACTCTGATCTTAAACTTTTGCCCGCTTCTGTACCTATGATATAAACGTGTCTATCCTTCTAAAATGGGATGCCAATCAAATTTATAATACCGTTAAAGCTACTCCCTGACCGAATTCAAATTAATACATTAATAACAATTTCCTATATCCTAAATGTTTAACTAAAAATTCACCTCTGTCAGCGTTGCACAAGTCTAAATTCAATTTCTACTTCTGCTAATTCTCGCAACCCTCCGAATACGTAGCGCATTTGGCGAAAGTCGCGAAATAAAATTACCGTCGCGTTCGTCCCTTTGGAAGGACGAACTGAGCTAATCCCGTTGAAATTTCAAAAGGCGATCCATTCGCGAAATCGTCTCCTCGACCCGGCAGGCGTCGAGAGATCGAAATCGTTGGACAATGCAAATTTTATTTCGCGCCCGAACGATGTCTAATGCACGACGCGTTGCACCGTCCATCCGGGCGTATTACGATGGTCCGAAGAGCATTACGAGTGATTCCATTGCAGTTTAATTGCTGTGGAATACACGGATACGGGGACTACAATGGCACGGCCTGGTGGAGGGACGCGCAGATTTCGGGAAACAGAAGGCAGGTCCCTCTCACTTGCTGCGTTCTAAAAAATACCGAGGTAGGTGCAGCAGCCATTTTTCGAACCGTGTTATGAAACTTACACGCACGCACGCACGCAAACGCACACGCACACACACAGACAGACAGACAGAGAGAGATAGAGAGAGAGAGAGAGAGAGAGAGAGAGAGCGAGAGAGACAGACAGACAGACAGACAGACAGAGAAACAGAGACAGAGGCAGAGACAGAGACAGAGACAGAGACAGATACAGACACAGAGACAGAGACAGAGACAGAGACAGAGACAGAGACAGAGACAGACACAGACACAGACACAGACACAGACACAGACACAGACACATACACGGACACGGACACGGACACGGACACGGACACGGACACAGACACAGACACACTCTTAGAGTTCCTTTTTCTCAGTTGTCACTGGAAGCGATGGCAAAGGGCAACTTATTCGCTTTTAGAGTTTAATTGCCGTTTTTCCCCTGCCAAAACGTTTGGCGAACTTTCGCGTTCGTGGCAATTTTTTTGGCGAAACGTTATGGAACGTTAGAGATTCGCTTGATAACTTTCGTCGAACCGGATTTCCCTTTTTCCCCCGTTTAACCTGAGGGAACGTTCGAGCACGTTTTGATAGCGAAATTTCACGAACTGTGCGAGTTAATGCGAAATCAACTCTGAGGCTGCTATCATTTGCTGTTTGACTGTTTCGCCGCGTTTGAAGTTCTGTTCGTTTAAAATATAATCGAGAAGGGAATATAACGCGAAACGTATTTATGATTTACGTATATTGGTAATAGAGGCGGGGGAAATTGGTGCGAAAAAGAAAGTTTCGATTTATTTGTATAGGGCATAGGGAAAGAAAGCAACGGGGAATTGCGATAACGTAAAAATTTGATATTGCGAATCACAGAATTAATCAATACTCTTTTGATCGTATAATCTTTTTATGTTTCATCGAGTAAAAGCTACAAAGAAATATAAATAATGAAATATGTTACAAAAAATATAAATGTAACATTTTTATTTTCTATCAACGTTTTGTCCTGTTTCTTTTATCAACGTGTACCAACAGAAAATCAATTGTATAAGTACAACTTTAGAAATGTATAATATTTGTATAACATTTGTATAATATTCGACAGATGAAAAACACAGGCAGCCCGATGAGCGTGGTGTCAAGAGTATTTCACAAACATGTAAGTAATTCGATTAACATTCGCGCTTGTCCACGTTTATATTTATTGGATTCTTGTTTTTCGTGAAAGACCGACAAACCATGGCTAAATCCTAAACCAAAGGATGAAACAGCGTGTCAAGTGGAGGATAAAGAGGGTCACGACGGGTACCGACATAAAGAGGTAGAGTTCTGTTAAGTAATCGAATTATTTCGCACAAAGGGTAGAGAATTTAATTTAATGGAACAATAAAGGAATCTTACTCCACGTGTTTGTAAATCCTATAAATAATTTTAATTTCAATCCTTATCCTTCCATTTCGTTTCATCATCGTCCATTGAATTTTATTAACGTTGTTGGCTTAATAACGTACAATTAATATAATATACTACAAAAAGAACTCCAAATTATGAGGAAATGCAACGTGAAATATGACTTACGAAATTGATCAGATAATTAAGTATTACCCTCGATCAAGTACACCCAAAAAACCCAGAATTTAATTATTTTTAACATCTTGCATCCTTTTAATAAACTAATGTAATTCGTACTCGTATCAAGATAAATGTAGCATAGGAAAAATGTTTGATAGGTTTTCATTATTCATTTTTGTGTTTATCATTATTTATTTATTTCCTCATCTTTTTCACGTGTTGCAATTCACTTTGCTCTATAAACTGTTCACGCATTCGAAAGACTTATATTGTCTTCTTTATTATTTTTTTTTTTATTAGCAATCGCAGAACGTACATACAAGCAAAGACTTTTGTATGCAAAATTATTTTCACATTTCACGTGTAAACTGTTCACAGGGTTGTCTCACTAAAGTTACGAGCTGGTTACAATGCGAGAGCTTCACGTTAGTATTCCTAGGCATGGCGATGGCTGGTATACAAGTAGGTTTCCATACAAAATGTCCGTGCTTTTAGATCTTCAGAATCTGATCACGTATGCATGTATGTTTCAGACGTTCGGTATAATAACCTCAGCCTTCCTTTGTCGAACGATAAGGGACATGCAAGTGGATTGAGACGGCCATACGCCGGAGGCACAAAGCGGAAGGAAAACCAATTTCAAGTTCCCGTCGGGTTCGCCGGGAAATCAAACATGTTATTTTGATGTTTCATCCGTTCACTTCAGACGACTTTGTAACGAGAACACTCGACTCGAGGGAACAACGACACACGTGATAATAACCGGACATTTCGAACGAATTTCTTTGCGAGAGACACTCTGGCGAACGATCCTTTTTATTTTTAAGAAACTGCTCGATGGTTGCGAAAAATTTACTGTAAGATAGAAAAGCTGTGCTTGCTCGAGAACCTTCCAGACCACTCCCGTCCCTTTCGTGTGTTTCATTCTGGAAAATATCGTGCGAAACTCGAACGAAAAGAGGGATATACATGTATATCTACTGTATTCTGTACATAAAACGTTATTCCCCTCGTGTTCAATCTGACAGTGTGTACAAAACGACCGGCATTTTATCGGGTTCACGGAACGATTCATCGTGTCGCACACCGAAATCGTACATTTTTAATTACGGGACTATCTGTAAATACATACGTACGCGTAACGACGACGAGAGGATTGCGAGAGGCAAAGGCGATCGTGGACTGAACCGAAACCAACAGAGTTGTGTACACACCCGTTCAAAACAGTTAGGGTGTCTATTGAAATTTTGTAGATCTAAAAAATGTGTGGAATCGTTGAAATATGTAGAAGAAAGCAATTTTTTTCGTATTTCACACGATCATTACAAAATGTACATACATAATGACTAACTTAAAATTGGCTCTAAATTTTATCATAACTATTGAATAATAATTCAAGTTTTTTTTTTAGTGTATCTGAAAGAAAATCTTTATTAATTTTATTTCAACCGACGGTTGTTTACAGATTTCTTCGTTTCTGTTTTGTGGAATATTCTATAGCTCTGGTTATAAATTTGGATACTTTTTACTTATCGGAATATTTTATAGCTCTGGTTATAAATTTGGATACTTTTTACTTATCGTGCATTAAGCGGTAATTCATCTAACTCGTTTTCACGAAATTTCAATAGGTACCCTAAGAGTTTCGAACGGGGGTGTACTTTATCGTTTTTACTTTTCCCGTGGAACTCGTTCGACACGACACAATATTTCACGCGACCACGCGATTTATACTACGATTGGCAAGCGCATATGTTCGAAACGAACTTGTGATTTTTTACCGTGCGAAAAAAAGAAAAAAAGAAGGAAACATCGTCGAAGAGCGAATGTACATGTAATATCGATGTATACGTGTGTGGTAGAAATGTATAGTCCGCGAATCAGCCGCTTGAGAAAAATGGATGCATGCCCAGGTATGAAAAACAATGTATACTCTCCGCCAAATAGTGTCCGCAACGCCAACAACAGAGCGTTTTTATGTTTGCGAGTAATCTTTACGAGCGAACGATGAACGAAGATGGATAAAAAGATGCACATCCGTTACAATAATTCGTGCCAAATAGATGATATACCTTGCGACGAGCGAATTTAACTTTGTTACATGTTTATTTTCTGATGAGATTTGTGTAAAACGTATTTGGCGCGTTCGTAAAATATAGTAGGGATAATATCTACAATAAAATGATTGCTCTCGGTACACGACGCATTATTCATTTCTTAGTCGCTGTATATTTTTAACGAAATAAGAAAAATGAAACGCATTTCAGCGTTTCACAAAAATTATGCACAGCGTTGCAAAGCTGGTAGTATTATAGGAAAAATCTGCGTTAACGAGTGGCGAATTTTAGTAGAGCGAAAGATGGGACTCAGGTGTGAATAAATAACACTGAAGTGATTAGAATATTAATGGTATATATATTTAAACAATTTGACAGTAACAACTTAAACGACTTTACAACTTAACAACTTCAACGTTTAGAATCACACTCTTCCTACGTTCACAGTCGAAACCTTTCTTCCGCGTTAGTCAAACACCTTCTATTCTCACAGTCAAACACCTTCTATCTTCATAGTCAAACTCTTTCTGCCTTCACAGTCAAACTCTTTCTGCCTTCATAGTCAAACTGTTTCTGCTTCCATAGTCAAACTCTTTCAGCCTTCGCAGTCAAACTGTATCTTCCTTCACAGTCAAACTCTTTTTGCCTTCATAGTCAAACTGTTTCTGCTTCAATAGTTAAACTCTTTCTGCCTTCATAGTTAAACACTTTCTGTTTCCATAGTCAAACTCTTTCTGCCTTCGCAGTCAAACTGTTTCTGCTTCCATAGTTAAACTCTTTCAGCCTTCACAGACAAACTCTTTCAACCTTCACAGTCAAACTCTTTTTGCCTTCATAGTCAAACTGTTTCTGTCTTCACAGTCAAACTCTTTCTGTCCTCACAGTTAAACTCTTTCTGCCTTCATAGTCAAACTTTTTCAACCTTCACAGTCAAACTCTTTCTTCCGTCACAGTCGAACTGTTTCTGCTTCCATAGTCAAACTTTTTCTTCCTTCAGAGCCAAACTCTTTCTGCCACGCACTTGCATTTTCCCCGTTATATATTCTTCCAAATACTCATTTCCTTTCATTCTAATTGCCAACGTTCCTCACTCGATGCATTCTATCACGACCACCCAGAATCCCTCAGTCGCAACGTTTTCTCAAATGCTCATCTTTCGCGCCTTAGAAACATTCTAGTCCAAACATTTTGCGTTCACACGACTAATCGCTCAACTCAAGCACTCTTCAGACTTTCCCAAACTCGCATCCACTCGATCGCATTCCAACAGTATAATCTGAAAAAGGTGAGCCTCGAGAAGTAAAAAAGTAAGTAGAAATTATGAAGCTTCATTTTCGAATAATACAATGTTGAGAATGGTACTTGTGAACATTTTTGCCTTTGTTAATAAGGCCACAGCTAGAAATATATGTATTCTACGTTCGTATCGTACATACATTCTATATTTATTGAAAAACGAAGTTTCGTATAAAAGAATATTACTTTTTTCCCTTGACTTATTTTTTTCATGTAAATATGCGAAGGGCAAAATTCATATGAAGCCCGAACAATGAAATTTTAATAACAGACATCAAATAAATATGTTTAGGACGTTTGGGTTTGAAATTAATTTTACTAAAAAAAGTGAGTCGTCTAAATACATTAAAAATTGTATGTTTTATCTAAAAATACGGAATAATGATCATATATAAAGTCGTGGAACAACATAAAAACGTATAAAATTTTAGAACATCCTAAAAACAATTATTATGTATAAAAGTACACGGTACGTTCGTTCACTTGTTGAACGGGCCTACAATTTGAAAGGACAGGTCCGTCTGGGCAACAGATCTTTCGAAATTGCGCAACCTGTAAAAAAAAAAATCGAAGCTGAAGACCAGAACTTGATCGAATTTAATTTAATTAACCCTTTCGCTACGGAAGGATTATTTGGCGCGCAACTCCCGCTGAACAAAACGCCATGCCAAAAGTGTGCACTTACGGAACAATTGTAAATTGCCCGTCGTACGTTCAATACTGCGGAATCTCACGCAGAGCGTAACTATAATCGGTCGTAGAAAGGAAAGGGTTAAAAAATTATCGCATAATGCAGTAATACTCTGTTCGCGAAATTTCACGGGGTGACTATAGTCACCCCTCGTACGTAGCGAGCGTCACTCGTTGGGTGACTATAGTCACCGCTCGTAGCGAAAGGGTTAATAATCGTTGTCCGGTATCGAGTTACTTGAGACGAGGATATAGCGATCGGTTCCGGTTGCAAGATCCACGTAACGATTTCACTGCACGGTGGTTGGGTAATGGAACCGTTATACGTATAGTAATCCTTTTCGAAAGATGGAAAAATCCATACTAGAGGAAAAGGTGGAATGTACACTTTCGTGCGTGGCTGCACAATTCTCCATATATTTGTTACGATATGGTCCAAATAAGGATTGTCCGCATTTGTAATCTATAATTAACACATTATGCCATATATAGTCATGAAAATTATACCACTTTCTCATCGAACGTTCAGGCTTGAAAACTGTTTTTAACACGTTAAGTGCCACAGATTTTAGGTTCATGTTGCAGCTTGCACACTGATAGTGAAACTAAAGATTTCGCTTAGGGGACATCAGTTTTTGTGCAGTCAATGCTTTAAGAAAAAGAATATAATATAAAATAGACAATGTAATTTATTGAAACAAGGTATACAAAGGTTACCAAATTTTGTTTACCACTTCATGTAGTCTGGGTTTGAACGAAAGAGCAATTACAACGGGCTGGGCACTTAACGTGTTAAATTAATTAATTTTTAATTACAAAATTTGAAGATAGCCAGCTATTTTAGGTAGCTAGCTGGCTGGTATATTAAAAATTACAATTAATATGATGAATTGTTATTATTAATTATTTAAATTTTGTGTTTTATGCTTTCGGCAAGCAAAGAATGATAGTTAATGTCTTGAAATTCTTTTAACCGTGTAACATACAAAATAATGTCACTATTTTCTAAAAAAGCTATTGAGGTGTAAAAAATTACATGCAAATAAGATATTTTATTGCTTTTAGTATGGAAGAAAGAATTTGTAATAGGATTCGTACAAAACTCAAAGGATTGCGATGAAAGTTAACCTGAAGGAAAAACGAGATGATCAGTACGCCATCATTTTGTTTAGCAGCAATTGCTTCGGACAGTGAGTTGAAGTCTCGTTTTATATGCCACACTTGTAGCTCCATAGGATATCGAGTATAATCCAAAGTGTGCTCGCTGCCCTCCTCGTTCGACTGCCCCCAATGGAACACCAGCGAACAGAGTTCGTAAATACTACTTAAACATCCACCTTTGATACTCGGTCGATTAGAGTTATTCCACACTGTATTCACTACCACTGAAAATTGAGTAAGTTACACTAAGAATGGTAAACGGACGTCGAATTAACAATAGTTAATCGATAAAAGCTGACGAAAAGATGTAGATAAAAAATTTTCACAAACTGTGAAAAGATAATTATTAAGTTTAACACGTTCAGAGTGTTTGCAAAATTTATGAATCACATTACTTTCGGTATTTGCTATAACGGAAATATTTAATATTTCAATTTGTACTTCTTGCCTCGAGAAATTCTCTTTAATTCGTGCAATAATTTCTGTGATTAGGTTTTGATTATAAATTTTGTTTAAAGTTATATCACGTGTTTTTAAACACATTACATGTCTCTATCGTTATAATATTAAACCATTTTTCTAAGCTTTTTCGCAAGTACCGAGATATTTTGCTAATACTGCAAGATAAAGTAAATTATAACGCAAAACATTTTATCGATATTGCATTGATTTGGATTATTGTGTTATATGTTTTAGTGATTGTAGTGATTTATTCCTGTATCACATCACTATCCCTAACACCATATACATCACACATTGATCCACCAATGAATCACACATTCTGAACGCGTTGAAGTATTATATCGCCCCACAAATAATAGCGAAAGGATAAAATGAAATAAGATAAAACAGTGCATTTATAGAAATTATTCGCTCATACTACATTACTTTCTTCCGTTCATCACATAATCCTATATTTGTACATGTACCTAAACCTTTAGTTACCTTCTAATGGTATTTTATGAATTTGTTTTTCTTTTCATTAATATCCTCGCATTACTTATGGGACAGCTTAATACAGAAAATTTGAATAGACTCGTGAAGCATAACTAGATAATTTTCTATAGGATGAACAAAATGATCATTTTGCTATTGAATCAACGTGAGAAATGGCACCGTTATTTTCATTATTCGTTATAGTCATCGATAATGGCCGTTTGTCGTAGCCACTCCATCGGAGAGGATCTGATGGCTGCACCACAACCGCGAGTCGTGTTGTAATGTTGATTGGCGACTGATTGCTGCCATTACTATCAGGATACAACATTTTCCATACGTGAGGTCCATTACGGTCTGCGTAACCGAACTTGAACGAAAGGAAATTGCAGTCGTTTTCCACCCACGGAAATAACTGGGTCCAATCCAGTACCTCGGTCAATAGCAAAACTGTAATGAAATTTGCGAAACTATGGTAATAAAATGTTCCCATTTGACTATATGATATGATTTAACGTTTTTTAAGTAAAATTCAATATAAAATTTGCAATTCTCAGTAGATCTTCTATTACATGGTAATGTTGCAGATCTTTTATTTTTACTTTATCCCTAAAATTCTATGAGTCAATAGCAAAACTGTAATGAAATTTGCGAAACTATAATAATAAAATATTCCCATTTAACAATATGATATGATTTAACGTTTTTTAAATAAAATTCATTATAAAATTTGCAATTCTCCGTAGATCTTCTCTTATATGGTAATGTTGCAAATTTTTTATTTTCACCTTATCCCTAAAATTTTATTAGTCAATAGCAAAACTGTAATAAAATTTGCGAAACTATAGTAATAAAATGTTCCCATTTAACTATATGATATCATTCAGTGTTCTTTAAGTAAAATTCACTATAAAATTTGCAATTCTCAGTAGATCTTCTCTTATATGGTAATGTTGCAGATCTTTTATTTTTACTTTATCCCTAAAATTCTATGAGTCAATAGCAAAACTGTAATAATAAAATGTTCCCATTTAACTATATCATATCATTACCGTTTTTTAAATAAAATTCACTGTAAAATTTGCAATTCTCAGTAGATCTTCTCTTATATGGTACTGTTGCAAATCTTTTATTTTCACCTTATCCCAAAAATTTTATTAGTCAATAGCAAAACTGTAATAAAATTTGCGAAACTATGGTAATAAAATGTTCCCATTTAACTATATGATATGATTTAACGTTTTTTAAATAAAATTCATTATAAAATTTGCAATTCTCCGTAGATCTTCTATTACATGGTAATGTTGCAAATCTTTTATTTTGACCTTACCCCTAAAATTGTATGAGTCAATAGCAAAACTGTAATAAAATTTGCGAAACTATAATAATAAAATGTTCCCATTTAACAATATGATATGACTTAACGTTTTTTAAGTAAAATTCAATATAAAATTTGCAATTCTCAGTAGATCTTCTATTACATGGTAATGTTGCAAATCTTTTATTTTCACCTTATCCCTAAAATTTTATGAATAAAATGTATTTATTACAAACTACCACAATTGGGACGATTTCCATAAGATTTGCAAATCGTAAGAATTATGGAGGTATGTGCTTTGGGGTTAAACAAGATATTGCTATGATTCATAATTTATGAATCATAAGATTAAAATTAATTAAATACGCGTTGTGATTATTCACTACTGCTGTATTTCGCGTAGTCCATTTGATTTCAAAATACAACGCTCAACTTACAAATGAGGAGAAGACTGCTGCACAAGATCATAAATTCTGACACTGAAATGTTTATCATTTTCGACGGTTATCGCGCGTAGTTTCTAACACTAAATGAGCTGCACTGAACTTGCGCGATTATATGCCCTTTAATACACGCGCGCATACAAGAATTTCACTTGTAAATTTGTTAAACGTTTCGAACTAACCTCCTGACGGGTCACGATAAACCGACAGGCAACGAATATTGAGTTTCACTCGGGTACAACTTCAAAGAGGAACCGTGGTTTAATTGTTCCGACCACCTCGCATCCTGATCGATGCTGTCTTATTTCTCGTTTGACGTTGAACGAATTCAAATTTTCAAATGTAGCAAAAGTAGAAAAATGCACCCAACGTTTCGTGGCTTTTGTTCAGTTACAGAACGATCGTACAGAATTGAAATATTATTCGGACGAGGGAAAGGGTTATGATCTAAAATAGGATGCAGTGTGCGGGTGAGCAATTTTATTTTTAATTTTCAACGCGATCTTTACATTGCGTTACATTCGTAATCGTTGTTTTAAAAGGGGATGGTCGAAAATGGGGTCAGTCCCCAGTCGACATCGACGAAAGCAACGCGATCGGCATACGATTCCCTGCGCTTATTATGAGCGGTCATTGGAATCAAGATGGCGAAGCTAGAATGCGAAACACTGGTACCACAGGTGACGCAAATGTGTTTGTTAAACTTTTGCACTGACGGTGAAGAGTATCCTATCCACTTCTTACTATTTTATTATATAGTATCTTAACACTTAACCAACGGAATGGGGAAATCTCCCATTGTTTTCTCTGTCATTGATTGTATTTGCTTTTGTTATTAGTTAATCTTGAACTAGTGTTGTTCACAGTTCATCAGATGCATTTTCTGCTCTTCCAGAGTAGGATTTTTAATAAATTTTTAATACAGGTAGATTCAGATAGAAATAAATATTTCCTTTACCTTAACGAAACGGTAGCGTTTCGATTCATGCATCACAATTTGCAGCCAATTTTTAATAAATTCAACACCAATTCAAGATTAACTTCCTTCCTCTGCTATTAATTTTATTTACTTTCGTTAAGTTCATCAGATGCATTTTCTGCTCTTCCGAAGTACAATTTTTAATAAATTCAACACCAGTTCAAGACTAGCTAATAACAAAAGTAAATAGAATCAATGGCAGAGGACAAAATGGGAGATCTCCTTATTCAGTTGGCTAAGTGTTAATGCGACGAGCTAATATATCGATTAACCTATTTTAAACTATGAGCTCCATATATTAAAGATTTTAATACTTTACGCCTACAGATTCGAAATTTCTAATAAATACCTTTAATTAGTAATTAAATAAGAATTTGATGCTGAACAAGCGTCAATGTATTAAAAATTAGATTTTGCATAGAAACAGAAATTTCTGAAGGAAATTGTATTTCTATCAAGACAATTAAATTCCTATCTGAAACGTTTATCATTTCGAAAGATATTCGCGCAGAATGTCTTTTAAATATTTAAACCATTTGAATTACTGATTTAATATTTTTAAGCATTTAAGCCAGAAAATTTGTATGAAACGTAATTTAACAGAAAAGGAGGTATAACTCAAAGTCAAAGTGTTTCAAGCATTTAAGAAGATGCTCTATAAAAGCAGCCAGCCAATATCAATTAATAATATAAGGTTTCCTTATACCCGTGGTCCTTTACATTCCTTATCGTGCTCTATTTAAAAGATATTAATCCGGATCGCGACATAACTTTGAAGAATTTCACGATTCACATTTGCAACCTCTGATACAGAAGTTTATTACTTTTCAATAGCCTATAATAAACGTATGATGAATAAGAAATTTATTTTATTCCTTTGCCATTTGAAAATGACTGCCAGTTCAAATAACGTTGGAGGGAAATAGGAGTCCAGCAACGATTCATGGTGGACCATTGGCGAACGACGTGTTCGAGCTGTCAGAGGTGGTGTTTCGATGGGGATCATCGAACTGTAAGGGCGCCGAACACACGTTAAACGGCACTTGGTTCACAATGGAGGCGCAAGCGATACACTTCAACAAAAGATACGAAAGTATCGATAATTGCTGGGACAAGAAAGACGGGATCGCGATATGCTCCTACTTTTTACAAGCCTATCAGATTCCAGCTTGGGACGAGCATCCGTTTCTCTCCAAAATCACAGACGATTTACACAAAGTCACTCAATATAATTCGTGGATAAAGTTACCAGCGAGTATGTTAAAATTTGAAACGTTTACGAAGAATTGCTTTAAGAAATATATCTCGCGGTTTGTTCAGATTAGTTAAACCCATTTCGATTCGAATAATTTCTTTAAACTTAGTTCTCAGTATTTTAAGTAAGTTTGTGTTCGCATAAGTTGAATCGTTTGGTTTGTATATTATAATAGATTGAGCTATCAAACGAATTGCTTACAGAGCAAATCAAGGTGCGAGTCAAATTACTTCAAGTAAGTAAAAATACTTCAATTACTTCAAACGAATCAAGTTTAAGTTTGTGTTCATGTAATTCAAGCAGGTAATTCAATTTTAAGTTCGTGATCGTTCAAGTCAAGTTAGACGATTTGAAATCCCTTAAATTCGAGTAACCTTACTTTAAATAACAGATACTTAAATTTACGTTGGAAGAAAAAATGCGTCTCAAAACAGAGAATGATTGAAAAAACTTCTACTTCTATAAAATAATAGAAAATTTGATTAATTTTACTCGTTTGAAGTATTTTTACTGCCTCAATCGTTGGGAAATTATTAAAAATACAAGATTTTAAATGAGAGCACTGTCACTGCAAACAAGAAAAACTAAAAATGCAAGGATTTCTGTCTTTTATTTGTCCTAAATTTTAATACATTAAACATTCCTAAATTTTAATGTATTTTAATGGATGTTTAATTAGAAATTTAATTTGCAGCACTGATGCATTAAAATTTATTTGCAAATACATATAGGTTCTTCGAAATTAATATACTTCCATTATTAATTTTTCTCTAAGGAATTGTATTAATTAACCATTTTGTATGCGTTCACTTTTCATTATCGCATAATTAAATTTCTGATTAAACATATAATTTATACATTAAAATACACTAATAAATTAGTGGTTTCGTTTCAAGGATATCTCTTTCGAATTCAATCTCGTTAATTTCATTTCAGATTCCCTCTGCTGGATGAGACAGGCTTGTCAAACACCTGGTTATTATACTTATTTAGGATCGATCACGACCTTCCCGTATCACGAGTGTGCTACCTGGATCGTTTTCCCGGAACCAATCCGAATTTCTGAGAACCAAGCTCAAATGTTTCGCATGATAAGCGACGAACACGGTATATGCATAAAAGAGAATCATCGGGAGGTGCAAAAATTGAACGGCCGAATAATTTATTACGTGAATTAAAAATTACGTCCATCAAACGTTTCAAACATTGGAAATATTCAAGTGTACGTCGTAGATATATATTTTTCACCGAGGAATTAATACCTTGCGCAAATATATATTTAATGAAAATTTCATGTACGAGCCAGTTGTATCGAACTTATGTAAAACATAATAATAAACTTAAATTAATTAAAAGTAGAATTTTCTTATATATGTTATATCAACTGCAATACTACATATATTATCCAAGAAGTTCACTTTGTTTCCCTCAAACCTAAGTCCTATCATCTCTCTCTTCACTAAATAAAAAGTAAGAAATATTCTATATTATATCAACTGCAATACTACATATATTATCCAAGAAATTCACTTTGTTTCCCTCACCTGAGCCTTATTATCTCTCTCCACTAAATAAAAAGTAAGAAATATGCTATATTAAATCAACTGCAATACTATATATATTATCCAAGAAGTTCACTTTGTTTCCCTCACCTGAGCCTTATTATCTCTCTCCACTAAATAAAAAGTAAGAAATATCCTATATTAAATCAACTGCAATACTATATATATATTATCCAAGAAGTTCACTTTGTTTCCCTCACCTGAGCCTTATTCTCTCTCCACTAAATAAAAAGTAAGAAATATTCTATATTATATCAATTGCAATACTACATATATTATCCAAGAAGTTCACTTTGTTTCCCTCACACCTGAGTCCTATCATCTCTCTCTCTCTCTCTACTAAATAAAAAGTAAGAAATATTCTATATTATATCAACTGCAATACTACATATCTTATCCAAGAACTTCACTTTGTTTCTCTCACACCTAAGCCCTATCATCTCTCTCTCCCCACTAAATAAAAAGTAAGAAATATTCCATATTATATCAACTGCAATATGTAACAATCTTCACTGTGGAACTTGAATCATGAGGTTAATAACATAACCTGCGTCCATTTCATTTAACTCGTTACACTTTCGGCCCTATACAGATCAAAATTGTTGCGATACCCCAGCGAAATTCGCGTGAAATTATTTGCAATCATAATGCCAGTAAGAAAGGAGAAGAAAGCACGTAAGCGATTTAAACGAAGACACATACAAGTGCCATTTTGATTGATCTTGAAATTATTGAATAACATTTGAATCGATTCATTTTTCAAGCTCCTAAGATCATCATTATATCAACCTCGTCATCAGGAATACCTAAATGGAAGCAATCACCGATAGACATAACAAAGGTGGCTACGTGGACCAAGAAACTTCCACCTCTGTATTTGACAAATTATTGGACAAACGCAGGCAAAGCAACAATGACGAATAACGGCAACACGGGTAACTTTCCAACATTTATTTATCTATCAACACGCAACGCTACATATTTTAGTTTTATTATAGTCGAATTTAACATGTTTTTATCAAACGAAACACTCCTCGTTCAAAGTATCATAAAACAGTGACAACAAACCGTACGTCAACGTTTTGACAGGTCATTTCAAAGAAAAAACTTTGATCTTCGTTATAGTTGTTGTTTCAAGTTAGTAAAAAATTTTCTTAGTCGCTCAAAGAAATTTGAATTCGCACAGTTTTTCGCATACGCGTTGACATACGGTAAAATACTCGCGAACATATGTATTAACACACGGTAAAACATGCGGATACTCGAGGGTACGCGACCTACCCGTCACTATACGCGCGCGATACGTTAAAGTATGTTTGGTAACATACTAACAGAACGAAGCACACGGTAAGACAATAATTGAGCGCTGAAGGTCAGTTCCGAGCTGCGCGGTGAACGAATTGTAAATTGAAGCGTGAACGACAGTTTTAGTTTCGACTATAGCCAACTCAAATTTATAATTCCTCTATTCGGCATTATTAATTAAAATTTATTTAATTTTGATTGTTTATGAAATAATTTACTGCTGTATCTGTTTCAAATTATTGTTAATAATTATTGAAAGTTTCAAATACAGACAATTTTTGTTGTAAAATAGAGTTATTCATAAATTACTATCTGCTATATATGGATTGAATTTTTGATTCAGAGATCAGCGCCATCTATTGTTTGGCGATTGGAAGCTTCCACTCGTTAATAGGAACATAGAAGATCAAGGAGGTCGTTAATTTGAAATATCTCTGTCCTTGTCACACAGCATCGCAGTTCTTGTTTGTTACCTCACACGGTTAGAATCGACGACCTCCTCGGTTGTTCTACATTACTATTAACAAGTGGAAGCTTCCAGTCGTCAAACAACAGATGGCGCTTGTAACGCCGGAAAACTACAAACAGCGAAATAATCACTATGTGTCAGCTACCGATAGTAATATTTTCACGATGACTCTGTAACCATTTTTCACCGCCGATAACTAAATTCTAAATCCTGATCTTTCGACTGTTTGTACAAAAACTCACCATAGCAAACTACTGTACCCCTGCCATACCCAAAAACCACATAAATAAAAATTGTCACTACCATAGCAGGCGAGTTCACGTTCAGCTACAGAAGAGCAAGCATTACGTTATTTTCTTTACCTCTCTTTCCCCGTAACACGCTGTTCGCAGAATTAAAAATTTTTTTAATAATTTGTAGTTGATTAATTGAATAGAATTTTAGGACTGTATTAAGTACAGAATGCATTCAAAAGTCAGTATTTATACATGAATGCTGCATTAGTACTACGTTTCACCGTTAGGTGGTTATAGTATTTCAGTGTACAAAAATCGAATTATACAATTTATAAAAAAAAAAGATAACACTTGCACTATTTATTTATGAATTTTTAGGTTTTTATCGTTCTATTTTATCCCTGTAGTTTCTTCTTCTACGAATTTCATCAGTCTTTTACTTAACAAAACCAAGTTCCTAATATTTATCGCATTTATCACGTGTAATATGCATGAAGCTAATTATTTCGCAAGGCGATTAGTTACACAATTTAAGGATAAAGAAATATATCTTTTGCTGTTTATGAACTTCGAAAAATGTATTTTATTCCCCAGATACTATATATTGTATAATTGATTAATAAAGAATTGGCAATACAAGTAGAAACATAAATTAAAATATCGTAATCACTTTCCTTCGTCTCTTAACCCAATACCTCCCATACTCTAACCCAGCATCCAATAACATAGTATACCTTGTACTTGTAAACGATGAAAAGTTAATCTAAATCCAAAATGGTCCTGCTCTTGTAATAAAAAGAAGTTCTGCAAAGATGTAGAACACTGAAATGTATATAAGTAATCAATCATAATCAAAGGGTCAAAGTATTCTGAGTATTCTATACTTCGTATATATTTGCATTCACAGATTAAAAATTCAAAGGATTACTTAGTTCTTAATTCGAAAGATGACGTGTGGATTATTCTGAATATTTTTGTTCACTTTTACATGTTACGTAGATCTGACCATTATATCATATATCTACCATAATGAATGTACGTTTCGCACCTTACGTCTCTTTCACGTTGAACACGTTAACGTTCCTTTCAGTCGTCATAGAACTTTCAGACAGAACACTCCCTTGGATGCGGAGTGGACCGTTCTCAAGGGACGAGTTTCAGTTTATGAACGTGCAATTTCGCTGGGGTCGTGAAAATTCTTTCGGTGCAGAACACACCATAGATGGTACTTGGTTAGTGGACATCTTTTCAAAGTTACCATTTCTAATGTGTAGCATCGTTAAATGTACACCTTATGAATCGGCCCGCGCAGGTACTCCATGGAGGCACAAATAATGCACTGGAACACTAGATACGGATCAATAGACAAATGCTACGACAAACCAGACGGGATTGCTATACTGTCGCATTTCATGCAGGTACGAGTGCAGGTTGTGATCAATTCAGTCGATTTATTAGTAACGAACACTTCTAACAGGTCGTCGGTTGCCCCGGAATCCCAGATAATCCTTCTGTAACACCAATTACTAATAATTTAGCCAGCGTTAAGAGAATGGGGAGCACCACTAACATTCCACCAGGTAATAGAACCTTCTAAGCGTAATTACACGCGGAAGTACAATTTTTATGCAAATTCATACTTCTAAAAGTATAACAGAATAAATGAAACTTAAACAGACAGCTTTTTTATTTTCTAAATGTTATAACTTGCATTATATTTCAGTAGATGCGTAAAATTTACAACCTATTTGTTATAATAGAATAGCTGTTTTTTTATACAGGGTGTCTCAGGTTTTAATGTTCAAACTTTGTCAGTGTATTCCATGGCACAAAGTAAGAAAAGAATGTTATGCAAATTTTTATTATTACTTCTTAATAAAGCTCTATATGACCTATGTTTGCATAACATTTTTTTCTTACTTTGTGCCATAGAATACATTAACAAACTTTGAACATTAAAACCTGGGACACCCTGTATTGGACATTGTTTTATTATATCTTGTGTAAGATTTGAAAAAATTGCTCTTATTGCTCGATAGATTGCTTACGTTGGCTGTTGGATGGGTGCAAGGGTAACGGTTACTATACTTATTCGGGTTCTCTAACCACTCCTCCATACAGCGAATGTGTCGTTTGGATTGTTTCACCCGTTGCAACGAAAATATCTACTCGTCAAGTAATTCTAATCGAACAGTATTTCACTTTATGTAGATAAAAAAAATATGCTAATCACATTTCTCGATTTTTATCAGAAGAATCCATAAAATTGTTTTTATTGCATTTTCTCGATTAAAATTTGTCGAATTTCCAGCTATGTCAATCTCCTTCCTTTAGATCGGTGTTTCCCAACGTGGGGCCCACGCCCCACAGGGGGACAATTCGAAAATGAACACTATATACGTTTTGAAATTTTACTTACTGTGTTTTGGTTAACAATTTCATAGCGATTTCTTCCCAGAACCTATCATTTATGTTTCTTAAGTGAACAAATCATTTTTTAGTGTTAAAAATTATCTATGTTACATGGGGGGGGGGGGGGACATAAAAACTTTAGAAAAGTTAAGGTGGGGCATGGCACAAAAAAGGTTGAGAGACACTGCTTTAGATATTATATCCAATAATCACGTTTTCCTTTGTGGTCTTTATGTGTAACATAATATGATACGTAGTTTTTAATTTTTGCAACAGATAGATGCGTTTAGAGGCCTTTATGATGGTCAATGGAACAATATATTAGGAAATTGCAGAGAACAGCAACGTCTTCAAAGAAGAAGAATCTTTTTTGTTACAGATGATGCTGTAGCATGAAGAAGCTGGAACACTACTATTGCAGCTATTCTTTTATTTATTTAACCAGTATTATTTGTAAGTGTAATTCATATGCCTGTTTTATAAAAGTCAATAAGAATGTAACACAATTAATAGTTACGTGATTCAACCAAGTGAGAACTTACAAAATGATAGAAAATTTAATTAATATAAAGTTTTTCATGAAATACACTACATTTCGAAATAATGAAAAAATTTCAAACGATATAGTATAAACGATTATAATATAATTTCATTTGCAATAATATATAAAAAGGTGTTTGATATATGAGAATTGTTTGATCTGTTTCTAAGTTATGCTTTTATTGGCAATATTTCAAAAATATGTGAAAGTATTAATTTGCTTGTTTTTCAATATGTCACACAATAACATAGCCTTCAACTATACTACACAAACAAATAACCTATTCATCATGCCATCATAAAGCAACAGTAAAATTTCAAATATGTTCGAAACTATAGTACCATAACACAACAAATCTTCGATACATCGCATAAAAATGATGGAATATACAGGTTTAATAGGTATATTAAACTAAACTAAGTCCTTAATTTTCATCAGGTTATGTACCATATGCATTTATGATACATAGTTTGAGTAAATAGCTTTACGTTTACGTAAGTAAAAGGAATGTTAATCCTTTCCACTTTCCTCTAAGGCTTACCGACAACCGGTCAATCTCCGATCAACCTAGACGATCGTATCGTAAAAAAACGCAAATACCCTCCACTTGTTTTGAATGGACACTGGTTAAATGAAGGAGAAGCACGTTTAATAAACTCTGGTAACGTAGGTAATTAGGTGAAATATTAAGATCATATTTAATAAATTAAGAATTCATATTAACACCATTCCTACCACAACCGGTCAAATGACCGTTTTTAAAATTTCGATTAGAATTTCATAGATACAATATAATTGAATCGCGTTTAAACTTTAAACTTTTTCTCAAATATACGTATAATACATTTTTCAATATTCACTTCTTTTTTCGTTGTTTATTTTTTGAGAAAAATTTGTAATCTGTATTACGTGGGAATGTCGCGATAGGAATAGGTATACATGAAGTGTCGGTAGGAATAGTGTTAACCCTTTATAAGGCAGAAGGATTCGGAGTAATAAAATAACTTGCGCTTATATTTTTGGCATGTTTTTATTTATATAACAAAAATAAACTTAAAAGAAAAACACTAATTATTTCGGAAGTTTTGGAAAAATAGGTAGTAAAAATATTCCCACTGCCCGTCAATAGAGTCACATGCAAGCTGAATTTGAGTTTGCTGAAGTTTTTGTTGGTGGTAAATATATCGCCTCTGCCTTAAAAAGGGTTAATAAGTATATTAATAATAATAAAACCTTAATTTAGTTCTTGAAGTCCATATGTTGGTATCCTATGAAATTTCATTCGTTATTTACAATTTTGTGTTCGCTTCTTTTTATGGACTTGAAAGAATTATACGAAAACAAAAAATTCTTAATTTGTTTGTATTTATTAATAAATTATGTAATTTAATGTAATTATGAGTGAATTATGTATTTACTGTTCGAAAAGCAATACAATATTTATTATAGTACATAACATTATAAAGAATATAAAAACGTTTATAGTATGTAACTTTTATGTAACTTTATGTAGCTTTAACGAGTTTTAACAAGTGAGTAGTTTTAAAACATTTTAAGAAGTATCTTGAATTAAAAGTTACAGTGGCTCCAAAAAGTATTCGTACACTATGTCACAAATAAATTCGTTTAACACCGAAATTCTGAGTCTGATAGAAGTATTTGATAAAACTTTATAGGTATGTAAATCGCAATAATATACGTATAAATTAATCTCTTCTTTTCATCTGAATGCCATTTTAAAGGGATGAAACCAGCGTTGAAGTTTCAGAATTTTCTCTAATTTTTTAAATATAACTTTGTAATGGTACTTGATGAAGCAAAACCTTTCAAATAGAAAATGTTTAATTTTTAATACTCTATCGCCCTGTCATAAAAAGAGAACAGAGAAAAGCTTGTATTCAAACTGTGAAAAATCGCTGAAACCTTGAGATTCGTTATCAGCCCCCTTAAAAGATATTTTGCCGTCAAAAAAATTGCTCCACGCAGGACACATCATCCTCTGTACACACATAAAGTTTCATTGAAATCAGAATTTCAGAAGTAGATAAATTTCCTTACAATACGGTGTACGAATACTTTTTGGAGCCACTGTGTGTAAAATTTGAACAAACTCAATTAGTGAATTCTAATATGTTTCTACTGTATTCAGCGAAAATACTTTTAAGCGGAGACAGAATTCCATCTACTATCTGCGGCGGTCCACTCGCGGACGACGTTTACGAATTTTCAGAAGTTCATTTTCACTGGGGCGAAGACAATTGCAAGGGCGCCGAACACACGATCAACAATACCTGGTAACGAATAAATTCTACATTCATTTTTTCAATTATCACATCAACATTTCGTTATCAAGGTACTCGATGGAGGGTCATGCGATTCATTGGAATAGAAAATATCAAAGTTTCGAAGAATGTGTCAGGCACAAAGACGGAATTTGCATTTTAGCGTACTTGTTTTTAGTACGGATGCATAATTTTACGTTCATCATTGAGATTAAATTTCCCTTAGCTATTCTTACGATTGAAAGTTCCAATTTTTGTTTAATTTCACGAAAGGTACAACCAGGTTGCTGCGAGTGCATCAATCCACAATTGGAGCGAATAACAGAGAACTTGAAATACGTCCAGGATACAGACATGGAAGTGACAATACCGTCAAGTGAGCACTAAATATTAGGCGTGCAAATTAATTCGGTGCCTTTGCGTTTAACGCTTTGTAACTTCCGACCAAATTAAAATAGCTTTCCTGCCCTACGGTGATTTGAAAGTTGCAGTGTTATACTCCGCCTGCGGTCCCTGGGTCTTTCGTAACCCATGCTGAGAGTTCCTTGAAAGCGATAACGCATACAACGATGGGCGCTGTATTCACGTTATTATTATTTGTTCCTATACGCTCCTATATCTTCCTATGAATTGGGTGATTGTCACTGTATACAGTATCGATGAGGACCTCGGTCTCGAGCGATCGTCACTTGGGTAGCGTAGCATTGGTGAGCCGCATGGACGGCTCTAAATATGTATTAGTGAAATATCCGTGAGGGTCTCGAAAGACCCATGGCCAGGCTGCCAAGCTTCAGTAGTCGGAGGGTTATACACTAAGGAACATTAACCCTTTGCGGTCCGCGCTGCTTCGCAATTTCGTTTCAGCAGGTCCTATGTCGACGATGTGTCGAGACACGTTGGACATAGGACTGCAAAGGGTTAACTTTAAAATCGTCTTTGTTTTATCCAATTTGAATAAATTTCAGCGAAGTTATGTCAGTTTAAAGATTGATTGAATATGGAAAGAGTTTTGTTCAATTTTTCGGGACAAATACCCCACTGTGGGCTGTGACGCTCGACGTAGGACCGCAAAGGGTTAAAACAATCATGGCAACTCGACATAATTTCACCTAATAACGGTAAACAATTTGGCGTTCGACAAGGAGTATTTGAAGCACTGCATTCTTTTTGCTTTTGAACCGAAGAAAAATGTTTCTGAAGCTAAAGAAATGGTTTGTTCCGCTTTTGATAACGATGCTGTGACGTATAAAACGTGTAAAGAGTTATTATGGGATTATTATTGTTATTATTATTATGGGATATATATAATTATTATTATGGGATATATATAATTATTATTATGGGATTAGACCGAGATAGCTGGGATCCCGGTATTAAAGATCGGACAAGTACGTACAGGACAGGCAAGAAATTTGAAGAAAACTTTTGAAAAAACGTTTGAGAAAGCTAAACAAGGGTTTGCGTTGCAACCATGTGTTACCCACCAACGATTATCGTAACACTTATTTCAGTTAGGATACATTCAAAAGTTAGGAAGGAGGGTTACACACGAAAAAGGCACCGAATTAATTTGCACATCTAATACATACTATAAAATAATGAAACCATAGAAGTTACGATCATTCAGAAATTCTTTCAATTTTGGATCTCTTTCAAATTGTTTCTTATTCGCAAACATGTAGTTCGATAAGTGAATATTTATTAACACTATTCCTACCGACACTTCACGTATACCTAACTACGTAAGCCAGACAACAAATTTTTCTCAGAAAATAAACAGTGAAGAAAGAAGTGAATATTGAAAAATGTATTATACGTATATTTGAGGAAAGGTATAAAGTTTAAAGGCGATTCAATTACGTTGTATATATAAAATTCTAATCGAAATTTTAAAAACGGTCATTTGACCGGTTGTGGTAGGAATAGTGTTAAACAATTGAATATGTAAAACGCAAGTAACTGTGTTATATTTACGGTAATAAGTAACAACAAATCTCTTTGCTTTTATAATTTTGATCTACTTTTATTAAAGGGTAATTACGAACGTTTAATGCAAAAAGTAATCTAAAACACGAAGAAGTCATAACCAAATCGATAAATAATTTATAGTTTTTAGCAATACACTTTTTATAGTTTTTAGTAATACACTTGACACTGTCGTATTGTTATATGAAAACGTTCAAATATTCCACGGTATCCATTGTAAATGATTTCTTAATTAACAAATAAAACTCTTCTTCATTTTGTAACTCTATACGTTTCATGCATATTTTCTTATAAAAAAGATTGAGATATTGCGTCCATGTTTATTTTAGACTGCTTAGCATGGATGCGTTGGGCAACATACTGTCACAGATATTATACTTACGCAGGATCACTTAACGTTGGCGAGTACCCAGAATGCGCTACTTGGATTGTATTTCCAGTGGTTATACCTATACGACCCAATGAAGTAAGCTGCAATAATCAGTTATTAACCCTAGAACTCCTGAGCCTCGATCTGTTACGCGAACTCCTAAGGGGTGGGTTCCTCGAATCCATACTTCTTTTTATACGTTTATCCTGGAAAAAGTTGTTTTTTGGAAAATTTTTTGTAATGTCAGGATATGCTATAGTTTATAAACAAGACAACATATGTTTTTGCGTTCAATTTGTATTGATTTATGTGTATTTATAAAATTAAATACTATTATAGAATAGTATAGTAACGTGCAGCCAGTTTGAACTTGATTCTTCTGATTCTCCTGATAAACATGAATGGCAGAGTATAGTATTAAATGAATGTTTTCTGCAAACATGGTTTTTGCATTTGTAACAACTTTGTATTGATTTTAATAAACTATTATATTTTATGCGTCTGCTTTTAGCCTCCAGTACACACTCATAACACTTTCCCTTTTTCGTCGGTTCTGTATCTTTTGGTATTTTAGTTCGTAGTGTCTTTCCAGTCAAAGTTTCCAATTAGTTACATAGTTTCATTCTTCGTTCTGTAATTTTTATTGTTTGGAGAAAAGGAGGGCGTGAGGGTGAACTTCGCGTGATCGCCACCGTCATTGCGGCGCGTAGTCAGTTATATTTCTCTTATGCTTACTAATTTTTTACACGTAGCAACGGGAACCTCTTAATATTAAACTTAAATGTGTATACAACAACAAATAATTTTAAGAGAATTTTTTATGAAAGGGAAATGATTCAAATTTAAGGTTTTTCAATTTGTAGGTTCGAGGAACACCCCCCTTAGGAGTTCTAGGGTTAACACGTTCCGTGCCACGTGGGTCGTATACACCCCATGCTGAACTTTCCGTTCGAGCCATTCGGTGGTTATTCCCATTGTAAAATGAAGAATTTTTTAAAAATTGTAACCTTGGTTTTGTACTATTGAAAATTTGTAAGGCGTATGTAGGTCAAAAACATTGTTCAATCGTAAAAGTGTGGGTCGTATACACGCCACACGGGCTGAACGGAAAATTATCAAAGAACGGCGTGGCATGGAACGTGTTAACACTATTCCTACCGACACTTCACGTATACCTATTCCTATCACGACATTCCCACGTGAGATAGACTACAAATTTTTCTCAGAAAGTAAACGATGAGAAAAGAAGTGAACATTGAAAAATGTATGATACGCATATCTCAGGAAGAGTCTGAAGTTTAACCGTTTGAGTCCCAAGCAGCGTGATCGTGCTGTTGTGATTTTATATCGAGAAAACCCAGCACCTTTCGAATACTGTGGACAACTGACGATGCGTTACCGATTGTTGAAGCGAGCTCAGATTTACTAAAGCAAGAACATCACACAGCTCCTTTTAATATAAATAGTACAACTAACAATAGGTAGAATAATATAGGAAAGTTCTATAAAATGTAGAACGGAAGATGGAATTCAGGTGTGAAAAATAAAAGTGAAGCGATTAAAATATTAATAACAGTATATTTAAAACAATTTAACAAAAACAACTTAAACGACTTTACAACTTAGCAACTTTAACACTCCTTCTACGTTCACAATCAAAACCTTTCTTCCACGTTAGCCAAAAGCTTTCTGCCTCGCGCTCGCATTTTCCCCGTCATATATTCTTCCAAACACTCGTTTCCTTTCATTCTAATTGTCAATCTTTCTCACTCTACGCATTCGGTCACGACCACCTAGAATTTCTCAGTCGCACTGTTTTCTCAAGTTCTCATCTTTCACGCCTTAGAAACATTCGAGCCCAAACATTCTGCGTTCGCACGACAATCGTCCAACTCAAGTACTCTTCCGACTTTTCCAAACTCGCATCCACTCGATCGCATTCCTACAGTAATACTATAATAATGCAATAATACGTTACAAAATAAAAATTTAAATACAAGCGCTATTGCGCCGCTTGGTATTTCTCGATATAAAATAAAACAAGCGCTATCGCGCTGCTTGGGTCTTTTCGTACTCGTTTAGAAAAAGCGCGGTTGCGCTGTGTTTTTTCAATACCCCCTGGGACTCAAACGGTTAAAGGCGATACAATTACGTTGTATGTATGAAATTCTAATTGAAATTTTGAAAAACGGTCATTTGACCGGTCGTGGTAGGAATAGTGTTAATGACAGGCATAGAAGCTAAGCTGATTAGCGTTTATATCCATAGGTGAAGGAATTTCGAAAGCTACGAGACAAGGATGGAAAGTGTATAAAATCGAACTATCGCGAACTACAATTACTGAAGTGCAGACAAATATATTTAGCAGTATCCGAGCAATACTTTTAAGACATGTCGCTGTCAATTCCTTGTAACCCGTTCAATGAAATATACAACAGAGTAATTTATAATTGCGATCTTTTATTACAACCACCCCACACTATACACACAATTTCTTATTCATAATGCTTCTACTATCAATTGTTGCACGACTTACTGCTAACAAACAGCATGAAATGGGCTGGATGAATAAATTATGATGATAGATAAAATAATTCCAATTCACTTCTTACCTATTTATCAGTGGCACGACAATCTTTGCTGTTTTATAATGCTTAACACGTTGAATGCCACGCCAGTTTTACAGAGTTTGTCCGTGGCGCCACGATGAATTTTCTATTATGCGGAAATTCTATTGAAATATTTTCTATTCAAATATTACCTACAAAAGATAAGTGTAACTATTTTTAGATACTCTATACTGCATTAATTTCTTCACAGCATTGCATTAACGATGGTAATAATGAAAAATTGATAAGTATCGACATTTGTCCAAATTACAGTGGCTCCAAAAAGTATTCGTACACTATGTCACAAATAAATTTGTTTAACTCTGAAATTCTGAGTCCGATAGAAGTATTTGATAAAACTTTGTGGGTATGTAGATCGTAATAGTATACGTATGAATTAATCTCTTTTTTTCATCTAAATGCCATTTTAAAGGGGTGAAACCAGCGTTGAAGTTTCTGAGTTTTCTCTCATTTTTTAAAGATAACTTTGTAATGGCACTTGATGAAGCAAAACCTTTCAAATAGAAAATGTTTAATTTTTAATACTCTATCGCCCTGTCATAAAAAAGGAACACAGAAAAGCTTGAACTCAAAGTGTGAAAAATCGCTGAAACTTTGAGATTCGTTATCAACCCCTTTAAAAGATATTTTGCCGCCAAAAAAATTGCTCCACGCAGGACACACCATGCTCTGTACACACACAAAGTTTCATTGAAATCAGAATTTCAGAAGTAGATAAATTTCCTTATAATACGGTGTACGAATACTTTTTGGAGCCACTGTATGTATTTCTGCCAATCTGAGCGCGACGGTCACTGGTGACCCCCACGGCGCCACCGTCGAGTTGAGTGCAGGGCACCAGTGACCCCCGTGGCATTCAACGTGTTAACCGTTTGCGAACCGGAGGGTTTTCAAAAAAGACGGTCGAAAAACGCCAAGCAACGCTCTTTCAATTAGGGGTCGAAAAAAAACCAAAGAGCACGATAGCGCTCCTTTGATTATGTATCGAAATATTACTTGTCCTTCAAATTTTTCATATTTTTAATTTGCAACTTATTATTGTATGAAATACTATTATATATGTATTATATACTAGTATGAAATACTATTATATATGTATTATATACTAGTATGAAATACTATTATATATGTATTATATACTAGTATGAAATACTATTATATATGTATTATATACTAGTATGAAATACTATTATATATGTATTATATACTAGTATGAAATACTATTATATATGTATTATATACTAGTATGAAATACTATTATATATGTATTATATACTAGTATGAAATACTATTATATATGTATTATATACTAGTATGAAATACTATTATATATGTATTATATACTAGTATGAAATACTATTATATATGTATTATATACTAGTATGAAATACTATTATATATGTATTATATACTCGCCGTCAATTATCTAGATCGGTCAAACGCGTTGGGTTTTCTCGACAGGAAATCGGAAGAGCGCGAAAGCGGCTGGTGGTGCGCAAATGGTTAATAATACCAATAACATTGTAATATAGTAATTTTATAATACTTAACACGTGAACGTTGCATTAAACATGGTCCTTTGGTTAATATTCACATATATTACAACCGCTTCATTTATCGCGTTCGTTTAAATTATTGAATGACTCGATTGTTGCGAACACCCGTAACATTGTTTCTCCCAGACTTTTATAAATCCGAATGAAGAATATTTCTCTGTACGGCGATTCTTTTGAGACGGAAACAGGCCGTTCGGAAATTCTCTGAACTTGATTCTGTTGGAGAGACGTATTCGATTTCTTTCCTCGTTTGTTTCGCGAACGATTACTCTTCACGGATACTTGAGATGCGCTGATCAACGTTGTCCAACTCGTGGCTTCCTCCGAAGTCGTGCCAGAACTGTTTTTATGATCTTTCACCAAGCACGCGCCCATTGCGAATTCGCTTTCTTCCTCGAACAGATTGAAAAACGAACAAAGCACGTCGTACACCATTTCATGCTTGCTGTAACCAGGTGGACTGTACAGAGTCGGTTTCAGGCATTCTTTGTAAAGCTGGACGTATCTCGATAATAACATGTCTCTGAATTCCGGCGGTTGGACGTCCAACAAAATTTCTCGCAGATCCATCAAGCACATGTTCCAACGTTCCTCCGTTTCATCGGTCGCGCTGCGGAAAATCTTCTGCAACTCCATCGTCAAGGTTGGAACATAGTGGCACAGTGGATTTTTCAGGACAAACAGGTCCGATATCAAGAACAGAGAACCGTACGCAGGTTCTCGGAGTTTCGACGAAGCAACTCTCTCCATAATATCGATAATTATCTCTCGTACCACGGTATCTGCAACGCAGCGATCTAAATACCCGTCGATCAGCTTCACAGGATCGCGTTTCAGTTTTCGAGCATTCCGCGTCTCGGCGTAGCCCCAAAGTCGAAATATCAACTGCGAAGGACACAACACGGGATCGGTTACGAGCCTCCAAAATTCGGTAACGACGGATGCCCTTCGCGGTCGATACCAAATCGTTAATTTCACAATTTGCCCCGGGAGAATCACTTCTTTCATCTTGTTGAAGTAAAACGGACTGATGCGTACGGGTACGGGGATCGCTTCTTTATGAAACACCGTGCGTCGCCATTCGTAAATGATCACGCGATTCCCTTTGTTCTCGAACACGATTTCTTTCCCGATTTTCGTATTGATTTTACCGCAATACGTTAAATCGAACACGATAGGGTCGGGCTCCGGTTGCTCACATTTCGGGGCAAACGACACCCATCCGATTTCACGATCTTGGATCCTCAATTTGGCCACCTGTTCGGGATAACACGAACAGCAAGCTACGTGTTCGCCTTCCTCTTCCTGTTCCTGTTCCTCTTCCTCCGGACAGGAAACGGTTATGGGTGGAATTCTCGGTTGATGTACCGGTTTCGGTCGAACGTAATTGTTGATCGACAAGTACTTCATTTCCGGTTCTTTCGGCACGAGCACCTGTATCTCCCTGGATAGCTCGTTTCTTCGTCTCATCAAGTACTCGCTGCGCTTCCACAACGGCATCTTTGATTTCAGACCGACTAGACCTTTCTCCTTTTCGATCGATTTAGGTAAACCGACGTAAGTCAGTTGCGGAGCCACGTTCAGCTCCTTTTTATTCGGCGTGACTGTAATATCTGGCAGACACGAGTCACCGTGATTGGACAGTCTTACGGGGACTCTCCAAAATTCTGGCCCACCTCGATACTTGTCGGGCAAAACCGGCACCGGGGCGGACGCGTAATCTATCAAATTTCTCATCTCAATCTGTGGCCGCACCGTTTCGCAAGAATACATAATTTGATCGGTTTCACGACGACCAGTTACGGACTTGGTGTGCCGATGCTGTTTCTTTCGCCTCTCTAACCATTGCTTCCAGTTCTCCAGACGAGGATCCTCGACGAAATGCACATCCGGGCTGATGAGTCCGTCGTGCACCAACCCCCACGTTAGCGGTACCCTCACCCACTTCTTGGGTTTGTCTGATTTGCCGATTTTTCGCATGTAATCCATGTTTTTCGAGGAAAAATTAGTCAGCTTTGTATGCACCTGTGCATTCTGTTTCAAAATCGTTCAACCGCTTGAACTTGGTCGTCAAAGATCGAAGCTGAGTCATTGAGCGATGGCTTCGGTTGGATCAGATGAAACGACAACAGGTAAGAGAAATTTGCGGTATTGTACGCGAATTAATTTTTTTTGACGGGAGACACGTATTGTTTTACAATTTGTTGCACCAATTGTTTATGCCGGCCACGTATTTTTTTAGTGGAAGTGAACGAGGTCAACGGGGAACCTGCTAAATTCGTTCGAAGCCTGGTCGACACCGATGGTATATTGGAATGTCCGATCGACTTGGACATTAATCATATGGAAATTATCGAATTAGATCCTCTGGTATGGAACCACTTTGATACGCCGGCTAGAAAACTGAAAATCACTAACACAGGTTATACAGGTAACGTTGTTTCGAGTCACCGATTCTTCTGAAAGTTAATTACTGAAATTTGTCACGCTTAGTAATTCTTAGCGCAAAATGGCAGCAGCACCGTCGACCTTACCTCTCTGGCGGACCGTTCAAGGAAAATTATATATTTTCGCAAATTCACTTTCATTGGGGAGAGAACGAGATTTATGGCAGCGAACATTCGATTGATGGATCAAGGTTTAATATTTGTTCTTAATACCTTTTTCTATGATGTGCTCTCTTCATTCCTCAACTTATTTCGCATAGCTTTTATTATTGTTAACAATTTCTGTTCAAATACACTAAAATGCAACAAGATTGTTAAAAATCTAAAATAAAGTTACTTTCAATTTGAATTATAAGATTTCAACTTAAAAATAAATGGTTCTCTTTGAGAACGTTATCTTCTATTCCATAAATTAAATGATGGCGACCAACTACAGGTAACCCTCCTATAACACGGTAGATAGGTTCCTAGAAAATGTCGCGTTCTGCGAAACCGTGTTGTATGAGACCCAGTGCTAGTACAAAAAAAGGGGTTACGTTCCGAAAACTTATTAAAAACAAATTTTTCTTTTAATTCTACATAAACAACTTAATTTTTATTAAACATATAAATGTATGCACAACGCAAAACAAAGAAAGAACAACAATATTACTTTAATTTAATAAATTTCTTCGTCGTCACTGCTCAGTATAATCAATCGAGAATGTTTTTTCGGTGGAACAATATCGCCTACACTTTCAGAACATTTCTCTTAATTTGAAGTTGTTGCATCTTTTTTCCTCTTATAAAAATCTGTAATTTCACTTTGCTTGTCGATTCTTACCAGGTCATTGTAAATTTCTCGATGTGAAGTTAAACAGTTTTGCAGCTCCCTTTTGAATTTTCGGCTCCTTTTAGCGGAAGGGTCTGCGTTCAAGAAAAATGACTCGAAATTTTCAGTTAGATGTAGAAGTACAATGTTGTACAAAGGTTTCCGCAATTTTTTTTATCGTGTTAGAACGAAATCGTGTTATAGGATGGCGTGTTGTGGGAGGGTTCCCTGCAATTTGTAAATCGTGTTATAGCGAAACCGTTATAAAATTACGTATTGTAGAAGGACTACCTGTACTTTGATTGCAATTGCTTTAATGAATTTTCATTGTTAACATTTTTAGCTTAGAACTTACACGACTAAAAAACCTAAGCATCTTTTAATGTACGATCGTGTATAGTAAGTTTATGTAAAACTAGATATTGTATGACTTAATTTTATTTCAATTATATTTCGCTTAAAGCATGCCCATGGAGCTCCATGCTGTGCATTACAAAGACGAATATGAAACATTAGAATCAGCACTTCGACGACCCGATGGCGTTACCGTTTTAGTATACTTCTGTAAGGTGGCGAATTTAAACATTTATTTTACGTAAAATGTAAACACGTACGAATCCACAACAATTAAACGCTGGTACAGTATGTAATTAACGAGGTACTATGATTATTAGTTGCAGAATGAGCCAAATGCTTTTATAGAAGAAATTGTAAGAAACTTGTCTGTCATTCGTACGGCGCATTCGTCAGTTCGCATAGTACCTTCGAGTTTGACAGGCGTTCTAAGATGTTTTACAGAGGACTACTTTTTATATTGGGGCTCGATAATCACGATCACTAATATACACAGTATTCTTTGGTTAATCTGCAGAGAACCAATTGGAGTTTCTACTAAACAAGTAAGTTCACGAAAATGTTTTACAATTTTCATCATTATTCTCAGGAAGGATGCAAGTTATGGACCAAAAGTTTGCCATTTTAATTGGTTTCAACGTTTAATTAATGTCTTTCTTTTTTATTTAGAGTTATTACTACCAATGCGCATTAAAAGCACTACAATTCTGATTCAATCTCTTGAATAACCTTAGGCCCTGAAATATTTTTTAACCCTTTACTGCATGAATTAATGAAGCGTTGAAAAAAAAATTGTTTCACGGTGGAAATAGCTTTATTTAATTATGAATAAGACATATTAAAAGAAAAATAATGTAAAAGTTTTATCTTTTGGTGCATACGAGACCAAATACGGAATCGAAAAAGAACTAGTTGTGAAGTATAGAAGACAGTTGAAAAGCGGAAAAATTATTATCCGTCGAGAAAGACGAGTATATCGAGTCCATGAAAATATTTGTTCTGTCAAAAAGTACTTACGTTTTACTCTGTTATCGTTTTCTGAAAATGAATCACTCGCACCTCAACTCTGCTTTCTCACCCATTTGCACAAAAGTGAGGTTATTTCAAAATATCATAAAATCATAGACAATTTCTTCGCGTTTTATTATTGCTAAATATATATTTAATGGATTAAAATAGTTTTGAATTATTTTATAATACTTAATTTGGAAATAAAATTGAATCAAAACTGCAATACCATATATGTGCTCATATGCGGTAAAGGGTTAATATAACTTAAAATTTTATATTAATATTTAGTCGAAAAGGTACTGCGCTTTTCAGAATGTTTGGCAGCAACAAACTTTTGACCTGTAATATGCGAATTAAAATATTTATCTTTGATTAGTTTGTAATATTATAGTTCTCTATAATCTCTGACGGAAAGTATAAAGGATCAAAAGCATTGCGTTTTAACGTTTTACATGATTTTATACAATTTTTTCCATGCAAAATTCGAACGATTTTAATGCATAATCGTATCTGCCAAGGTTGCAGAATTTCGCACTTTAAACGACGAAAACAATACTCCCATACTGTCAAACATACGTCCACGGAAAGCGAGAGAAGAAAGACACATTTTCCACGTTAATCGATCAGGATCGTTGTACGCCTCGCTTTTGCCGCTTCCACGGAATCTGTCGACAAATCAAATGGACGAAGCACACAGTGTCTAAAATGTTAACTTTGCATGAAATGCAGTGCAAAAATGATGATACCGGTGATCGCTAAACGTTTCCTTCTGTAGACACGTGTGTAAACGATATTAATCTTGACCCTCGTGAATAAATCACAGTTGGTGTATTTCGATGGTGTATCATTTTTATGCTCGATTTTAACCCTTTTAGTACCGAGCAAATTTAACGAATTTGCTAAGATTTGGGAAAAAGCTCATAAAAATTGAAGTAAGAATAATATTTACAAAATTCAACCAGAAGCATGTTACGAAATAAAAGAAAAATTTGAAACATTTATAACGTTTTATAAATTTATTTTTAATAGGTTGGAGGGAAAGTTCTATCGTATTTTAAATAGGCAGGTAATTTTTCTTGTAAATAAAGAAAACATCTGGCTAATGAGTCATTGGAAATTTTTTTTGTTTTTTCACCTGTTGTATAATATAAAAGGAGTTCATTTTTACTGTTCATCATTTACTTGTGATATTTAAAGTGAAAAACATGTCAGTAGATAAAGTGCATTTACGATACTGCATTTTGTATGAATTCCAAAAAGGAAGCAACGCATCGGTTGCACGTAAAAATTTATGTGCGGTATTTGGAAAAGATATTGTAAATGTTCGTACTTGTCAAAGATGGTTTAGCAAATTTCGTTCCGGGGATCTGAGCCTCCAAGAAAGTGATCGATCTGGACGACCATCCAAGATCGATAATGATGTTTTGCGATCCATGTTGGAAAATAATCCACGTTTAACAAGTCGAGAAATTGCAGAAGAGTTTGGCATTCATCATACAACTGTTGGAGATCACATTAAATCTCTTGGGTTTGTGTTAAAGCAAAGTGTTTGGGTTCCACATGAATTAACGGAAACGGAAAATACGACAGAACTTTCCCTCCAACCCAATAGATAGAGCTCTCTCGCAATGCAAATAGTTAGGCACCATGGCATACACAACGATACATTGTCGTTCGGTATTAAAAGGGTTAACCCTTTCGTTACGGCCTGTGTGCACGGGTGACAATTATGATCGGCGTCTACGCGACGACCACCGTATCGGATGCTGACTGTAGTAAATTGTGTTTTTATTCATATTAATACCAAAATTTGTAAATATGTAAACAACTTCTCAAATCGCTAAACACCGACGAGCAATGTGCACACTTCATGGTGTCACTCCAGTGGAGCGAACTGTTGTAACGAAAGGGTTAATGGCCGCGCGACAAAAGAGTGCAGGGAAATTTAACACGTTGCGTGCCAAGCCGATACACGTGGCTCGTGGATCAAGTTTAACGTGTACCACAAATGGTACACGTGGCACGGTACGTGTTAAGAGATCACGAGAGCAAGGGAACTATTTTTTTCGTCTTCTACGTCTCTTGATCCTTTCCTTATGGAGATCGCAATCGGGATACAAAAGCGCGCAGTCGGCTCCTCCCAGTCCAAGGATAGAAGCTTTTACAGAATTCAGCATTGCCGACCACGGAGATCTTTTCAACATCCTGCCGGATATCCAGCTCATTCCTAAACTGAAAAGGAGGATTCCATATTTATCGAATGTAAGTGTATTTTTATCGAATGCACTATTAACACTAGAACTACCAGAGCAGTCAAAATAACCAATTGGTGATTATTCATAGCAATTTTATAAATTCACTTTATCAAGCTTCCAAAATTTACTATGACTTTCTGCAGAAGGTATAGATAAAGATTTAATTTCTATGTATTTAATATCTTTTCATGTAATTTTCAAATTGATCTCTTCCATGCAAATAAGTACACTATAATTGTCGGTAGTTGTAGTGTTAAGCGTGCACTATTTTACATATTAACACTAGAATTACCAGAACAGTTAAAATGACTGATTGATGATTATTCATAACAACCTTATAAATTCACTTTATCAAGTTTCCAAAATTTACTATGACTTTCTGCAGAAGGTATAAATAATGATTTGTTTGCTATGTATTTAATATCTTTTCATGTAATTTTCAATTTAATCTCTTCCATGCAAATAAGTACACTATAATTGTCGGTAGTTCTAGTATTAAGCGTGCACTATTTTACATATTAACACCAGAATTACTAGAACAGTTAAAATGACCGATTGGTGATTATTCATAGCAATTTTATAAATTCACTTTATCAAGCTTCCAAAATTTACTATGACTTTCTGCAGAAGGTATAAATAAAGATTTGATTTCTATGCATTTAATATCTTTTCATGTAATTTTCAATTTGATCTCTTCCATGCAAATAAGTACACTATAATTGTCAGTAGTTCTAGCGTTAACATTTAACCTTTTTTCTAAACTAAGCGTGCAAAAATTTGCTTTAACCTTTTTACTATGCTTACAATCACTGACTTTTGTTGTGTAAGGATTATGATTGTATACTTTTTGACGTATTTAGGGAAATACTTATTGCAATATGTGCTTCAGAGTTTCTATAGAATTAAGAATTTTATTATATAGTGCGTAACGAAAACATAGTTCCATTTGCATTTTCGTTGTTAACTTCGATACTGTATATTTTATTTGACCGAAACTTAACTCAATATTTAATCAAAACACTGGGGAACGCTTTAAGTTGTGTTTAAGATTTTAAGTTTTGAAAGTTATTATTTAAGTTTCGCTTATAAGATTTTGAAGTTTCTTTAAGTCTATTAAGCTTTTAGATTTAAATTTAAGTTCTATGTTTTATAAATTTTTCAGCTTTATGTTTTAATTTATTAAATTTTCTATTCTTCTGCAAGTGGATCTATCATTTTTTTACAGTTAAAAATTGAATAAAACCACAAAAATGTTTACTGTGCAAGACTAAGAAACCGTACTAAAAATAAATTTTACACCAACGTTTCCCAGCGTGTTTATTAAATATTGAGATAAGTTTTAGTCAAATAAAATATACAGTGTTGAAGTTAAGAATGAAAATGCAAATGGATCTATCTTTTTGTTACGCACTCTATATATTATTATCTATTTATTTATAGCAATATACATTCACAAAAGTTCACATTCTACTCCTGATTATCTTACAAATATGATAACTACCTTACAAATATAATGTGCGCATTATACATAACGATATAAAATAAGATAGAAAGTATATATTTTACCTCCAAACAGGTACCCAAATTTTTCGCGCATCTGCGGTTCGCGTGGAGTGCCGGTTATTTTCGCAGAGAATTCTGTGAACACAATTTCCAAAATCCGTATCAGCAACAAGGGCAGCCTCGATGCTTCTCAAAACATTGTAAGACAGTTCGTTTAACTCTTCGTTGCTTTCGTACGACAACGGCAATCCGCCGACGTTCCTTCTAACGCGTCTACCCGTGGTAGCCATAGTTGTGTTCATGTTGGTCTGTGTAGAAAAATGTTGAAAATCATGCAAATGAAAAACCGTAAAGTTGTCGAATGACGTTGTAACATGCTGAAACATTTTACCGTGGCGTTCATCAACAGTTGTATAATGAACAGTCCGAAAGCTAGAAACGCGAGAGCTGTGAGCGCGATTTCGAAGAAGTCCTTCACCGAAAGCTCGTTTCCTTTTCCTTTGTAAGAAGGTTTATGGTAGTCCTCTTCGTGGTCGTGATAAAGCGGAGCACTGTAATAGTGTTCCTCGTGTATAGCGGGAAAAGTTTCGGTGTGATGCACGAAATGATCACCACCGTGACCATAAGGATGACCGTAAGAGTGACCATAAGGGTGGCCATAATAAAAATTGTGTCCCGATGCTGATGAGAGCATGTGATCTGTTCAATAATGAATGTTGTTTCATTTTATATTTTATTAATCTAATCAGAAATTTCGTACCAATTTTTATGCAAACACGAAAGTCTTATAATGCTGTGTAATTACACTTTTATATTACATTTCTTTCTTTCTTAGTATATACTGTTTACTTGTGAGATCGTTTGTTACCTTTCAGATGTTTTAATTTACAAATTTAAATATTCTACTTTTTCTGGAAATAAATTTTTTGAGATTCTTTATAATAAAAACTTTTTTAACTTTTATTTACCATAAAAAGGAACTTAGCCATAAATGATCGACAAGGACATTTTGGATGAATACAAAATATTTTAATGAAACTGAGGCCTCTTTTTACCATTTTCTTCGTTTGGCTCTTGGTAAAAACCAACTTTACCAGAAGGTAAAGGGGCTTGCATTGCGTATCCCGTGACTTCCCCATCGAATTCATCGAAATCGTCATCATGGCCTCCATGCTTTTTCTTTACCTTGCTTTGCGGAGCGTAATGCCGATACACATCGTCCAAAGTTGTCCTCCTGCATACCAAACAAACTTCCGAATTGTAATTCAATTGTTGGCAAACACAAAATCACTGTCGATTTGTGTTTTAAACAAATTTCTTTGAATATTTAATCGACGAAAAGATTGTTTTCTGTTCCCCGCGATGCAAACTACTTTTTTCTTAAGTTACATATTTGAAGCAGCTTAGAAGTGTGGATTCAGCTACGATGTTTACTGTGTATACACTATAACAATTTTTTTGCAACAAAAACTTTCAATGCTTACCGTTGTAACCAATTTTTGTACTTTGAACTTCCTTCATCCGCTAACAGTTTGTCGTGAATAGTGACATTATCGTTGTCCATTAAATCGTATAAATCATTTTTGTCTGTCACTTTAAGCCGTCTTTTGGTCCTCGATGTAGTCACTGTTTTCACTATTTCTTCAGCCATATAACCGTGGCACAAATATTCATTCATTTTCTTCCTAATAAAATGATAAAATATTCAAAAATTCCAAGAATTAATTCCATCCAGCAAACTAAGTGTAAAAGTAACGTAAATTCGATAACATGTACTGGTTCGTGTAATCGATAAAATATATTTCGTTTGACTACATTTTTTGTTTCGTTAAAATACAATCATTAACTATAAAGTGCATTAACACTAGAACTATCAGAACAGTCAAAATGACGGATTGACGATTATTCATAGCAAAATAGATTCACTTTACCAAGCTTCCAAAATTTACTATGACTTTCTGTAAAAGGAATAAATAAAGATTTGTTTTCTATGTATTTAATATCTTTTCATGTAATTTTCAATTTGATCTCTTCCATGCAAATAAGTACACTATAATTGTCGGTAGTTCTGGTATTAAGCGTGCATTGCTTTACATATTAACACTAGAATTACCAGAGCAGTTAAAATGATTAATTGGTGATTATTCATAGCAGCCTTATAAATTCACTGTAATAAAGCTTTCAAAATTTACTACGATTTTCTGCAGAAGGTATAAATAAAGATTTGTTTGCTGTGTATTCGATATCTTTTCATGTAATTTTCAATTTGATCTCTTCCATGCAAATAAGTACACTATAATTGTCGGTAGTTCTGGTATTAAGCATGCATTGCTTTACATATTAACACTAGAATTACCAGAGCAGTTAAAATGATTAATTGGTGATTATTCATAGCAGCCTTATAAATTCACTTTACCAAGCTTCCAAAATTTACTACGATTTTTTACAGAAGGTATAAATAAAGATTTGTTTCCTGTGTATTCGATATTTTTTCATGTAATTTTTAATTTGATCTAGTCCATGCAAATAAATAGTCTATAATCGTCGATAGTTTTAGTGTTAAAACACTAATGCGTTCAGAATGTGTTGAAAAGATCAATTTATCAAAAAAATAATTGTATTACAAATTTAGAATCGAATTTGATCAAGAATACTGTCTAAACGTTCGATCAATTGCGTCGTGGTTTTCGGTGAGGGAAGATCGGGAGAAATTTGAAAAATGATGTTTCTTATTCATCTTAAAGTTACCTGTGATATTCCATCTCATTTAGCGCATTATAAATGGATCCATCCGCCACTTCGTTATCAGTATTTTGTGTCACGTTGTCAGTTGCTTGTTGATCGGCGAACAAAAAGGATCCAGGCAAAAGATCGACCGACAATATATCATCCTCGTTGATACAAAATTCGTTGCCGTCGTCGAAACATCTTTGAGCGGTGCTTACGTAGATTATGGACAATATCCAGATAAAGATGTAAACAGATGGAATTCCTTTAAACGAATTCATTTGAAAGCGGTAACACTGGTGGATGCTCACGAGAGTAGAATTTTGTTACGAACAACGGCGATACGAGGAAGACTGACAAAACGGAGACACGCTTCTGAAGACAAGTTGTTCTACTGCTAGAAATAATTGCTTTAACCGTACGTTCGTTTAAGTGCTGTAGACAGCATTCTGTATCTAAGGTAACGGTTAGTTTTCTTAATAAGCCATGCTTTAAGTTTTTAAATGTTACATTAAAATATAATTCTATTTTATTGCCATCAAGACCAGATACAATTATAGTATTCATTATTGTTTACAGTACTTTTTGCGTGGAATTAAATCCTTTATCGTTGTACGCGATTCAATTGTAATTCTTAATATATTAAAATATAATTTTATTTTATTTCCATCAATTCCAGATACAATTATAATATTCATTATTGTTCTCAGTACTTTTTGCGTGGAATTAACTCCTTTATTGTTGTACGCGATTCAATTGTAATTCTTAATGTATTAAAATATAATTTTATTTTATTTCCATCAAAACCAGATACAATTATGGTATTCATTATTATTCTCAGTACTCTTTGCGTAGAATTAACTCCTTTATTGTTGTACGCGATTCAATTGTAATTTTTAATATATTAAAATATAATTCTATTTTATTTCCATCAAGACCACATACAATTATAGTATTCATTATTATTCTCAGTGCTCTTTGCGTAGAATTAACTCCTTTATCGTTGTACGCGATTCAATTGTAATTCTTAATATATTAAAATATAATTTTATTTTATTTCCATCAATTCCAGATACAATTATAATATTCATTATTGTTCTCAGTACTTTTTGCGTGGAATTAACTCCTTTATTGTTGTACGCGATTCAATTGTAATTCTTAATGTATTAAAATATAATTTTATTTTATTTCCATCAAAACCAGATACAATTATGGTATTCATTATTATTCTCAGTACTCTTTGCGTAGAATTAACTCCTTTATTGTTGTACGCGATTCAATTGTAATTTTTAATATATTAAAATATAATTCTATTTTATTTCCATCAAGACCACATACAATTATAGTATTCATTATTATTCTCAGTGCTCTTTGCGTAGAATTAACTCCTTTATCGTTGTACGCGATTCAATTGTAATTCTTGATTCGTACATACACAGTTAACGCATAGAGTAATGCTCTATAGTTTAAATACACTTAATATTTCTTCTACAATCGTCAAATAATAACTACAAAATCTAAGACGTGACGTGTAAATATAGTTTAAAGTAACCATAAAACACAAATCTTGATAGATAGTCTTGATACATAACTGATTAAATAATTTACAATCATTTGTACTTAACACCAGATTTACGGACATTTCTTGCATATCTATTTCCAATATACATCTACTAAGGGATAAGGTATACATCAAACAGAATTTGAAATTGCAGAACTGAGAGGGATTTGGGTATATTTGTATCGTTCCATCGATAAAAGTCAACAAAAATTGTTAAGAATAATAGTAATTGTAAAAACAATTACTATTGTAAAATGACGTTCGAAACTCGTCGAATTGACGGGTCCCGTAAGCCTAGTGTTAAGTAGTAAAGATAAATATCCCACATGCAAACAAAACGGATGTTCCTGACACGTATTTGGACACATGGATAATCCCATATCGCCCGACGACACCACCAGCCGATTTACGCGTAACCCGACACCCATGATTAAATACGTTTATTAAAAACCACTTACACTGCTCTTATGAATGTTTTAGGAGCGGAGGGTTTGTCGAGATGGCTTGGATGGGTCGGCGAGATGAGGTAATGGGGGCTTTGTTCCCCTGGGAACTCGCTCACCTGTCTAATATCTCGCGAGAGCGGCTATATCTGTGCCCATACCAATAGCTAGATCAGTTATACACGGACGTTACCGAAAATTAATTGCCCGGTTTCCAAAGAATTCACGCAGTACTTTGAACCTCAGACACCTGGTTTACAGCAAAACCAAAGTTTTTCTAGATTCTACCGAAACTAGCTTGAGATTCACCCATACTACAAATTTCAGGCTCTGAAATCAGTTCAATTTCAGTCTCTTTATTGGGTGTCTGGACCGTGAGGTCCGTTTCACCAAATAATACAATATAAAAAAATACATTGCAAATAAATGTACAATAACGTGTATGAACTAAGAGGAAAACAAGAGTATTCGAAGAAAAATATTTTTGAATAATGGAACAAAAGCATTATATTGGTTTTATACGCGAACACTTGTGAACATACTGAAATAAGACAAATATTCGTTTACATAATACTTTACAGATTTTATTGTATATTGTATATTGGCAAAATAATTAGCAATGAATATTGTTCAATGTTTTTGATAATGTTTATAGAATATAATAAATTTCTTAACTACTTTATAGGCACTTATTTTTAATTGCCGTTCCATATCGAAGCGTGATGAACAGATTTTGTTTTAGAGAAGAGGATATAATAGAAAGTATGGTGTTTGATTAATAGAACATTCATATGAGAGAACGTTCGGATAATAGGATAGACATAATAGGATTGGAGTAATGGATGATAAGATAAAGGGGATTTTATTACACTACAGTTTTTCACAGGACAAAATTAACCATGGACATTGGTCGACGAGAATTAACGAAACACGCGCATTTTACGACTGCTGTTTGCAGCCGGGGTGTGGCATCAATAAACTCTGCCGTGTGTGAAAGCGTTCCACAGCAATTTGTGGGCGCGTTAGTACACCCTCCTTTTCTCAGGTGTTTGATTGATCGTTTCAATTACGTGGCGCAGCGTGCATCAAACGCAAAAGTAAAGTCCGTATCGGTAAACCGATCGCCTGTATTCCTCTGTTTTACTGAACTTTATAATACGCTATTGCTCGCCAAATGCCTGCTCGCCAAATTTTTCTTGTTTTGCTTAAAAATATGTGAAAGGATTAAAGGAGAACTTACATTTTTCTTTACAGCAATCATACAGGGTAGATCATTAGAATATAGACTAAGTTGTGTATGTACGTATTTATTTCTACACTGAGTTCTTTTTATTAGGTATTTATTCTTTCATGCAAAAAGCATCCATTTTTTAAAATTGCTTAATTTGCGTTTGCTTCATAAAATAAATTAAATATTTGATTGTTACAATTCTTGTTTCAACAAGAACCATTTATCCAAATAGGTTTGTTACGCAAAAAGCATCCATTTCTTAAAATTGCTTAATTTGTATTTACTTCATAAAATAAATTAAATATTTGATTGTTACAATTCTTGTTTCAACAAGAACCATTTATCCAAATAGGTTTGTTTCTTAATTAAATTGGATAATAGACGTTCTATTGTATACACAATAATAAATCGGTAATGAGTGAGAGTGTTAATGATTCCACAATTTTTTTGGACATATAAGGATTCCAGCGTTCCTTTCACGATATAGATAATTATCGTTCAATACTTCACATATTTTGTACTCAATTAATTTTAGGAATTCGCGAACGATGCATTTCGTTGTCGTTTCTTTCGAAAATGAATGGCTATCCTTTTCTTTCAGCATTTTTGAAAGAAATTTTAAGGGTCTGTAATGGTTTCTCAGAAGAAGTATGGATACGTGCCCGTGAAATTCCGTGTTCGCTGACCATGTCGTTACTTCCTCCTTTCACACCTAACGAAAAGACGATGCACGGCATTTCGTTTCATGTAACCGGGACTCAATATTTGTTCTTGTCACTTGCACACTTAAGTTTCTTAAGAATGTTCATAAACGGATGCGATAATTTTCACAAAAACGTAACTGTACTTCGACGATCGATCTTATAGGAACTGTTAAGGGATTCACAATTTTTATAAGTTACATTCTAGAACTATATCCTTGAGTAATTTCACTTCGGAGACTTTTTGTTTTTACTGCTTTACATTTCTCTTTCGCGATTAATTTTTTTTCGTAGAGCAATAAAGCAGTTTTCACCGTTTTTAATTTTTATAAAAGGATATCGATGGGAGAAGGAATTGATAACGCAGTCCACGATGAAAAATACTCGCAACATCAATGGTCCTTCAACAGTTGCAGTGTTGAGCTCAATAGATTTACGGGGTGTAAGGATGAACATTGAGATTGGTACGGTCTGGCCGGAAACTAATGGCACCGCTTCCCCTGAAAACGCTCAGCATTTCAAACCCCTAAACAGAAATAGCTCGATATGGTTCGATAAAATGTATCGTCAATCCACGAGTCTCAAACATATCCTACTTTCGAACAAAATTTTCAAATTTCCTTACAGGTTTGTAGCAACTAACACCGATAATTGCGATGACTCAGTGAAATTATTTTACGTTTTGCTTAAACTTCACAATTTTTCCTGAAATATCATCAGCTTCAGCATCCTTTTACCAAAACTTAATTTGCATGTGTACGTAAATATAAATATAATTTATTAATAGCTTATAACATCTTCCTTATGTCATATAATTCTACAAAATATGATTCCTTACTGAACGCAGTTAAAAATATAAATAAACACTTCATCGTTTCAAGATTAATTAAATAATTAAATTTCTTAAATAAAAGATTTCAATCAAATTTCAATTCTTTAAATAAAATATTAACGCTTTAAAACTATTATCATTTTACAAAATATTAAACGGACGTTACTAATGACCGTTCAATACGGAAATTCGTTTTTCTCGTTAAAAATTTTGAACATGTGGATGAGAACCACTGAACGCAATTAAAAATATAAATGAACACTTCATCGTTTCAAGATTAATACCCTTAAGTTTCTTAAATAAAAGATTTCGATCAAATTTCAATTCCTTAAATAAAAGATTAACTCTTTAAAACTATTACCATTTTACAAAATATTAAACGGACGTTACTAATGATCGTTCAATACGGAAATTCGTTTTTCTCGTTAAAAATTTTGAACGTGTGGATGAGAACCACTGAACGTAGTTTAGTAAACGCATGAAGAAGTGTTTTGCGGTACTTTTTCACGGCGTTCTCCGTACGGCAGAAGCGGTTATCCATTGCAAGAGTGTATATGGGATAGAGAAGGAACCATTAGTTTGCTGACATAAAGCCCTGAAATAGAGGGGTCGAAGAAGGCGGACACTACCGAAGAGCATGCGCCGCCTGTACCAATCGGAGCTCAGCTTTCTGATCCCTGATAAACTCTTTCTTTCGGCGGATGAAGTTCGCTACTGCGCATATCATACGGTTAAACTAACATGTTCCTCGAGATATCCATAATGCGCATAAAAATAACAATGACAATGTGACAACGTTGAATTACATAATAATGTCACGACACAAAATGGAGGTTTTACAACGGCAAAATGTGCTTAAACATCCGTGGTATCGAATAATGCATTACGTTCTAATATATTAAACAATTTCGGGAGCATTTTCTATTGTTCAATTAATATTTCATGTAAAATAAACGGTAACGACCTCGATCTACAATTTTCTGAAACTAAATTTTTTCCCAAATTTTTGGTAGCAGCACTGTTTATTCAAAGTGACCATCATTATAACAACATGTGTTCTGTTACAGTAAACAGAATTTCAAACTTCAAATGTAAGATCGATAATATCAAGTTTGTGTCCTTAATGATCAAACAGAACGTTTGAATTGTATTTTTATGAAAGTTTGGTATTATTTCGTCATGTTAGCAGATGTCACTTAAAAGTCATTTCAAATAAGTAAATTTAAAAATTAAAAAATTTAATCCTTGGTCGATGTACATAATTGTCAATCATCTCGTTTGCGCAAGCAACGCAAAAATCTTCAGCTACGATGAAACGCACGACGTCGCGATTGCTAAAACATAAATCGCGATATAAGAAGCACCTGAGAACGTTTATCTAGTCTAGAGTAGGTGTTCTATCGATTTATCGCGGCGTATGATAGTAAAGCAACGTTAAACCAGTGTGAATAAGCTTTTGACCCCTACTCCGATCAGGTAACAGAAACGAGTGGGGGTTTCTGGCGCGAGATGTTAGACCATCATCGCGGGATAACCTTCCCTCGGGAACCGTTGGTGGGGGCGGCTGGGAGGTTCTTCTGGACCACAGACACGTGCCACCTGTCATACATTTGGAAGTACTTGCTTTCGAAAGGTTGAGAGGAAGATTAGTCGTAGATTAGATCTTAAATGTCGCGTAAAGATTAACCCGGTGATAAGCTGAATAAACATCATGTTTTGAAGTATCGTTTATTGGAACACTTTAACGTTTAACGAAAGACAATGGGATTGTAGTTACATTAGGTGGTGACGAAAGATGAACGGATTAATTAGTGTGTACAGATCGAAACGTTGTTTCGAACGAAAACTTGCGTCGTGAATAACAGGGTGTGTGTAATTGTCGATCGATCTCGTTTTCGAACACCATCGAGGTTGAATCGGATAGTTAGCCGGTTAGTTGATCGAAAAAAAGCGTACACGAATCGTTCGAACGTTCAAGTAGAGTATTTTAAACAAAGTTCAATGACATTACCGACAATGGAGCTTTACCAGAATCACAATAAGGTGAACAATCAGATCTACGATCTTCGACGGGCACCGATGCAACAAGACGTTAAAAAGATTCGCGTCGTCGATAATGTCTACGACAGAACGAGAGAGGACCGTGAACGATTCGCGAAATCACCGAGCAATCATCAGGACACGATGGGATACGCGTCCGATTCGAGCAACGAAAGTTACAAGGAAATTCACAGGAAGCAAGTGGAAAGAAAAGATTCGTCGCCGGTCGCTGTGTCCAGTGCTTTTACGATTGATAACATTCTCGGGAGGCGTGAGAAGAAAGACGTTGAAGTGTCCTCTAGCCTAAACGGTTTCGAGGACAGGGACGAGGAACAGGAAGAAAGAGACGAGAAAATGGAAGAGAATCAGTTTATCAGACCGACTGCAGTGTCAGCTACGCATTCGGGTAAAATTCACGATAGCAAAGTGTTATTTCTTTTTTATCTTTAGTTATCAGTCTACAATTATCTATCAGATTAAAATCATAGATTATCGAATCACTGCTTTTGATCGCTAAACGATTACACTCAATGTAACTAATTCTTGTATTTTATACGATTTTATACCTCAACCTTTTATTTTACTGCAAAAACGTTTAATCTAAAGATTATACCAACGCGAATTGCGATTGACTTCTGTCAAGCAAGATTCTAGATATTAATGTTAATTTATCATTTAGTTCCCCCCCGAAAGGATATTGAATTTCTAAATTGGCCAAATAAAGTTTTTGATGTATTGCAATAATACTGACTTGTCAAAGTCTTCAAGATAAATTATTGGCTCGGTTATTTTACAGACTTGAGCACGGGATTATACGCGCCGACAGGATTATCGTATTCCGAAGTCACACTTTCAGATCCTTCTGGATATTCGGCAACGTCACTGGCTTCTGCATCCATCTTATACAACAGTTGGTTTGCTCAAACGAAACCCAGTCAACTGTTCGGTTTGCAAGGTGAGTTTATTTCGCTTCATTTTATCCGTTGCACAAATCCACAGCAACGCGATATCCGTCTGTTGCATTTGCGCTCTGAATTGCTTATTAAAGTTGAAAGACCGAATCGAAAATCACCCTGTTACGTGCGATCCTTATTATCAAATTCAAGAGTTTCCGTTTGAATCGAAACTTTTCACATTTTCCTTTGAAAGCTCGACACGTAGGGACGTTCTGTTTTGTTACGACAAAAGACTCTAATTATCTGCTCGTAATAACTTATCGGCGTAATTCCATTTTCGCGAACAATGCCGGGAGAAGTGAAATCGGCGTGTTCTTTCTTGGCTCGAAGGGAATATTGGACATTACTCGAGGCGCCTACGGTAACAGCTTTTCGACACGCGAACGTCACATTAACAGCTTGGGGTGTTGTATCCCCTAGATTTCGGTTAGCCATCGGTCATAAGTAAAATATCTCGTTATTCCGGTGTCAAGCTTTTGTAACCACGTACGAATAACCGTTTAACATCTTTTTTCTTTATCATATGTAACGTATTTATTCCTTTTCAATGGTAATGCACGCATCTTTTTTGCGATAATATTTTAATTTATGTACCTATTATGAACGAATGCTGTGAAATGCGAATAATATTCGTCGGGCACTTCGGTCCGCCATCATTGTTTCTCTTCTTTCACTGCTATCCGCCATGCTGTTAGGAGCCCATTTATCAGCGACGTTACTCTAACCACCTTCCGGTGAAATGCTAAATGTCTCCGTACACTCGTAAATCTTTGCTCCGTCAGTTCTGTTTCTTCGTCACTATGTTCTCTTTTTGACCAATACCGTCTGAACTTCTGGGAAATATAGTTAATTTGCACGATGAATTTGTTTCGATTAATTAGAAGAAACCAACAGAAGTTTAATTATTTCGTATATGTGCATTCGTCTCCATCAATTCTTATAGATACGAAAATTTAAATGAAAAATAATTAAAAAAAAAAAGTGATAGTCGTAAACGAAGCATGCAAAGTGTGCTTTTTAAACAAACAATCTGGACTTTTGCGATCTATTATTCCTTGTTCTTGTGTAAACCTTTATTACCTTTTCATTTTTTGTTAGTAATTTTATCATTTTCATTGCAATTAATGCACTTAAGGAAGACGTACATTTGCATATCTAAGTTATCAAAACAATGGGATTTCTTTTTATTCAAAAGTACATGCATAGAGTTTCAGTATACACAGGTGTAATATATAATTGTAAATAGAAGATAGCTAAGAAGCAAAGCACCTTCATTTGTAGCAGGTCTCGGATATACTGGGAAGGTTTACAAGAAAATACAAAAGGTCTTGTTCAAACATGCGACATCTATTTGTTGGCTTAGAGTGTAAGGGCTGAGCAGCTAACTGAACGTTAAACAAGGGAAAAGAGAAGAAAACGACTATTTCTACGTGAAGTCATCGCGATTTTCAGAATTCAATGATAACCATTTTACCAGAAAAGATGGTAACCATTTTACGACACCAGCAAACGTCAAAAGCCATGAAACTAAACTTTCAAAGAGTCCATTACGTTTTCTTTTTCGAATTTATACTTCTTCGATACATTTCGCGGAATAAAGTGTTGCCCGTCGTATCTTAAATTGTAATCGTTGCAAACAATAATGCACTTCTCAAAAGCTTTCTTCAAAAATACAAATGGAACGTACGTTTTTTAAACAGCAGTATATTAACATATATTTAATTATTCACTAAGACACAATTACTGCATTATCGTTTTATAGCCTTTGTATACGGAAATTCAGAAATGTTCAAACCTTTTTTCGTCCTACCGTTGTAATGAAACTTCGAGTTATGAAAATATATAGAATTGGACATAATGCGTTCTCTTTGTGTCGTTTTTTGTGTCGGACACACCGCGATGTCGTATTATCTAAATGCGGCTAACAACGGTATAATACCTCATATAACCCCTTGAACGGAAATGTGTGGAACTTCTTTGCACTATAATGATAATCGCATCCAAACGTTCCTCGGTATAAACTGTTTACCCAACTCTTTGCCACATTCTGCCTCGTATTGACAGTAAGATGTCACACGTTCCTCAAACAATCCCACATGTTTTAGACACGCTTGGAAATTCTAGTCGCGGCCCAATGAGCGGTCCGAGCCGGTGAAAGTGGTAATTGAGTACAAGCTGACGAAGTTGGCCGAGCAATTAAGGGGCATCATTATAATGTTAAATTTTTGTTATCACGGCCATAACTCTTCGGGAAGGTCTGTCGCGATCAACTGTCATCTCCTTAAAGATGCCAGCCAATTAATGTTCAACTTCGTCGAAATTTTTATGCATATTGGCAAAAATTTAGGCTTTCTGTATTCTAAGAAGCGTTCAATTGTTTGTGCAGCGCCAAAACCGAGTGGAAGACGGTCCAGAAAGCCAGGGATCGATCGGAAACCGCGTCAAGCATATAGCGCGAAACAACTAGAGAGGCTGGAAGCAGAATTTAAGGTATATTTGCTTGTTTTTTTCTTTTAAACATTAATGTCCACATGTTTTCGAAACGATTTCTTGCAACCCAGTATCTGAATTTGATATACATTTTTTGTAAATTTAAAAAATCAGTCAAATAAAAATTTGACTGTCTTTGTTCGATAAAAGCTACTTTATCAAATATTTTATGAAAATTATAATGAAGTTCGATCATGCGTTTATTTGGAAGAAATGAAACTCAGTGGAGCATAATTCTTACCATTCTGTCATATTTTTCCAATTTCCTTTAGTTAACTCAAATATCAACAAAGACAGTATATACAAAATATTAATGCTGCAGGTCTATTCGTTATTTATTCTCAAAGAAAGATCTTAAAACTGGCTGTTTAGACGAAAATAGTACCTTAAGTAAGTGATAATTGGAAAGGATACTGTCCCAAGAATTCGCCGGCGACGGTATAATATTTACGGTATAAATAATTCTGTTATTGTTTGAACAGTGTAGTATAACAATATAACCAAACAGCATCCTACATTATTAACACTTACCTACTCAGACAGCCGGTTTTAAACAGTGTTACACCTTTTTCAATAATAAAATTTGCCAACAAATATTTAACACAGTGCGTAACAAACAGATAGATCTATTTTCATTTTCATTCTTAACTTCGACACTGTATATTTTATTTGACTGAAACTTATCTCAATATTTAATAAAAACGCTGGAAAATATTGGTGTCAAATTTATTTTTAGTACAACTTCTCATTCTTGCACAGTTTTTACTGGTTTTACTCAATTTTGAACTGTAACAAAGTGATAGATTCACTTGCAGAAGAATAGAAAATTTAATAAATTAGAACGTAAAGCTGAAAAATTTGTAAAACACAAAACTTAAATTTAAACCTAAAAGCTTAATGGACTTAATGAAACTTCAAAATCTTATAAATGAAACTTAAACAATAACTTTAAAAACATAAAATCTTAAACACAACTTAAAGCGTTTCCCAGCGTTTTTATTAAATATTGAGGTAAGTTTCAGTCAAATAAAATAAACAGTATCGAAGTCAAGAGCAAAAATGCAAATGGATCTATGGCTCTGTTACGCACTGATATACAATACTGACTCGTTTACAAAATTCAAATAAACAGATACGACAATTATTTGATATATTTAAAATCTAAGTTGTAAATCAGATGCAAAATTGTTTATTAAAATTCGTGAAAGAAGATAGAAGTAATTCAGTCACGTGCAGGAATAGTGGTCATAAATTCATTGTTTTCAGATCGACAAGTATTTAAGCGTGAGCAAAAGAATGGAACTGTCCAAGTCCTTAAATTTAACGGAAGTGCAAATAAAGACATGGTTCCAGAATCGTCGCACAAAATGGAAGAAGCAGCTTACCTCCAGACTGAAGATTGCCCAGAGGCAGGGGTTGTTCCCACCAACGTATTTTCCACCCGCACAGTATCCTCTGTTGCCATACTACAGCGCACCCATTGTATTTGGAACGCCAACGTCAGATGACGCTAGCATTAACGTGGCGACGATATCGTCGCGACCTGTGGTATCGTCGCCGGATACTGTCTGAACGAATATCGATTCGAACTACTTGTCCGACGCGAGTACGAAGTGCAATAGAGACTTGGTTTTCCACGTTACCGTTGCTACGAAACGTGTTTCATACGAAGAAGATGATCGAAACACAGCGTACACTTCCTTTAATAATTATCATTAAACGAACAACTGTAAAATGTGAATTTAAGTTACCAGAAATGCATGAGATACAAAATGATATGTACATAAGTTGCGATAATAATAAATAGAAGTAAACGAAAATCTTTGCTTTTATGTGAATGTTTAATCGAAGAAAGTTAAACATTAAATGAAATTTCGAATAAAAGGATTCTTTATATCGTAGGAATAAGCAAAGATTTATTTGGTATTTAGAAATAATAAACGTGATAAACGGAGCGTTAAAAATATTTCAAAATAAATTATAATAACACTCTATAGGTGTTAAGTAATACTTTTGCAAGTTTTCACTGAATTAAGGAGAGACAAAATTTTCTCACAATTATGTTTAGGTTGACCTTTCACGGCGAAGTTAGGCATCTTCTAAAGATCATTATCAACAATTTCAGCCAGTATCTCTTTTATACGACATAAAATTGAATATTCGATCTCATAAAAGACAGAGTTTGAAGTTCACAGAAAATGTAACATTTATTTCATACATTGCCAAGTTAGAATAATAATTATACGCTATTATGTTCAAGCGGCTTCCGTTACGCAATTGCCCGCACGTCTTCCTCTACATTGTGGTATATTACGTCTCGCCGACTTGTCTGTTTCGCAAGCAACGGTTCGCACTTTCGGATACTTGGGCAATTTTAATTTCGGAAAAATATTATCAAGCCTCTTGAGTTTTAATTTCGGCCGTTTCTTTTTCGTCTTGTCGGGATGTAGAGTGGCCATGTCGCGCATTCTCACTTTCACAGACGATTGTACCGTTCTGACGTGCATCGATGGGCTGCAACTTTTATCGGAGGTCAATTTTTCTTTCGTAGTTGCTTGTATGGACATATGAAACTTTCCCATTTTAGACATGGCTGCCGCAATTGCCATCGTATTTTTAGCGCATAGATAGCAACAGCTCTTCGTGAAATCTAATCCTAGATCACCGTCTTCCGTTCTCGTAACATCTTCCGTTCTTGTAACATCTTCAGCATCCTCTGTTTGTAACTTATCCTCTGACGAGTCGGGCAAATCTTTCTTTCTCTTTTTCCTCTTTTTCTTGCGTCTTTCGCTTTCCTTCGACTCCACAACGTTTGAATCAAGCATGTCTTCGCTTTTCCTACGTTCTTCTTTCGACGTTTCTCCAACCGCGCCTTCTTGTTCTATCGTTTTTTCACCATTTTCTGTGCTGAACGAGGATCTCTTCTTCTTCTTCTTTTTCTTCCTCTTTTTCTTCTTTCTCTTACATTTCTCTTTAAGTCTCTGCCAAAAACCCGGTTTCTTTTCCTGGGTTTTACCCCTCTTAGCTTTCTTCCATCTGCAACAATCGGTACATCGTAGATATAATCTCCGTAGCCGACTCACAGGTTTCGTTTTGGCCATAGACTTTGAGTTGGGTTCGATTGAATTGGTAACGGAAATTCGTTTATTCTGTCCTTCTAAATTTTGTAGAATATCGTCATCAGTCTTCGGGTCTGTCTGGACTGTTATAAAATGAAGTTAATACCGATTGAAAAAAAGTAAAATTATCTTTAATGCAACAGATTTACCTGTATTGTGTTCAGCTAAATTTTGCAAAAGCGCTTGTGCGCGTTTAATGCTTTCCCTTCGTTCGTCGTTTATAGATACACGTTTAGGATAGAATTGATTCTCCCGCATTGCCTCCGACGAATTGTGCGGTGTAATCATTTTACCAGTTCACAGTTGATCTCATTAGGCTTGATTTTGTTAATGAGATACGGTGTTATCAAACAAAAGTTAAGTTGCATAAATTTTAATTAACATCTGATAAACAACAAAAAATAGTGTAATTTATTTTTATATGAAAATACAAGTATGTTTTAAAAGGCATATTTCTCACTTTGACCGTTGAAGAATTAATTTCATCAGAGATAAAGGGTTAGGTTTTCGTTTGTGCCGTTATTAATTTCATACTATTTGTATTATTGAATAATACTTTCAAATACATCTGGAAATATTGTTAACTATAAATTCTTTAATGTAATATATGTAAATACACAACGAATTTTAGAAGATAGTAATTGACATTTAAACTTGATCTATATTTGGGTTTTAAAACTCCCGGTTATGAGGGGATTGAAAGTGCAACCAACCATGTAAAAATAAAATTTCCTATTTTTACTTGAGTTCGACACATGCTTTAGTTGTTGATTCTACTTCATTTAAAGCACGGACTAAATAAAATAATAATAATAATTACTAATCGTTTTTCTACACTTAACACATAGAAGTATTTTTTGTTAATTTGGAATATTGAATAAAATGATATAAATAAAAAATCTTAGATGTATAAATGAAATATAAATAGTAAATGTTTAAAACTGTCATTTAATATTATAGTAATGTATATAACATTACAGGATTTTATATAAATAGATATTTTATAAATTTATCTAACAATATTGCAATACATTCTTGAATAAATATAAATATTTATGTATGTATTTTAGCGGTACAGAAACATATAGTTACATAAGTTCAATTGAATAAGGGAAATGCTATTTTAAACATAATTGCTTACGCCAATGCCTATAACCCGGAACACATGCGACGCCATCGAATGACGTCACGTTGAAGGATAGCGGGATATCGTTGTAGCCGAGCGAGAACTGTTGCCCTCTAGCGGTTTATTTACGAACAAGACGCTCGCCATGTACATCACAAGGGAAGTCAAAACTCTAGCGGTGGTAGGACTGTCAGTGGCTACGGTGACGACTGGCCGACGTCGTGTGTGTATTTTGTTAGTGCTGCGATGCGTCTGCTAAATCTTGAGTCGTCTCGTAAAAGAGTGTGAGAAAAAGAACGGTCAGCTGTTACACGACGCTCGCGAGACAGCGCAGCCAAACGAACGGCAAGGTAGTAAATATCGGAGCAGGATACGAGGAGCGAGGGAGACGAATAGCGTGGAACAGGAAAAAGGTTACGAGGGGCGGATCGTCGGTGGTAAGGACCGTCCGCGTGTAAGTGATAATATCGGTGGGAAACGATGGCGTAAGCTCGTCAACCCTGAGCCGAGACGTGTCGTGTGTTCTGTGCCGTGGCCATCCATCATTTCCCTCTGGTTTCCATACGACGCGTATGACTCGGCGGCTGCTCCAAAACGTCGCGCGCGCGAACAAGGGAACGCGTTCATAACGTAACGTCAGTGAAAACACCGATCGAGTTGTGTGCTGTGCTATCCAGTTGCTACGCGGGCTGAGTGGTGAATATACACGCGATATATCGGTTCATCTTTGATCGTCGTATATCACGAGACACATCGCGTATACGCGCCAACGTTATATTGCTTGCCGTTGCATCGCGTTTCCTGTGTCCTGTTGCGACTGTTAGTGGACTGCCGTTTGAAACCGCTACTTCTTCGCGTCGTCGCGTTGTTGTTTTGTTTATTGTTGTTCGCGCGTATTCGCGAGGTGGTGCCAATACATAGACAGTGGCTTCTTAGTGTGGGAGAGAATATGGTTACAATGATCAGTGATACGTGCGGATATGTTCTCTTTTTGCTGTTGCTGTTGCTGGTACCTTATATCGAAAGTGGTAAGTGTACAAGAGATTTTATTTTGTTTTTTCCATCGCGAACGTGTCTTTAGGTGTTAACGATCGCTTTTAGTTTCGACGTGTTGGTAAAATCTTTCACCGTGCATTGATAGATCAGTGTTTTATGCGGGTGCACACGTCCCTGTATAGCTTAACGTCTGGCCCGTGAAATGTGCTGTTAGCTCGATGTCATATGCATACGCGCGCGCTTATCTGTGTATGCATATGTGTGCATGCGCGTGTGTCCGTCTTTACATCTCATGAATCATCCTTTCACGAAGAGTGTGTCTCGGGCATTTCTCTGCGATGCTTCCGGAGTGAGAGGCAAATACAGTGCCTGTTTTTCGAAAATAATTGCTGCTTTTTTTACTCTAAAATCGTGGAGAAATTAAATACCTAATTTACTACATCTCTCTCTAATTAGGCTATTGCTACGAAACAAACGTCAATTTATTCGTTATTTAATGACAAATGCAACGGATATAAATTATATTCAGTGGTGATGACCGCAATCGTTAAATCGTCGATTTTTACTTTCGATAACGCGCCTTTTATACCGAAACACGGATTTCCGTTCTGTTTCTATGAAAAAAAGGGACATGGTCAGCGGATGAATTTCTTTGCACGTTTATACCACACACTTTGTCAAACGTAGTGTTTCCTCTTATTCGTGATGAATCATGCTTTATTCAGTTTATTGCACCCTTCTATAATTGTTAACGCGTCGTGAGTTTTCATTCATGTATTTTTAGTCCTGATCGACAGGTAATTTTCTGTATTCGATCAAGAAAGAGATCCTCTCCTGCAGAGTGTAAAATGTAAAATCGCCCCTGCCGGAAGTCCCAATTAGGGACCAGTGGCTGGTGTTGGTGATAGTTGCATACTTACGAGTGCCGTCACGCTACGTTATCTGTCTAAAACTAAAAGCGAACAAGAAAAAAGTGGGGCATTGAGAGATGATTTTTTTTTTCTCGCAGTTTTGTATTTTGGAGTAATCCAATTTTCCTACTATAATTTCCTTCATGCTCAAGCGTTATTAATAAAACATTTAACTCTCGTCCAATGCAAATTAAACTTTTTGTTCGCATTTAGTTTACATGTTTTAAAAGTTTTAATTGGCGAAAAAAACTACGTGGAGCGATTGCATTCACAATCACGATGTTCAAACACGGTTCGCGTATAAAATTATATGTACTTGTGTGTCTGGTGAAAATAAAAGGATGTTAAACGGTGATAAGGATATTGGTAGAGGTTATTGAAACAGCTGATCCATATTTATCAATGAATATCGATAAGTGTGATTAAATTTTTAAACGGTTTACGAAAGGTGCTCGAGATACATGTTTAAAATTATAAATTATCTGTGACGTTTATAGCCTCTGGTTGATAACAACAAGATTCAGAGTACACTGAAATCTGTGTTATCAGTTCATTGTATGAAATTGAAATTAAATGATCAAATTAAAAGTTATGGTGTGTGCAATTTTCAGTTAATTTAATATGTAATACGTGATATATTTGTTATTATTTTTAATTTGATGACCTATTGAATGTGTTATGCGTAGAATTGTAAATGTAGATGCATATTAATTAAAATGTTCACATTCTCTTTTTAATACGACATTTTAGTTTAAAGAGATAATTATACTGGTAAATTTGAAAATTACAAATTCGAATATTTGGGTGGATTTTATATCAGGTTTAATGTATCAAAACAAATTATTAAACGTAAGGCAATATTTTAAAAGCAAAGCAAGAGAAAAAATTTTTTATGTAAATTTATATCAATATCGAATGATAAATATTAATCGTGTTCCATTATTAGAAACGTATTTTTGTAATTATTAAGAACTCGAAGTCGAAATACTTTTGAAACATGCGGGGAGGATTATTAATATTGTGTTTATAATTAGGGAAAAGTAAGTTTATCGCTTCGACACAAGTAGAATGGCATTTTTAAAGCGTTCAATTATTCAGAAAATTGTATTACTTTCTTGTGATAGATAAACGTTCTTAAAGTGTACTGAAGAAACTTTATTTAGTCGATTGTTCACAGTATTTACGTTTATCTTACATTAGATGAACAGGAAAATCTGCTCTTAACAAGGATCGATCTTTTTTTATAAATTCTATGTCATTCTATTTTTATTCCTACATATTTTTATCTTCACATTGAAGTTAATAAATTGAAAGTCCGAATTGGATACTGGGTTTTGCTTCGAAGGACAATGACTTCTCGTTTCAAAAATTTGGAAATGGGGGGTGACAAAATTGTTCGGATAAAATAATTTTCTATTCTTTTGTGCTAAATTCAATATATTTAAATAGCCATTAAGAGGGTTAATAGTTTGTTGAAATATTTATTATATGCTACATCTTTGTCACTGTGAACTTTCATAATTTTAAAGAATAGAGAACTATTATTAAATGAGATTTTGTTCAGGAAAATAAGATATTGAGATACAACGATCAGACAATGGTTATTTGGATAAGGAAAGTCCTGTTGCATCTATAACGAATACTTTCCAAATGAAGATGTTAAACAATTTTTTACACGAACATATTGAAATCGGTAGTAAATAAATTGGATCGAACGCAAGACGAGTATACGTTCCATAAATTGTTGTAAAGGCTCCGGATAAAATGTCAAACGGATGCTCGTTCACTTTTGTATTTCGCGTTTTCGGGACCAAGTTTCTTACGTTAGTTTCCGGCGGGCAAAGAGAAATGAGTTATCGCTATCGCGGAATATTTTTCTGGGAATTCTCATTCTCAGAGAAAGCGTAAGCCTGGGCAAAAAGTCTCCGCGGTCCGTGGAATGCGACCAGAATATAAAGATGCAGTTAACTCTGATAGGTACGGTCGTTTCGCTGGTCCCGCGGCCATATCTCAAGGACAAAGGATCGATTTTTCTTCCACGGAGTTTTCAATTCTTCGACGAACCTCACCTCCGATGCCCATGGAGGAAGGCTTCGCGGCAACTTTGGATAATCTTCAGGCGAGGCACGTTGCCGCCATCTTCATATATTTTCTACGTTGGCCTCCAAGAAAATGTGCAGTCGAGGGCTGCATAATATAATGTACCGATTCTGAAATTTCATGTAACATTTTTCCGGTAGTCGTTCCAACCAGAGACCCCCAACTCAGACCTTGAGCCCTGTAACGGTGTTACGTGGCTGATTTTTGGGTAAGGCAGAGACGTTTCTTCTTCTCCTGACATCAGTACTATAGGAAAGGTTATAAATGAAAAAAGGAAAAGAAAGAAAACGTGAATAAAATAATAAATATACGTGTATTTAATAAAACTAAAACGACACAAACGAACACAAAATAACAAACTACGCTTATGCTTCGCAAACTACGCTTACACTTCGCAAACTACGCCTATGCTTCGTAAACTACACAGTTCTTTGCTCTACGCTGGCTACTTAGCTTCTTCAACACTCTTTCTATGTTCAATACTTTCTGTCTTCACCGTCTAATACCTTCTGCCCCGCGCTCGCATTTTCCCCGTCATATATTCTTCCAAACACTCGTTTCCTTTCATTCTAATTGTCAACCTTTCTCACTCTACGCATTCGGTCACGACTACCCAGAATTTCTCAGTCGCACTGTTTTCTCAAGTTCTCATCTTTCACGTCTTAGAAACATTCGAGCCCAAACATTCTGCGTTCGCACGACAATCGCCCAACTCAAGTACTCTTCCGACTTTTCCAGCCTCGAATCCGCTCGATCACATTTCTACAGTACGCTTTATCGTGTACAATGCAATATGTAACAGTTTTAAAGATATTGCAGTTTGCGTCATGCTTTTCGGTGAATTTTCATGTTTAACCCTTTGCACTGGAGGGCTTCGAAATGGAGCCATTTAAAATTTGTCTTCAAACTCGAGGGCTCCACTGTGGAAACAATGCAAATAACTTTAAGTTCATAGCATAAGGACAAAGACAAATCGTAGAAATTATTGTGTATAGGATATATTCCGCTCTTGATGGCAAAAGACGGTCTCATTGTACATTTCTGTTAAAAAAATAAGTAATGAAAAACCAATGTCACATTGGAAGTTTGTAAAATTATTGGTGGACCAATTGGTTGGGAATTTTCGACAAAATAGCACATGTTGGGACTTCATTTACACACCAAATACGGAGGGCAGGCTCAATAACTATCTACACATCATACGTTCTGGAATCGAGAAAGATTGTATAGTGTTCTGATAGAAAAATTCCAGGCGAAAAATGGCAGACACATTATTTTTGTGATACCTGTGTAGAAAAGCCAAGATTACATATTGGCGATTGCTTGGAGAGGTATCACACCTTGGACGATTACAAAATGTAATAATTTTTATAATATTACATTAATATTACATTCGTGTCCATAATCAATTAAAAAAACAATAACATACAATAATGACTTTTCTTTTAATGCGCATATCATTTACTTATATGTGAAATTGCTTCGAGTTGCTGGTAATATGAATGAAAAAAAAAAACTTCGAGTGCAAAGGGTTAAAGTTAAACTGTTTTACGATGCATTATCGGTGTGCGTTCTTCTTTAGAGTGTAACGTCGTGTAATGTAACTGTTTTTTAATTTTGTACTTTTCTCTATATCGACTGATAATCGTGATTATAGAATTTAGAACACTATACTTGGACATATTTATTAACTGAACGTGGGCAAAAAAAGAGCTCACATTTTGTTTAACACTTTTCGGTCGAGAGGTGACTGTTAGTCATTTAATAATGTTAATTTCAAAGATTTTCAAGCCCAAAATATTCACTAAGATTCGATTATATTAAATTTCATTTAATTTAGTGAAATCGTATACTAAAATTTACATATACGACTATTTAATCTCCAGGTTTGACTAATAAACAAACTAAGTAAAGTTTGAAAATTTGCGAAACTATCTTCTGGAGGCTAACAGTTGCCTCTCGAGCGCAAGGGGTTAACTTAGCGAATGTATATATCATTTGCATATTTTTGCTACAATAGAGAGAAAAACCTGAAACAATTTTATGATTTTTTATGAATTCTGTGAATTTTTCTGTGTGAAGATAGGATAGAAATGAATCGTATATTATTTGGGGTGATTGATTCTGTGCAAGTAAAACGTACTAAAAAGTTTTATTAAAATTATAGATAAAATATATTATAGATAGATAAAAGTAAAATTACAGTACATATTAAAACAAAGCCATTCGGTATTTCATTACATCTACATTTGGTATTTAATTGAAATTAATATAGGTAACTTGGCTAAATTATTGGAAACTTAAACAACGCGTGTACTAACTTTTTGTCTAATGATCCGGTTCATTTAGGAAAGTCGGTGGTTCGACTGGCTTAATAATTAAGAGATTGATTCGATATTCGTAGCGCGGTCGCTCGCGAAGCTAGTTTACTACACAAGCTCAATAGCGGATTCAGTTAGTTAGTCAGTCAGCTTTAGTTCTTGATTTCAAATGTAATTAACCCACTATTAAACTGTGGTTATCTTGCCGGCAATGAATCCAAGATTGTTGGTATCTTGCTGTAACTTCTGAAGATTTTCGTTAGTATTTCACATATCAATACAAATAAATCATTTTCATTCGAGATAACATTAGCTTAATCTACAGATGAAAGTTTCTGCTTTGTTACAACGGTTGCGATTTGTACACGTAGTATTCGATTAAAATGAGTGTAAACAAGCTCGAAGTTCAACAAAGTTTCATTTATTATACTTTTACAACTAATTTCCATTTAATTCAAACGAGTTGTTTCCTTCGAGATCGATATGTGTGCATCTTATTCTAAATTAGCTCTAACTTATTTTTTTAACTGAACTCGCATAATTTTTAACAATTAAAACACAGGATGAAGCTTTACTTTTTAACTTAACTTTGTCTTATGATCCTTTCCAGTGACCACATATTAACTTTCCATTACTTTAACACAGTGTCAAATTAAAAATATAAAAGTATCATATATCATTTGCATTCGTTTATCCTAAACCTCGTAAACTGAAACTACCATTAAAATTAAAATGAAACTTCATTACAAATATACCAAAGTTTACTTATATTAAGTCTATTTTGTTATTCTATTTTTGTTATATCTATTTTTGTTACATTAAGTTATATAATCTGTTCCACTCGCATAAATCGTCATTATATTCGGTTGGCAACTAAATGATTACGAATTTTGTCCATAGATGGTTTTAGCACATTCTATCGCTTTGTCAACGTGTTCAAAGCACCTAAACTATATTCTTTCCTTGTTGTTTGAACTTCCATCATTAACTAGTACGACAATTTTATCCATTATTTATTCAGTTTCGTTTTTATCCCAATTTAAAGATGGAAGAAGAAAACGCGCAATTTCAGACATATTTTATTGTATTATTTCTGAAAAGGCAGGAACGCGTTGCAAGCGTACAAGAAGTTGTATGGGAATGAAGCCTTAAAGAAAGGTTTTATTCGTTTATTTTATTCCATTCAGCAGTACTTGAATGATACAATTTTTAATGATGCTGATAATGTGAAATCTCATTTAATTCAGTATTTTGCTGGTAAAAATTAGAAGTTTTATGAACATGGAATTATGACACTGTCTAAAAGATGGCAAAAGGTCATCGACAAAAACGGACAATACCTAATTTAATAAAGTCATATTTTTAAGTAAAAATTTTGAATTTTCATTCTTATTTAAAATCCGCAATCACTTAGTTGCCAACCCAATAATACAACGGGTTAACCCTCCGACTACTGAAGCTTGGCGGCCTGGCCATGGGTCTCTCGGGACCCTCACGGATATTTCACTAATACATATTTAGAGCCGTCCATGAGGCTCACCAATGCTACGCTACTCAAGTGACGATCGCTCGAGACCGAGGTCCTCACCGATACTGTATGCAGTGACAATCATCCGATTCATAGGAAGATATAGGAGCGTATAGGAACAGATAATAATAACGTGAATTATCAAACGTTGAAGCTATATTTATTGTATATTTACGTATTGTCACGTATGCTATCTAAAATTTGCTGGATTTTTCTCGAATGGCCACTGCAAATGGGTCTTTCATAATTATCGCACACGGCTATATATTTATTATCATTGTCTACACAAAGACAACATTAAATACTAAAATATAATGCTAAAATGCTAAAACAATAATAAAAGTATGGAAATATAAAGTAAACTTTGAAATAAAGAATTGTTTCGATTTGCTACACATGTTTCTTCTTCAGAGCGTTGCTAGAAACTGACTGTCGTCGGTTTCGTTACTTCGGCACTCTGGCGGAAACGTATATGTGTTAGTGCGATCGTCACTTTTCTCCTACCACACAGCGCCCATCGTTGTATGCGTTATCGCTTTCAAGGGACTCTCAGCATGGGTTACGAAAGACCCATGGACCGCAGGCGGAGGGTTAATAGTTCCAACAGAATGTCTTTCTCTTGTGGCAATTATTCTTTACAGTAAATATACATAGATTTCTGCTAGAGATTGAAAAAAAAAATGGCTCTAAATTCATTTTCATCATTTTTCAGTCAGCCTTTGTTTGTTACCCGTGATCGCGTAGCGCTTCGAATGGTCTATTTTCTTCGTTCCGAATTGTTTTCACCGTTGCGCTCACCGTGGGCAGAATTTTTTGCCCGGTTTTTCGGTCACGAACGATTTTGCAATCGAAATAGATTCGGAAACGGCGTTGAAAAATATCCCCCCCCCTCGAAAGCCGGTCTCTGTAAGGTCAATGCTTTCGTGCGGGTTCCAGATCCGATAGACACGGCCGTGAACACTGTTCTCTCACGGTGGACGGATTCGCGACGGAAACGTGACGAAACAGTTTGTTATCCAGTTGTTGCATCACTTTTACCTTGTTGGACTTGTTCCTTTCAGACCGCACGCTATATACTCTGCTGCTGCTTCATCATCCAGGACATATGTGGAGAAATGAAAGTCCAATGGCGACAGCCCGTTACCTCGTGTGAAACGCGCGTTTTCCACATTCAGTGTCAACTGTACAATTTTCGTTCGATGCTGTTAAGGGGGTATTCTAGTCTAGAGATCAATTTTTTAGGTGCTATTTGGGATTTTTCTTTTTTTACAACCATAAAGACATTCTGTCGGGATTTGTGGCATGGTCTTGATCTATATTTAAGAAGTATACAGTATTTTTTTCATGAAAAAATATTTATAATTGTCGAAGATACAGCTAGTTTAGTAGTGCCCCTTCAATTGAACATGCCTGCATGGTTGCCACGATTTCGGCAGTTCTTCTTCTCTCAAATAGACAAACAAACATCCATTATGTTCAGTATGAACGTGACTATCGTCGGTACCAATAGTGTATAAAAACATTGAAGAGAAAATTTTTGGCAGCACTTTAAAGTTAGGTTATCGGTTCTTTGTGCTTTTTTTTCAAATTTAGCGTGCCAAAAAAAACAGTTAAAAACATTAGATTTTAAAAATTTTGGTACGGACGATAGAGACACATGTGCTGAAGGTACCCTCCAAATTTGGTCGTAATCGGTCAACTAGATCTTGAGATAGCATGGCAACTATTTTGAAAAATGTGGTTTCGAAAAAAACGCATATAAAGTATTTCATACGAATATACCTGCTATTGCAGAACCGTGCAACGGTGCGTCGCACGCTACGGACAAACGCATATAACTTCATCAATTTTTCAAATCCAACAATATCCACTGGTACAAATATTTTCAAAGGCATATACTTTCAGAAAATGAAATAAAAAAAAAATTGATTTTTTGAAGGTTCTAGACTAGAATACCTCCTTAAAGCAAAAATTTTATCGAAACGGGGCTGCTTCTGCTTCTGATCTTTTTGTTGCGTTCAACTTAACCCTTTTAGTGCCAAGCAAAAATCGACGCATATTCGAAGATAACCGCACAAATTTGACGAATTTACTATAGCTTCGGAAAAAGTTTATAAAAACCAAACTAAGAATGATATTTAAAAGATTCAAAATGCAGCATATTGGCGAAGAAAGGGAGAATAATGTGATGCCAATTGTTTTGCAATGTTTATTGAAAATCATATGAATAAGAATAATATAAACTATTTGACGAGTCAGACTCGTCATCTGAATTTAAGAAGCAGGCATTGATGTTTGCGGCACTCTCGTCAGTGGGCGTTGATTGCAAACAATTGCCTGACGTTTGCTTATAACATATTTATTTATATTTTGTAAGTAAAATGCTGTTTTAAAATATATCGCCAATATAAGTATATTCCAAATAAAATGTATTACTTTTACATATTAATCCATCTAGCGACAAATTAAATCCGTCCCATGGGCATAAAAATCTTCAAATAATTCAGTACTCAAAGGGTTAAGAACAATTTAGTGTAATTGTCGCTAATATTTATTAATTGACGAATTCGTATCAGTAAATTTTAAATAATTAGAGACAGATCGATGTATTTAGGAATGTACTTAGTTTTTATACATAATTTAGAATTCTACCACCACTTCTGTGTCCGCTACAAGTTATCGAAATATTTAAGTATGATAAAACTGAATGGAATGCGTGTTCAACGTGTTATCCTCCGATTTCGTATTGTCTACGGGAGAACGATGATAAGATAAAAATGAAACTTGTACGTTTGTAGTCCGTTGTATCAGTGCACATATGCGCCCGTATAATCGACCTCCTGCAGATCAATCCTCAACTTTTCAAGCAGATGGTTCTCAATTAATTCTCTGCAGGCTCTTTCTCCTAAGTGGGCACTGCCACTCACTCACCCTTCGTACAAACACAACCGTGCACACGTACAGCCACATGTTCCCAGAACCAAGCAGATGTTCTCACACCGCATGGAGTTATGGACACTTTAGGTAGCGTAAATCTAGACCTAATGGGCCGTGCAAGAAACTGCTCTATTATATCACTGCGATTTTCTTCAATAAATAACCAAAACGCTGTTACGGTCGAATAAATCTATGTACACGCACCGAGATTTAAAATTCAAATCTATTTTAAGGATTTTTGATGTAGGCACCTATCTATTCGTAGACACAAAAAATTCACATGAAGAACGTAGAGCGTTAACTTCATATACTAAAAAACTAGAATACTTGGTCGATCTATTGTTTGAACAAAAAGGATGAAATTAAGTTTGAACGAAATCATACCTGAGACGTGTAGTTTATACAGTAGAACCTCCCGTATATAAACTAATAGGGAGTCAAAAATGTTCGGATAATAAAATAATTACTTTTGGTAATTATTTAGAAAAGGAGGGGTCTCATCGATTTTGATGATTTTTAAATATATTGTAGAAATCAATATTCTGGACAACTTTTTCCTACACATATAACCTTTTCATGCACCAAACTTCATTCATTTAAATTGACATTAAGAAGGTTAACAGTTTCTTTAAATATTTGTGTATCCTGTACCTCTTTCACCGACAAATTTCATAACTCCTTAAGATGGGGAACTATTATTAGATACCACTCTGAATAGCTGGTAACAGTATCCATATAATGGGTGTTCGGATAAAGCAGATTCTGCTGTATTGTACTTTATGTCTTATTATATTCTACACAAATATTCAACCCTTTCAGCGCTACGAATCTTGCCCTGTCTTCGATTCCCTATTTTTAGTGTTCGTGATAAACGATACCAGGTAATAAACAAATGATTTTGTTAAAAGTGTTTGTCTTTGACAAACAATTATTCGGTCCCCCCCCCCATCATGTTACTTATCACAACACGTAAACATCGCGTTATCATGTATTTTTTTTTTTTTTTTAATATGAATGTTTATTACAGCCTTTAAGATATACTTACATATACAAAAGAATCATTTGATCTCCAACAGTCAAAGAGATATCGCTTTTACAATGAGTTTTTACTTATTAGACTAACAAATTTAATATAAACATATGTAGCCATACAAATTTACATATATATATATATTTTTTTTAAATTTACATATATCAACTTTTTTTGGTTGATTTTTAAGACGGTTACCTAGGATAACTTTTCTTGCTCTGTTTCTTAGTAATTTATGTTATGTCCAGAAAAAGGTCGTCAAAACTGGACGCGTTATCATGTATCTTGGCACAGAAATGGTTATTTATTTATCAAACTCGTAACGGTGTCGCGCGAATACGCTTTTGTCCGCGAATCCACGATTATTGGAGCAGCATCTCAAAGAGGCTGAAGAGATCGTCTTTGTCCAGAATGTTTAGTAAGATGAACTTTAGCAGGAATTTCGGGGGGGGGGGGCGCAGAAGGATCCCGGGGAATTCGGAATTCCCGAATCAAGGGGATCTTATCTCCAAGGTATTCCGTGTTCAGGGGATATAGGTGGTCGCTCCGAAACTTTCTGCTCGGCATTCCTGGCACAACCGCGCTATTCGCTCTGGCTCAAGGAGCAAGAGGGTTTACCCAAGGATATGCAAACGCGTGCGATAGTTCACCACCGTGCCATGCTGGGTCGTATGGTCTTTTCGAGATTTCGGGCTCTTCCTCTTGGTCGACGATGCCCGCACAAATCCCGTCCACGGACGTATCGTGCTTAATTCTGTCACGGGGATGGGAGAGAAAGCGACGGCGATCGTTCTCGGCGTGAAAACAGGCGTTTTTCGTTCGATTTTCTCCGTCTGGCGTGAAGTTCGACGGAAAAACTCGAACGAGGAAGATAACGGCGACCCGAACGAAGCTTCCCCGGTCGCACTTCCGATTCGTGGAGCTTCCGTTATCTCTTAGTTACGTCGATGGACGACGCTGAGATGCTCGCTTGGGAGAAACCGATTGGGAAGCGGTTGGAGATCGGCCAAATTTTTGATCCAAGCGCGAGCTCGACGTTCAGACGGGCCGAGTTATCCGAGGCCCGTTAATCAACGTTTAATTTGTCGTTCGTTAGAACTGTGAGCTTTCAGGAAAATGGCTGGTCGTGTTCGAGCTCCGTTTTTCTGTCGTTCGACGTATAAGGTGAAAGGTCGGGAAAAGAATACTTCGAGCGTTGTTTTTGTCGGTGAATTGTTTTGAAGGGAATTTACCCCATTTTTTTGTCGCTGGCGTTAAGTTTAACCGAAATGTTCGCCGGTTTAAACTTCACCGTTTTCCAGATCCGCTTTCGGATGAAACTTGTGCGGTATGGAGGAAAGTTTCCCCGTTCGGTTGTAATTTATACCGTGCTCCCCATTAGTCGCAATATCATCTGCTCTGCTGTGTTTTTAAAACGGAAGATGTAAGGGAGTTCCTCCGACGGAAGGACACAAGGTCCGCAAAGTTTTTACAATTACAAATTTCAGTATCGGCGTGAACAATGCGAAGGATTTTTGCATTTCTGTTATCAGACGTGGCTCTTAGAAAGGTTAACACTTATTCCTACCACAACCGGTCGAATGACCGTTTTTAAAAGTTGGATTAGAATTTCATATATACACCGTAATTGAATTGCCTTTAACCCTTTCGCGTCGGCTGTCCATTCCGCCGAAGTACCGTCAGCGCGCACCAGATATCTGTAAAGTGCGCAAAGTGGTTTCTGTATATACGTTTTCTAAGTCGTAAATAACAACTGTGCTGAATAAAGCAATCGTTGCTCTAATGTAATAAGTATATTTACATTTTTAATATGAAAAGGCTTACAAAATTATTAAAATACAAAATACATTTGGATGCCGCCTATAAGCGGCGCTCGTACCCACAGTACATCTCGTGGATGCCGCCTATAAGCGGCGCTCGAAGCGAAAGGGTAAAACTTCAGACTTTTCTTCAAATATACATGTGGGGACACGGAAACTCTGCGGGTGTTCTAGGGGGCTGCATCAAGCACTTTACAACAGGGCCTGAGCATCGGCCCGTCATTAGGCCCAAACGGCCAGTCGATCGTCATACCACGGGTGTTTGATTGCAGCCTCATTAGAATCCGGAAAACACTCGCAGAGAGTCCCTTCCATGTCACCACATTTTCCCCTCCTCGACGCGTTCAGGGAATATAAAACTCAAAACTTCCCTGGGCGCGACATTCATTCAGCTACATACAATCTATCAGCTACATACAATCATTCAGCTACATTCAATCTAACAGTTACACAGATATACATTCAATCAATCACAGTGTAATTATCACATACAAGCAAATAAACACATACCCCACATACATATAATACATTTTTCAATATTCACTTCTTTTTCCATTGTTTATTTTCTGAGAAAAATTTGCAGTCTGTCTTACGTGGAAATGTCGCGGTAAGAATAGATATACGTGAAGTGTCGGTAGGAATAGTGTTAATTGGGGACAATGTTTTCTTTTTGAAACGAATGATTAATGTATTTGACGTCTCAGATAAATTACTATGTTATGCATGAAAGTGGTATGTGTGTCAAAAGATAAGTATACGTATGACAAAGTTGTTACAGTTGCATAATGTACACAACGTGATCGTAAAGTAGCTAAATTACACACAAGGTTTATCGCAAACGTTTATTGCAACTGAATTACATTGTACATAGAAGATCAACAGAAACACAGACAACGCGAGGTTCGATAATACGTTAAACATAATTGCTAAAGATATTGATTCATAAATATTCATAAATATCCGACCACGTTATTTTTAACAGAAATATTCATGGCTTATCAGCCTGCAGCAATTCTTAGTTGAAACGCTGCGACAATCGATGCTCCTTTTCTTCACGAAGTACAGACGAAATCCTGAGCACTCGCTTATTTTATTTCGTCGTGAAAGCCGAAATCTCTAAATGCGTCGAATGAAAATTTCACAGTAAACCTTACTTTTGCTCGTGACCGTAAATTTTTAACCGCTCTCTGTTCGCAGCCCGTACCCTACTTTTCACCGTCCTCTTTCCCGCTATAACGCTTTGCTCGCGTTTTCACGTTACGGATTATTTTTTCATTCGTGATGTAAAATATAGAGTGCGTGAAAAACCGATGATAGCAGCGCGGGAAACGTCTCTGTCCTTCGTGATCGAATACCCGATGCATCTTTTTGCGTGGGAGAGCACACACGCATCTGTGCACGCGGATCGACGCCTCTTTCTCGCGGTTACCCGACGCTAGACGTCGATCTAATTGCATGCATACTTGCATCCCGCGTATTCGAATCGCGTAGAGCAAGAAGGTGTTGATACTCGCGAGAAATTAAAAATCTCCCGATAACTCTCGTCCCTGTGTGCACACTGTCTCCCTTCGTTCTCGTGACTCGCGCGCATCTATTCATATCGAAGACACCATTCCACGGTAGATTCGTACGTCGACGCGAACACGACGAACCGGTATTTTCATTCGCGATGATTGTATCGCCCCATAATATCGTTCTGCCTCCCAGGAAATAGTTTCAGGTTCGCTAACACGTTTCCTCGGGAACGAAAATACATTCTGTTACATGTTGTGCATCCACCGTTCGAAACCATTAGAAGACTTACGGAGAAACGAACATATTTGAAAAACGATTGCAATGTTATTAATGAACGTTTTATGGAATCGTTCTTTTTTTTTTGAGGTAAATGAGCCATTTATTTTGAAAGTGGCCTAAGTCCATTTTTCAATAAAATCGAGTTAGCTACCTTAATAGTTACATTCTTACATGATATTTTCATTATGAAGAAGATTGTTACCAATATATTTAAAATTATTAAGATTTTGTAACACGAAAATTTACTGGTGAATGGAGTGATCAAAAAGTTTATTTTGAAAGTGGCCTAAGTCCATTTTTCAATACAATCGAGTTAGCTACCTTAATAGTTACATTTTTACATGATATTTTCATTATGAAGAAGATTGTTACCAATATATTTAAAATTATTAAGATTTTGTAACACGAAAATTTACTGGTCAATGAAGTGATCAAAAAGTTTATTTTGAAAGTGGCCTAAGTCCATTTTTCAATAAAATCGAGTTAGCTACCTTAACAGTTACATTCTTACATGATATTTTCATTATGAAGAAGATTGTTACTAATATATTTAAAATTATTAAGATTTTGTAACACGAAAATTTGCTGGTCAATGAAGTAATCAAAAAGTTTATTTTGAAAATGACCTAAGTCCATTTTTCAAAAAAATCGAGTTAGCTACCTTAATAGTTACACTTTTACACGATATTTTCGTTATGAAGAATATTGTTACTAATATGTTTAAAATTATTAAGATTTTGTAACACGAAAATTTGCTGGTCAATGAAGTGATCAAAAAGTTTATTTTGAAAGTGGCCTAACTCCATTCTTGGTAAGAAAATGCATATTATTCACTTAATAATTGCCACTATTTTAATAGGAACTATAAATTTAACACCCTTAGATACACTTAAGCAGTATGACTCATTAGTATCCTATAGGTATATTTTTAAATTCATTCAAACGCAAACCCTTAAATATCTCGATTTGAAGATAAATGGAGTTAGGCCACTTTCGAAATAAACGACTCAAATCAAGCTTTCTGAAATCTTGAAACGTTAGATATTACAATAAAGAATATCGTCAGTTATATAGGTATACTAGGTTTACAAGACCCGTCAATTTGACGGGTTCGAGCTCCACGAGCAAAATTTACCAAAACAATTACTATTATTGTAGGAAAAAGGTTCTCAAGATTATTTATTATTATTAATGATTACTAATTAAATGTTGTTTTGATATTTTTGGAATATTTGTTTGGGAGCACCTAGAACCCCAACTCTGATTTAAAAAAAAATATTCAAAAAGCTTCCCGGGGATATACCTAATAATTTCCCAAATTTTCACAGCAATTGGATGTATGGTTTTTGAATCTATCGAATACAGACAGACAGACACACATTCATTTTTATATATATAGTTTAATTTTGCGCAGAAGTTCCGTTTGTTCGTGTAAATCACTGTACTGTTTATTTTTTTAACTTAAATTTTCACAGATCGGTTGAGTAAATACTTAGTTTCTACAAAAAAATTAAACTATTTTAACTGGAAATGTTGGAATATCTAGTAAAGAGTTGAAGGTACGTATCAAAGGGATATGTTTGCCAAAATTGTTTAGTGCAGATCGAATTGATTATTGGAGTGTTAATACATTCGTGTTTCTATTATTCCATCTTTTATAATACTTTATAATATTATACTTTAGCGCTAGTAAAAGTATGTAAATCAAAATGACTCCTTATCGAATTAAAGAAAATTATTATTTTCACCGATATAATTCTTTGCGATTTTTCACGAATTAACGTATTAATCTGTCTAATGATCATTCTTAGGAAATATATATGTACCTAGAAACTTCAGTCATTTTTACTGTTAAATCAACAACGGGATCAAACGATTTGCCCGTTCAATGTTTGTTCATCGGGGAAAATTTTCCTTCTCTCAACATTATAACAGTCAGTATCTAGGTTTAATGGTTCGGGGATAATACTCAAAAGTTTCTCGCCCGTTCGTGGACTATCTGGGCGATGTAAATCCTGTCTATCTCGTAATCGAAATCCATGCCGGCGGCACTCTCCTCCCCTAGAAGAGATCCTTTGTTCTCGACTTAAATCCTTGAGTGTAACCGAGAAACCCCCTGCTTCTGGGGTTCCCACGAGGACTAGACCCGAGAGAGATGTTACGAACGCTTTATGTACATCTGGAGTGCAACGGTATTCCACTCGGAGGAACCAGAGTCATTAGAGAGTGAGAAAACTGAGCTTTATCGATTCAGTTTTTCTAGTCCGCCGAGATGTGTGTGTGTGTGTGTGTGTGTGTGTGTATCTATGTGCACGGGGCTGTTATATTATGTATGCTTTTACCTATATTATTATTAGTGCAGCGCAAGGAGGGATTTGAATTAAAAATAGTATGGTATGTGTATCTTCATCGCATCAATCATTTTATACGATGAATGATAATGTGTTGAATAATTATATAAATTATAAATCGAGTTATCGAGTTCCATATCTTTCGATTGTCACGATTCGGAAATATCTAATCGTAAAGCTACAAACCTTCGAAATATTTTAATTACAATTTCGTATTTTGATACCAAAATCGTTCATGTGCAATGTCATTTTATAGGTATGTTTACTTCACGTTTTCCAAGCACGAGTGTTAATACGTTCGTTGCAACTGACCTTGCAGTTTACGTATTATGCATTAGAAATTGTAAGAAGTTTCTTATCTTGAACTAATATTTATCACTTTATAGGTAGTGAAGTAATCTATTTCTATGTATCGATAAGAAATGTCGTATAATGCGAATTCGCGTTACGTAAAGAGAAGGTTATAGATTCTGAAAAGCTAACATAGCCATGCCTATTTTACGTCCGTTGCTATCGTAGAAGAATAACTGATCTGATGTTAAATAATAGATTCACCTGTGCTAGTTTTTATTTCCTTCGTCACCGCTGAACGCTATCAAACAAGAAAGTTTCTCTCTCTTTATGGTATGGTCTTCTTCCAGTTCTTTAATTTTATTATTGCGGGGTTGTCTGTTTACAGTACCACGCATAAATATTTGCCCACCTATTGAAGATGTAATTAATATAAATATGTCAATATAAAACGAATGTTTTACCAAAAAAGATGTTACAAATTTATCGCAATGCGTGTATGATATTATTTGAAAGAAGAATAATTTTTTCTTTGAAATTTTTCACAATTTCAAATGAAGCAACAGCAATAAAATGGGAAAATATATTAGAAATGGGGTTTAAAATTACTGAATAAAATAAATTCTTATTTAAAATACTTTAATTCTTTATTATATGACACGAGGAAGGCGTAACTCTAACCGAACTTCACGAGTTTTGTCTGTCATGAGACTGGCAAATGGAATGATCGAAATTCCTTTACCCCTTTGGTTCTGCATCTTAACGTTTCTTTACTTTATAAATTGCCAGATGTGGCTTCTTGGAACGAACTCTTTAAAAAGTACGTTAAGAGAAAGCTGGTTTTTCGGTTTAATTTTTGCTTCGTAATATTTCTGTATTCAAATTCTAACAGAATATGGACAGTAATGTGTATTCTTTATTTGCGCTTAATAATGTAACTGTGAACACAGTTTTTAAGCTTGCCTGTATTTCTCAAAGAGCGAAGCTGTTCAAGTACACAGTCGCAATTACAAACTCGATGCTCGGCGTGGTAGTTGGAAACGGTGCGGCTATATTTCTGTCGTGAGTCACGTACCGTAGCTTGCGTAAGATAATTTTCGAAACCGCGCGTTATCGGGGAATATATTCCGTGAATGACCATTATCAGGAGCTAAAGCGTCGCGGTGTACGTGAAAGGCGAGGAAACACGTTGTCGGGGGAGCTGATCGGGACAAGTTAATTTTCCACATCCATATGGCGATCGCCGTTCACGGTACAGGGGGATATCGACGTGGTGGATGCAGTCAAAGGTGTTGTGGTGTCATGGACATAGTCACCGGGGCATTGTAAATTTCCGGTACGTGCCGCATAGGCGGAACGAGCCCCGCTTCCCGTTCCTCTTCGCTTGTTGTCTTGTCTACAAAGACGTATCGGTCGAGCGAAATAATATCGATGGATTCAACTTCCCTTGCATACCTACCCCCTAACCTGCGCCCAATTTTCACGTTTCTCTCCTCTTCTTCCTTTTTCCTTCTTCTTCGCCCTTCCTCCGCTTTCTTCTTCGTATCCTTCCTCCACTCTCGTCCCTCTTGTTTCCTTTCTTCCCGCGTTCTTCGCTCTCTTGCTTCTATTATTCACTCTTCTTCTTCGTGTTATTCCTCCTCACGGTTCAGAGCCGCGATAAATTGGCCCTCGCCACCTTCCCTTCCCCCAACCCATCCTCCCTTTTCTCTTGCTTTCCTATGCGCTTAAGCCGTTCGCCGGAAACGAAATCTGACCGCCCTTATTAAGGAGTCATTATAACTTGCATTTTCGTTAATACGCCCGACAAAGGCGGTGGTTACGCGAAAGCTGACAAAAGTCCGGGGGAAGAAATTTTAAAAGGGGGTTGAAATTAATGTGGGAAGTTTCGCTGGCTGCAAGAGATAAATGTTAGACCCCTGGGAATCGCGGCGCGAGACGAGCATTGTCCCAAAAATGTCGACTCGTTAATTCGGAGAATGTATGGCAACCGAGGCCGCGGTATTAATGAAAATTATTGAAAGGGGGGCTCTCTCTCTCACTTTGAAATTTAGGACGGCGGCGTCGCTCGATAAACGTCGGCTCGGGTAATGAAGTGGATGCCTTGGGTAAAATTTAGGTTTAAAATAATGCTGAGAGCGTCGGTTTCATTTAATCCGGAAACTTACTCCCTCTGAAAAATGGTAACCCGAAGTTTAGGTATAAAATAATGCCGAAAGCGTGTGGGTCTCGTTTAATTCCGAAACTTATTCTTTCAACCCCGTACGGGGAATTTAAAGAGTGATAAAACCTTATCTATTGGGTTGGAGGGAAAGTTCTGTCGTATTTTAAATAGGCAGGTAATTTTTCTTGTAAATAAAAAAAAAATATCTGGCTAGTGAGTCATTGGGAATTTTTTTACCTGCCGTATAATATAAAAGGAGTCCTTTTTTACCATTCATCATTTACTTGTGATATTTAAAGTGAAAAACATGTCAGTAGACAAAGTGCATTTACGATACTGGATTTTGTATGAATTCCAAAAAGGAAGCAATGCATCGGTTGTATGTAAAAATTTATGTGCGGTATTTGGAAAAGATATTGTAAGTGTTCGTACTTGTCAAAGATGGTTTAGCAAATTTCGTTCCGGAGATCTGAGCCTCCAAGAAAAGCGATTGATCTGGATGACTATCCAAGATCGATAATGATGTTTTGCGATCCATGTTGGAAAATAATCCACATTTAACAAGTCGAGAAATTGCAGAAGAGACAAGAACTGTTGGAGATCACATTAAATCTCTTGGGTTTGTGTTAAAGCAAAGTGTTTGGTTTCCACATGAATTAACGGAAACGGAAAATGCGACAGAACTTTCCCTCCAACCCAATAGTTATTCTGTTAGAAAATTAAGGTAATACGTTCTTCTTTTTTTATTTTGCAACATATTCAGCTCCTTTTCTTTTGCAAGATATATCTAGTATTCGGTGAACACAATTCAGTGAAATGTAATTGTTTAAACGGTTTTTGTAAAGTTGCTACGTTCAATTAGAAAGTAAATGGTAATCATCTTGATTAATTTGCAACTGATTGACGTATTAAGGATGACGTATCGTCTCGAATGCCCATTGAATAATAAAACGTATGTACATGTGTATATTGTACATGTGTATACACCTATCCCCCGATTTACACGGTACTCGGTTTACACGGTTTTTAAATTTGCTTGAATTAGGGCGACAATTGGGTAATCATTTTCTACAAAATGACCCGAATGTTGAACGAGCTCTCCTATTTCAGCGAGATATTAATAAACGCTTAACTCAATATGAGGAGGTCTATAAAGATTTGATCAAAAACGAAACACAATTGTTAATTACGGATTTCACTACCAAAGTTCGCCCATCTGAAGTTGTTTCTAATTCATCTAACATCGAACTTGAATCGCATCAACCACTATCGAGTGATGAAAGTGATATCATACCAATCAGGAATAAAAGATTAAGGGTCTACGAAAGTGATAACAGTAACTAAATTTCTGGTTAAATTTTTTAATTTATATTTCTCGTTTCTATATGTAAAATGAATTACATACATATACCTTTATATTTTTGTCATTTTATAAATAGACAGTTATTTTTATGTTTTTAACATATATTTAGTTTTATTTTACGTTGAAATAAATGACTGAATTATGCACATTTTAGTTTGTTTTCGATTTACACGGTTTTACGTATAACAATCTACGATTTCGATTTACACGGTTTTCTAAGGAACCTATCTTCAGTGTAAATCGGAGGATAGGTGTATTCCCGTCAAACCTTCTCAGAAGCTTTATTTATACTTTCAACAGTTCTGATTCGCAGGAAGTTAAACTGGTATGGTTTCCTACAACAATATCCGAGACAAGTAAACAACGCGCACAGTACTTACATTTCATGTTACTATCGTCTTACTAGGCTCGAAGTATGCTTCCAAGTTTCAAGCGGAGTTGAGGTTCTTTTAACTGTTCCTTTACTTGAGATGCACTTCTAACTTGTTACAGATATTTTATCAAGCGCTACCTGCTTCGACGCCACCTTACATAGTCGCTAATTGAAGCCAGGTTGTTCGAATTTTTAAAGAAAGGTTACTTGAATCGTTCGAATACAAACTTTGAAGGGGCAAGTTACTCTGAACAAGATTTAAAGTGGATTCTCACCATTGATCGAATATTATTAACGCTAGATTTACGGACGTTTCTTGTATATCTATTTTTAATATTCATATATTAACACTAGAACTACCAGAGCCCTCAAAATGACGGATTGTTGATTATTCATAGCAACCTTATAAATTCACTTTACCAGATTTCCAAAATTTACTACGATTTTCTGTAGAAGGTATAAACAAAGATTTGTTTTCCGTGTATTCGATATTTTTTCATGTAATTTTCAATTTGATCTAGTCCATGCAAATAAGTACTCTGTAATCGTCGGTAGTTCTAGAGTTAAAACACTAATAAGTTTAGAATGTGTTGAAAAGATCAATTTATACAGTGTACAATAGGAGTGTACAATATGAAATTTGTTAGTAAGACATTTTATTTACAATTTATTTAAAATTCAACATGTTTCCGCGAACAAAAAATGAACAGAAAATAAAAAAGATACATTGAAAAAAGAGTTAGTAAAGTCCTCATGGATTTGAACTTGAGTCCGCGGCGTACAAATCCTTGTACGTTCCCGGTAAACCATTTTATTACTTGATAAACACTTTGAATAGAATTATAGAATTATACTTACCATAATAATAAAGCTTTAATCATAATTATCTCAAAAAATATTGAGTGTTTGCCCCAATAGTGCTATATTTTCGTGAACAGAATGACTAGATCTACAAGTGTGCAAGGTTTCAATTAAGTCGGTGACCCGAAGGGCTTGCACTCTCCTTGTGAGAGTCGTTTCTCGTCCATTAAGTGTTAAGTGCTTTCCCTTTTTTAAAAAGTTCGATGCTCTCTAATAAAATTCGATTCTTCTCTACTTAACATTCTTCCAAGCATTAATGTTTTTGGTCGATGTTCGTAAAAAAGCGTTAATCAGTATTTTTAATGAAAATCGATGAATCAGTTCGATAATTAGATTTCATTAATCTTTCGCCAACCGTTCGCGTTGCACAATAAGCAGGATATTCAGGAGGAGTTGGGTGGTTAAAAGTTTTCATTGATTGAGGTTACCTATAAGCAGTTGCCTGCCGCGAACAATTGCTCAGGTTTATACGCGACGCGGCTCGGAGTTCGTTTCATTTGGAGTCGAGTATCCACTTGGACAGGTCACACGATGAAATAATTGAACGGGAGTGGTGCTTACCGATATGTCGTGCAGCCAGCCAGAGCCGACGGTATATACCGTGTGCAATATATCCACGTCTCGTACAAGTATATTTACTTGTAATAAACTAGTGTAATATTGTTGATACCGAGCGTGATAATTATACCGTAAACGTATGCTTTTAATTAACTTCCTGATTCTTTTATGATTTTCATCCATCTCACAAGTTTTCTTTGTGCAAGTCGATTCGTTATTGACGAAGAAGAAAATCTATAATGGGTCCTCAGGAGATTTCTACAGAGTTTACAGGAGATACCTATAGAGATATCCGCGGAGTTTTAATGGATTGGAGTTAAGCTTGTTAGATCATGCGTTTTAATGAGTTACAAGGATTTCATTTAATTCACGATGCTGCCCTTTCAAAAATATTTAACTTACGAATATTTCAACTTTCTGCGATATACCGTACTAATGATATATTCTGAGAAATTAATAATGCATAATTCAAATCTGTTTAATTCAAATGGCACAACTCATAAATCGTTATTTTATTGAAAGCATAATACAACAGGTTCTAACGACAAACTTTTAGATTTCAACGGACAGTTTAGAGGTGTCACTACAAATCGTATAGTTAAATACGAACGATAGACGATACAGTTTGAGCAGACCTGTCAGTGTCAGTACATTATCGAAATCACGATAAAAACATTATCCTGATTTCCGCGTGGCAACTAATCTTTCTCGCATCAGTCTCGGGGATCGAAATCGAAAATTTCCAGGTCAGGGGATCCCCGTGATTTAGTTTTAATTCAATGTCCTTATTCACGCTGTTGACCTCGTTCGCATTCCATCGTTGCGCTTATTCGTCGGTTCAGAGCATAGAATAGATTCCTTCCATTCACTCAAATGAAATACCCAAGTCTCGTTCTTCTACGTATAAAAACTGTGTTGCCATTAGCGCGACGAATGAAAAAAAAAGGAAAAGAAAAGAGAAAAGAAAGTTGGGGAAGGAAACGTTGGGATGTTTTATCCGAAATATCCTGATAAGTGAAAACGTTATTTCACGTGGAGTCATTAAGCACGGCCTGTGGCCTGCACGGTGTGGGTAAAAATTGCGATTCGTATCGCGGGGAAACGGGAGTAGGATGCCAAGAACCATAAAATTTCGGCTTACCTACCATACCGCGTTAGTTTTCTACCTGTCTACGCAGCGACCGCACGAGATAAAACCGGAAAATATGCTAGGATTTTGGGGATGCTTCTCTCGTGTACACCGATATAACGCAATTTTGCATGCTATCTAACCGAATAAATAAATATAGAAATAGAAAGTTACCGTTTTTGCGGATTAACGAATAACAATTTATTGGTGCAATGAAACAGTTGACCGGAATACCGGCGATAGTTTCGTAAATTCTTCGACCACAATTTTAAATCAATCCCCCGTGTCAACCCTCAATTAGTATCGTCGCGTTTCAGATAATTTTCAGTTGTTTCGATAGGTTGTTTTTTGGTTGCTAGGATTTCATCGATAAAATCTATTGTTTTGAGTTAGTTCCTTAACTCCGTGGCCTACACGATATCTGCCAATTGCGCGAGCTATAGTAAACAAGAAAGTTAGTCGCGCGTCGTGCCATTCAACTGTTTAGCCGTGTATCCGAACTGGCGCAAAATATATATGTACTTTTCATGACATATATATTTCAGTGCAACGAAAGGAATTGTGAAATAATAAACAACGTTTAGGTACAAATATTTTTAATTTTAAGACGTCTAGGGTATAATCATAATCAAAGGAATGATATTCGATGTGGAACAACTCCAATCGCTTGTTTTAATAATAATATGCGGCATTTTATGCGCAAAATTCACACCACGAGTCTGACTCGTGGCTTTTGTTTATAACACAAATTCTTTACCACGAGTCTGACTCGTGGTTATAGGCCAAAGGGTTAAAAATCAAGTTTCTTATAGATAGTTGTTGAGGAAAACGACAATGTTAAAAATATATATTGTAAGAGATGCGATATTGTCTGCGGAGAGGAACGATGGCTGGTTGAACTGTATGTCGAGCAATCGGCAACAGGGCAACCGCTCATTTGTTTTAGATTTTTGGGGAGAAGTGAGCCCGAAGGTCGCTCTCGCGGGCAGTTCGTGACGATCCTCACAATATAAACTTATTTATTTGATGTAACAATTTTTTGATCCCATTCACACGTCCTATTCTCAATCAATCTCCAAACAAAAGGTATACATTCACAATTCTCATTTAACTTTTTTCATTCTCTACTCCATTCACTCATATTTTCATCCTTCTTGTTTTTCCATACATTGCTTTTCATTCTAATTTCTTGACCGTTCATTCTAGAATCTCTTTCACACAAACAAATATACACACGTCAATAAATTAGCAATCACCCTCACAATAGTTTGCGATTACGTTTGTGTGAAAAGTATTCGTTATTACCATTAAAAGATACGAAAAATTCAAATTTAAGTTTATTTTTCATTCAAGCACCGGATATCTTAAATTGCATCGAAGGAAGTGATACTGAAATATCTGTAGAAACTCGGCTACACTCGAAACAATACCTCAAGCTAAGCAAAATGACAGATTCACGTTGATAAAGCGGTTTCAGATTATCCGAATTCAGGTATTTTGGTTTCAGTTATCCGATCGACCTGTCGCCATATCAACCGGGCATCAAGCTGTTATTAATTTCACTCGATCGAAAATAGTTTCAATTTTTTCGACCGGGAAATTTCACAGACCCCCGAACCGTTCGATTGAATAATAAAAATTCTACTTCAGCCCGATCGGAATTTCATAATTATCGTTTCACGGGATAATCCTTTTTTTTTCCCCCTCTCTCATTTCTGGCATGGCGTCGTAAATGCCGAGCCCCGTCCCCAAAGGTTTCCAGGCACCGTCGCCGGATTTCCAATTATCCAATTTCAGATATTCGCACTGAGCGGGTTTAAGTGTCTCGCTTTGAATTGCACGCCCCGAATGCTCGAAGTCGGTTGAGGTTCGATAACACGATTCACCGACAAAGGATACGTGTCTCCTTTGTCCAGATAATTGAGGTTCATCCCCCTATCTTTCCTCGGTATCTTCTCGCGGAAAGACTTTTCACGACTATTCACAAGCTGGTAGCATCTCTCCGATTCTGACGAGACTTGTTGTAGTAATAGACGCAAGCTTGTTCGATTTATTTCATGATTTCTCAGTTTAAGCTTGAAATATTGATACGTTTTACCTGGGCACTGCCATTTTTAAAATAGACGCGAGAACTTCTATTCAAACTGTTTTAAAATTTAAGAGACGGAAATTAGAATTGTCATTTTACGAATAATATAATTAAATTTTTACCTTTTACTTGGTGAGTACGCTGTTTAATTAATAAATCGGTAACGTTAACATTAATGTTAATTTGTAACTTGATTTCACGCTATCCGCTGCATCTGAAATCACGAGATCTTCTATCTAACGTTTTAAAATTTAAGAAGCGGAAGAAATTAGAATCGTTATTTAACCAATAATATAATTAAATTTTACTTTTTATTTTATGAATATATTGTTTAATTGATGAACCAGGAATTTTAATATTAATGTTAACGTGTAACTTAATTTCACGTTATCTGCTATATCTGAAATCGTAGTCAATCTTTTGTTTTATTCGTTTTTAATAACTTGCACGGTATTGCTTGCGTTCAGTCGTCAATCTAAAATATACATGAAACATGTGAAAAATTTACCGAGTGTATTTCTCCTCCTCTTTTCCTTGTCTCTTAAAAAGTAATAAGTCGTCGTCGAATTTTTGTGGAATTTTGTGGAATCATATCTGACAGTGTGTTCGACGTGAAACAGTTCGAAAATAATGTAGTCTCTCGAACATTATATTTCTGCGCAAATTTTAATGCCACGTTATGCACGAGAAATTGCAAATCTATGAAACAAAGCTCGTTGCGCCAGTTCTCGGCATATTTGAATTCTTTAAAATCGCGACAAACCTGTATCAATACCCTCGCCTCACCCCTTCCTCGTTTCGTTGTTGTGCACAGAGCACAGATCTACGTATGGCGTGGATAAAGCGATTTTTCGAATTTCTGAAAAACACCGGGGAACGATGCACTGGCAGCTGGATGATCGAAATGGATGAGTGATTCGATTTCAGCGCACAGGGGGTTGGGCTGTATGCCACGGACGGTGCGCATTTAATTAAATTCTTGTTTTCCCCTTGCTCTTCCAATTCGTCCTTCCTTTTTTTTCTTTTTTTTTTCGCCCACCTCGTGGTACGTATAGTTGGCGCGTACACTGTAATACACCCGCGAAAGAGTTCGAGTGTACTTTCTATCGATCGATACGGAGCTCCACTTGTAACGAGGTGCTCCGACTCGTTTTCCTTTTTCCTTGAAAATTTCACGCAAACATTTTTTACCTCCGAAAAATGCGCTGCCTTCTTTCTTTTTTTTTTTTGAGTTTTTTTTTCAACCATTCTTCCTTACAATTCTTTTCGATTTCCGTACCTTAGTCTCGAGTTTAAAATTGTGTTTCTTTGCAACTTTTCGTGATATACATAGGCGCGCGTACATAGGCATATTAAAAGCAGCTCAATCAACGAACTTCGTGCAGCTATATTTGACATACCACGGTTCGGTTGAATTACGTTGAAAGTTCCGTTTCATCGATGATACTAAATAGGTAGACGTCTGAGTATCTTGTTACAAAATATGCACAAAGTACACCGGAGCTTTACAGGCGTTCAGCTAATTACATTGATATTTAATTACCTGTACTTCTAATTTCCAGTATGTATAGACTCCTCGTTTACCGTCAAAGTGAGGTAATTTACGTAAGTCGCCTCAGTTTTGAAATGTTGGCCTATTAATAGTTCCGGAATTTTTTTTCTCCTAACTTTATTTAACTCATAGAAGTTGTTAATATTGACTTTCGTCGTGCTAAGGTGGAGGGAATACTTTATATCTTTATTGCTATTATGAAGAGTTCTTGTAAGATAAATTTTAATTTAAAATAAGTTTAAAACTAGTTTTTGTAAATCTCAGGTTTTTATTAATCCTGTGATAAAACAACGTACGTACTGTGATGGTGAATTAAAATAAAAATGAAATTATTATTAAAAAAAAAATGAGACAACTTTCAAATATTTTCTTTTCTTTTTAACACTAGATTTATGAGCATTTCTTGTATATCTATTTGTAATATATACGTATTCTATAGTATAGATATATATCATACAGAATTTGAAATTGTAGAGCTGAGAAGGAAATTGATTAGGGTATGTTCGAATTATTCCATCGATAAAAGTTAGGAAAAATTGCACAGAATAATAGTAATTGTTTTTGCAAATTTTTCCCACGAAGTCGAAAACCCGTCAAATTGACGAGTTCCTTAAACCCAGTGTTAACCCTTTGCACTCGGCTGTCCCCTCTCATGGGACATCGTAATCCTAGCATATGATAGTTTCGTAAATTTTGAGACGTTAGTTCAGACCCGGACGTTAAATAGTCGTATATGTAAATTTTAATGTACGACTTAACTAAACTAAATGAAGTTTAATATACGTGAATCATAGTAAATATTTCAAATTTGAAAATTTTTGAAGTTAGTATCATTAAACGACTAACAATCACCTCTCGAGGTCAAAGGGTTAATATAAGCGAATCTTAGTAAATATTTTGCACTTGAAAATCTTTCAAATTAATATTACTAGACAATTAACCCTTTGCACTTAAGTGGTGACTGTTAGTTAACAAATGATAGTTTCGCAAATTTTCAGACTTTAGTTAGTTTGTTTATTAGTCAGACTCGGAGGTTAAACAGTCATATATGTAAATTTTAATATACGACTTAACTAAACTAAATGAAGTTTAATATACGTGAATCATAGTAAATATTTCGAATTTGAAAATTTTTGAAGTTAGTATCATTAAACGACTAACAATCACCTCTCGAGGTCAAAGGGTTAATATAAGCGAATCTTAGTAAATATTTTGCACTTGAAAATCTTTCAAATTAATATTACTACACAATTAACCCTTTGCACTTAAGTGGTGACTGTTAGTTAACAAATGATAGTTTTGCAAATTTTCAGATTTTAGTTTGTTTATTAGTCAGACTCAGAAGGTTAAACAGTCATATATGTAAATTTTAATATACGACTTAACTAAACTAAATGAAGTTTAATATACGTGAATCATAGTAAATATTTCGAATTTGAAAATTTTTGAAGTTAGTATCATTAAACGACTAACAATCACCTCTCGAGGTCAAAGGGTTAATATAAGCGAATCTTAGTAAATATTTTGCACTTGAAAATCTTTCAAATTAATATTACTACACAATTAACCCTTTGCACTTAAGTGGTGACTGTTAGTTAACAAATGATAGTTTCGCAAATTTTCAGACTTTAGTTAGTTTGTTTATTAGTCAGACTCGGAGGTTAAACAGTCATATATGTAAATTTTAGTATACGACTTAACTAAACTAAATGAAGTTTAATATACGTGAATCATAGTAAATATTTCGAATTTGAAAATTTTTGAAGTTAGTATCATTAAACGACTAACGGTCACCTCTCGAGTGCAAAGGGTTAAATTTGAAGTTTGAACGACGCCTTTTATCAGAAATAGACGTTACATACGATTATTTTGCTTAACTTTATTACTGCAGTTTTTCTTTTCTATTCGATCGGTATCGTGATTCATCGATCGTTCACCGGAGAACGTAGTGTTGTAGTTCAAGTTAATGTCACAGCAATCGATACGCCGTATGGCGAACCATCGGGACAGTTTGTGATTGCGTGCCGTTTGAAAGCGAATCAGGTCCGGTGAGTGTGGAAAACCGCACGCGCCTACGGAAAATCAATAACGCAGCCTCCGCGTGCCCGGTAAGAGAAGAGTTTCCCTTCTCTTCATGGAAAACTGTTTTCAATGTGTATCGTTTCTCCACTCTGACGTACACGGGTATTTAAAAAAAAAAGGATGCTCTGAAAATTCCGTTACGATATTCAAATTGCAAATAGTCTTTATCATCATCGAAAGATGTAAGACTAAAATTAACTTGTACACCTAATAAGCATTTTTTACGGATTACAATGTCCGTAATGTACTCTTTTTCATTGCTATATCTCTTTTGTCATGGAACTCGAATATCAAACCACCCCTACATCTTTCAGCATCAATGTGTACCCATTTTATAGGAAAATTCTATAAAATGATTTTTGTAGAACGGAAGATGGAATTCAGGTGTGAAAAATAAAAGGTAAAGCGATTAAAGTATTAATAAAAGTATATTTAAAACAATTTAATAAAAACAACTTAAACGACTTTACAACTTAGCACCTTTAACACTCTTTCTACGTTCACAATCAAAACCTTTCTTCTACGTTAGCCAAAAGCTGATACATAGAAAACAAATTTTTATTTATACCTTCTACAGAAAATCATAGTAAATTTTATAGGAAAGTTCTATAAAATGTAGAACGGAAGATGGAATTCAGGTGTGAAAAATAAAAGTGAAGCGATTAACCATTAATAAAAGTATATTTGAAACAATTTAACAAAAACAACTTAAACGACTTTACAACTTAGCAACTTCACAATCAAAACCTTTCGTTCAATAGTCAAACACTTTCTGATTCACCGTCCAATACTTTCTCCTTCGCGTTCGTTTTTTCCCCGTCATATATTCTTCCAAACACTCGTTTCCTTGCATTCTAATTGTCAACCTTTCTCACTCTACGCATTCGGTCACGACTACCCAGAATTTCTCAGTCGCACTGTTTTCTCAAATTCTCATCTTTCACGCCTGAGAAACATTCGAGCCCAAATATTCTGCGTTCGCACGACAATCGCCCAACTCAAGTACTCTTCAGACTTTTCCAAACTCGCATCCGCTCGATCGCATTCCTACAATTTTTCTCAATTTTATGTCCTCATGATAATCATCTTTCTGCCTCTTAACATGCCATTAAGTTTGAAACCTGGAACTGTGGTTTTTACCTGTTTCGTGTTGCGTTTGATAAATTCTTCAAACGTTTAATACAACGATTGTATTTGTCGTTTATCTAACGTTTCTCCGACTAACGTCGGCCGTATTAGTTCATCGATTATGCTAAATTGTGGTGAGACTAAATTGGAATACTTGACAGTATTAACGTGCCATCTGTTGGCAGTTAAAACAGAAGGGCGGGTAGCAAGGTTACGACGAAATTGAATCAATAAATTCGCTCTCCGAATGCCCCTATTTCATCCAGCTCTTCAATTACCGCTCCAATCATGTATTAATCTAATCTTCCAATCTACCGGTACGCTTTCGATAAAACTTTTTGTCTGATTGTGTTCTTACAGTCGTCTGTTGCGCACTGATGCACGGTGTTACACGTGAAATCAACAATAACGTTTATAAACGTCGCTGCATACGGTAGTATGCAAATATTTTAGGCTATCCGTGTCGCGTACCGATATTTTAACCCTTTGCGCTCGAGAAGCGACTGTTAGTCGCCAAATAATAGTTTTACAAATTTTCAGACTTCAGTTTGGTTTGTTTATTAGTCGGACCCGGAGGTTAAACAGTCATATATGTAAATTTGAGTGTACGTCTTAGCTAAATCGAATGAAGTTTAATATAAACGAATGTTAGTAAACATATTGCACTTGAAAATCTTTGATGTCGGTATTGTTAGACGATTAACATTCACCTCTCGAGTGAAAAGGGTTAATGCTACTTGAACATTTTATCTTTACATTGTATTCTTAGAAAGATACCACACACAGTAGTGGACAAAAGTTTAAGACCAAAGTGTCAACAGAAACAAATAAATCAATTTATAAGAAATCGCACGATAAACAAAATTCGTATTCTACGTTAATCTATAATATAGTGTTCTATCATAATGACAATAAAAATGAATAGATAAACAATATTTGCGAATCATAAAATTATGTTTCACATTGTCCTGTCGTCTTAAACTTTTGCTCGGTACTGTATCTATTGCATGGATACGAAGTTTTGTACATTATGTCTTCGTTGTGACGATCATTCACGGTTCGTGTAAAATACTTTAACACTTACAATTAGCCGACCGAATGGGGAGATCTCCCACTTTTTCCTTGACAAAGCAGTGCCATTGATTCTATTTACCTTTGTTATTAGTTGGCCCTAAGCTAATGTTGAATTTATTAAAAATTGTATTTTAGAAAATTTATGAACAGTACTAGTTCAAGACTAACTAATAACAAAAGCAAATAGAATCAATTGCAGCGCTCCGTTGAGGACAAAATGGGAGATCTCCCAATTCGGTCGGCTAAGTGTTAACGAACAGTACCCAGATCCAAGTATATAATAAAGCGCGTGTAAAATTATTAATAGAACAAAAGCTGGTGGTTTAATGGCATTCCTGATCGCCTACTGCAACACACGTACTGCAACAGAGATGTAAGAGGTATAACCGATGATAAAAATAAACACGCACACAAGTTTCCTTTCAGCGTTGCATTATTCATCCCACGGGTCAACGATAGAATTTTTATTGTTTATGAAAGGAACGTCGCGAATCGGTTGAGCAAAAGCGCTCGCGCTTTTTGGGGAAGGTGCACGTCAATGCTCACGTTTATAGGGTAGCTCTTTGTGTTCTATTTTACGGAATGCGCCGTAAAAGGCGTCGCACCTTTTACGAATCCTTTGCGATGTGGGGCACAAAACGTTTATAGCCGTGTAAAAATAATACCTTTGGAAAGAACCAACGACATTTGCGACGCTTCAAAGCCAATCGGTTGATTCTCCGGGGGTAGTTGCAGGGAAATTGCGGGGTCTGCCGGTAGACCATAAAAGCGTAAATGAAAAATGAAGAAACACTGGTCCGACCCTGTTCTGGGCGAATTTCATTAATAGATGAAGTCTTGTGGAAGTTCTCGAAATTAGAGCAGGGAATCTTGGTTAAACCAAGAAAACTCTGTTTTATAGACGAAGTCTGATTTTATGTGATTGGATTAATTTACAAAACCTTCCCGCATTAAACATCAACGATTGACTATTTTTCTATAAAGTTTCCAAGTTGTTCAGGTTAACGTGAATTTTTGTCAGATCGAATCACAAACTTTTTCGATTAGAATTAACATAGGTATTTATAATCAATTTTTCAACGGTGTTATAAAAATTCAATGATAAATATTGACACTCTTAACACTAGAACTACTAGAGCAGTCAAAATGACGGATTGACGATTATTCATAGCAACCTTATAGATTTATTGGGTTGGCAACTAAGTGATTGCGGATTTTAAATAAAAATGAAAATTCAAAATTTGTACTTGAAGATGTAACTATTAAATAATACAATATAATATATCTGAAATGAGCGTTTTGTCTTTCCATTTTTAAATTGCGATAGAAACGAAACTAAAAAAATAATCGATACAATTTTCTTATTAATTAATGATGGAAGTTCAAAAACAAGAAAACAATATAGAGTAAGGTTGCTCAAGTCGTACCCCTTAAAGAAAAAATCCTTATAAAACTTAGGATTTATCAAATAAATAAAAATTAAACGTGTTATTCAAAACTTGTGTTAATATTGTTGTTATTTATTATAACGAAATTGGTATAACATCTGATTGATCCAAATGTATATTTGCTTGTAGTTGTATGCGCTATTGTCGCTGTAGTTCGTTCAAAATTCAAGTGGTACGACTTAAGCAACCTTACCCTCGATTAGGTGCTTTGAACACGTTGACAAAACGAAAGAATGTGCGAAAATCATCTATCGACAAAATCCGCAATCATTTAGTTGCCAACCCAATACTTTTTCAAGCTTCCAAAATTTACTATGATTTTCTGCAGAAGGTACAAATAAAGATTTGTTTTCTGTGTATTCGATGTTTTTTCATTTCAATTTTAATTTAATCTATTCCATGCAAATAAGTACTCTGTAATCGTCGGTAGTTCTAGTGTTAAATATACGTTTTTTTAATTTGGCTCGCTAAGAACCGATGGGTTTTTCAACCGCCCAATGAGACCAATTCTCACGGTGTTCTATACAAAGGTAAAGGCGTTATAATTACAAGGTCTGGTAGAAAATCGCGGTGCCGAGGGCTTACAGAGGTCAGCCTTTTCCTCCTTGACTGGCGGTGGCTTTTTGTTCCCCTGTAAAGGTTCGACCGGCGAGGGTTGTAAGCCCTTTCTCTTCATTTACAATTTTTTTTTTGATTCCCCGGGAAAGGCGCCGGTGCCCTTTTCTTCGCGCGTACAAAAGTACCAGCGGAGGATCGACGGGAACACGAATAAGACCTAATATCCGTTAAGAAGGAACACGAAAGAAATTATCCAGTCCATTGAACCTGCCGCCGTGAGCGAAGATAGCGCTTGACGTCCCGTAGGATCGACACTTCAATTCGCCATGAGTAAACGGATGTAGGGAGAGGTAAACAAGGGAGTCCATCAATATTGCAGGCAACCGTGAATATTCGATAACAGCGTGGAAACAAGGAGAGTGTCATTCATCCATGTTCCTGTCAACCATTTCTCTCCGTTCATCCTGTTCGGGTTTCGTTACTCATTTAATTCTTCCTCTCGTTCCTTATTCCACCTTGTTCCTTATATCACCTCGTTCTTTAGAACCCTCGTCCTTCGCCACCTTCTGCGTTTCCTCTACCTAGTGGCTGCGCCACTTTGTTCACCCATTTCTCTCCGTTCATCCTGTTCGGGTTTCGTTACTCATTTAATTTTTCCTCTCGTTCCTTATTCCACCTTGTTCCTTATATCACCTCGTCCTTCGCCACCTTCTGCGTTTCCTCCACCTAGTGGCTGCTCCACTTTGTTCACCCATTTCTCTCCGTTCATCCTGTTCGGGTTTCATTACTCATTTAATTTTTTCTCTCGTTCTTTATTCCACCTTGTTCCTTATATCACCTCGTTCCTTAGAACCCTCGTCCTTCGCCACATTCTGCGTTTCCTCCACCTAGTGACTGCTCCACTTGGTTCATCCATTTCTCTCCGTTCATCCTGTTCGGGTTTCGTTACTGATTTAATTTTTCTTCTCGTTCTTTATTCCACCTTGTTCCTTATATCACCTCGTTCCTTAGAACCCTCGTCCTTCGCCACCTTCTGCGTTTCCTCCACCTAGTGGCTGCGCCACTTTGTTCTTCTCACGCTGTGTTCGTTTTCCATTGGTTCCATCTACATTGATGATCCTTCGCAGAGCAGACGTAGCTCGGCGAAAGCAATCTCGCGAAAGTGGCGGACTTCGTTCCTCGCCGGTGTAATTTTGAATTTTTAATGGACACCGTTTTCCCGGATAAGCATCGGCTTCAGCGACTGACGTCATTCATCGTTCCGGCAATTTTATCGAGGAAACGTAACGAAAAATAACAGGAAACGTCTTGCAAGCAGAACGTTATCGTGCGTTCTTACGATTACTATACCTACACCATGTTTTCCAATGTTTGGTACTGGAATGTACTGTTGTGGTGCGTTTAGGTCGCAAAAGTGATAGAAAAATCGTATACACATATGTCTGATAGGATTTTATTCCTCGTCTTACAATGTGCTATGCGTTGCAACGATTTTTTTGAAATATGCGTACGGTATATTTGGATTATCTTTGTCCACAAAGTTCATTCTATTTTAATAAATTACCATTTTTTTCGTCCGTTTTGCAGTTAAAGGAATAAGTTCATGGGAGTGTGATAGTGTTTGAAACTGGGAGAGGTTAGGTATATCGAATTTCTGATGCTTGGACAACTTTCCTCGGCAATGTAGTAGTAGGTATGAACAAGAGACATTACTAATTATGTAATTTAGTTCCGAAGATTGACGTTTTCCAGCAGGGTGCTCCATGGAAACTACCATCTCACAGGGTTAGGTTGTTAGGAAATATTCTATAACCAGGCACAAGGACCCTCAGGATGCGTTGGTAATTATCGTCAGCGATTATTAATTATACGATGATAGCCCGCAGCATAGTTGTACTTTGATAATTATAGGCAAAGTGCTGTTCACAGTTCATTAGACAAGTCACATTTCGGTGATTAGTTACTTTAACGATATCATATGTATTGTTAATAGACAATGCATGCGTTTATGCATTGTGTCAGATTTTAAGATTTTCTTTAGCACATTAGACACAGAAGTATCATTCTGTTAATTTGCTTCTTAACTGCGAAACTTGAGTTTTCCTTTCTGTAGATCTCCCTGCACTTAAGTTTATTAATTCCTATTTTATTTCTAGACTAAACCACATTTTCGATGAGTAATGATATGCATATTCAATGAAAACAATAACATTCATTTTCATATTTATTAAATATATATTTAAACTGAATTGTTCTTATTTGAGTAAATTAAGTTAAGTACTGCCTCGAAATTTTGACGGATATTGTGTCAAAATTTAATATTATTTTTATAATCCCGATCACGTGAAACTCTCTTGAATAAAGTATAATACTACCACCCTGAGAATCGTGAAATCTACCCCCGACTAAAGACCGCCCTACCAATTTACTCCATCAAACATTTAGACGGAATTAAAATCAATACACCGTCGATGAGACTCGATCGAAGGAACGTTTCATTAATCCCATTATTAAACCCTTCATTGATATCGCGATCAATAGGAATTTAATCGAACGGAGGGGTTGGCCCGGCCCGTTAGAGACGTCCCTCTGAAATGTATCGCCTTTCGATGTCCCCGGAGCAAAGTTGGCAATCGGGTAGCGGCATTAGACGAAAGTATGCAACCGAGCTTAGGTGGGGCAGCAGCTTTCCCACGAGACGATTTCGTCGGCATCCAATCTCGGTGTGCAGGCTTCCGCTTCCTTCGCATCCCCGTAGCGACCCCTCGAGCTCCGTTCGGAAACTCAATTTGCTGGATAGCAGTCGGCCGGCTTCCGTCTGTAGACATACGATTGCAGTCGATACGAAACAAATCTAATCGCTCGTCATCTTGAATATCGGCCAATAACAGAGATGCGAGTTTCTTGTGTTCCCCGGCGTTCGAGACGATGCGACGCGACGTTCTACAAAAAACGATCACGATCATCGTTCATATTCATCGAGCTGAACGAGTATATTTGTAGCGTATTGGAAACGGGGTTTAACACGTTCGTCGCCCAGCTTGATTTGGCTGAGTTTCTTGCTGTACGCAAATCTGATTGCATAGAAAACTGGGGTAAAAAAAGTATAAAAACAGTAAAAATTTTAACTTTTCATTTTTATTTTATGTATTTTATATTTATATATATATTATACTTCAATGCTTATTCCATTGAATTCCTTTTAAAATTCCAATTTAAGATCCTATTTTATTTAAAAAAAAAGAGCGTTACCCAAATATGGGTGACGTGGCGACGAACGTGTTAATATTACTAAATAAAATACACTCTTATTTAAAATACTTCAATAGTGTAGAAAAAAGGTTCTTAAGATCATTTACTATTATTAACACATTGTAGGCAGGAAACAGGTAAACTCATTTGTCACCCCTTAGTACTGAGACGCGGGGGACGACAAAACTCGTTTTTTCTTGACTATGAAAGAGTGTTTTTTTTTCAGTTTTACCTATATACGCTAAAGTAATTTTGTTAATAAAAAAAAAAAATTAGAATAACATATTATATACATAAAAAATAAATAGAGCACTCTTTTTCAATATGCTTAAAGTTTCGCTGAAAAACATCAGTTAATTCAACAGATATAACTATTTTATGCAAAGACTATTTTGACGAGAAAAAGTCTGAAAAATGCCCGCTTTACGGCGCGATTCGGCGGGAAAGTGGTCTGATTACAAAGTGTTAATATGAATAGTGGCAAAAATATACAGTATACAGTAAATTCTAATTCAACTCTCTCACGTGACTCTATGTTTAATTCTCCGCTCTTTTTACTATTTTACAACTCGGTTTTCTATTCAACACTGGTTCCTTTTTTTTCTTTTTTTGTTGATTAGATGATTATGGCGCTATTCTTGTTTGTGGTCCAAACTTATTGGCGAAGAGAGATAATTGATGTTACCTAGAGAAGTGGTAATCAAAATATTTAATTGTTTGAGATAAGGGGAGGAAAATTTTCAAAAAAACTCCCATCATGGGTAATTCAACACTGATCCCTTTTCTTTCTTTCTTTGTTGATTAGATGATTATGGTGCTGTTCTTGTTTGTGGTCCAAACTTATTGGCTAAGAGAGATATAATTGGTGTTATCTAGGGAGGTGGTAATTAAAATATTTAATTACTTGAGATAAGGGGAGGAAAATTTTCAAAAAAAGAACTCCCATCATGGGTAATTCAACACTGGTCCCTTTTCTCTTTGGAGGAGATCCTTATAGGGCTTTTCCTCTTCCCACCTCACGCTTGCTAATCATTGTCGACCCATATGTGAATTGTCTGTCGCCAACGATTTTTTCCAATGGGCCTGGCTTTCGTCTAGTCGACCCACGCTTTCACTTTTCCAGTCCTTAAAATTACCATACTACAACAGTTTATTATATAACACGAAGAAGGTGCAACTCTTGCCGATACTCACGAGCTTTGCCATGAGACTAGCAAATGTGTACTGGTCGAAATTTCTACAACCCCGTCCGGGTCCTTTAGCTCTTTTGTTCTGTATCTTAATGTTTTTTTACTTTCTAAATTGCCAGATTTGACTTGGGTTTTTGGAACAAACCGTTCAGAAAATACGTTAGGAGAAAGTTAGTTTTGTCGGTTAATTTTTGCTTGGTAATATTTCTGTATTCAATTTCCAATATAGCGTCTATGATTAAGATTTCGTAGTATCAGCCATCCACTCTTTCTGTTGACTCAGCATGAGTAATGGCTAAATTTAAGCTTCTATTGTTAGATGTCTCACGGGGTATCCCGAACTGCCACTTTTATCTGTCACAGACTGATGAAACGGGGCTCGAAAGTCATTCTGTGCTGTTCATGCCCACTTACTATTTGTTATTATTTATTGGAAAACAAGTATTGTTTTGGTTGTTGCAGAAAATAAAATAAATAAAAAGATTGCAACGTACAGGTAATCAATAAGAAGTTGCGAAGAGCAAATCTGTTTTACGACTGCTCCTTTTTTAAAGAATGTTCGAAGCAAAGGAATACATTAATTTGTGATAAGTTAGGTAAAGTATTACAGATTCTGTGACTTTCTTGCTGTATAGAGATCCTAGGGTTTACATTATGTACATTGCATTAGACCGGAAGAAAGGGAAGCATGCAGTTTTTCAGATTTGCACGAACCCAAACTCTGTAACTCCTACACTTTGGAACTCTCGAACTTTGAATTTAGAAACTCTTTAGTTTCGCGAATTTAATGCACTTCCGCAAGATTGTGAGAGTTTGCGAACCTATATATGTGGAACCATAAAAATGGCCAGGACATATTCTAGCAGTTTGCCTCGTATCTTCAATAATTTACGACCGGTTTCCGTGTTTGTCTCATGCTCAGAAGAGCTGTTGGGGAAGCATTAAATGATTTAAGCGCATTTCCTATTCAAATGACACGTACAATTGTACATGTCTGGCAACAGTTATATTCATTCATTTATTATCGTTATTCTTAAATATTTTATATCTTTCTTAAATATTTTTAACTTATGCTATCCCATTTTGCAAAATAACAACTACTATTAAATTGCTATAAAATATGCTGGCAGACTCCATGTTTTAAAATGCATTATATTATGCATTTCCACTGTCTGTTATTTATAACAGCGTTTATGAAATTTTTCGTGGTGTATTTACACAATTCTGAAAGCATTACATTTCTCGTACTAACGGATTAAAAGGTAAAATTTATGCAGTAATCAAACATACAATTATTTATATTGTTCCTAGAAGGACTAGAGTTTCGAAGTATACACAATATCTTTGATTATTTTAAACATACAAAAACCTTCATATTTTCTTTAAAGTGAAAAAATACAACCACTTATGCTTAGATTAGTGAAAGCAAGAACTTTTTTCAGCTTATTAACCTTTTATTCTCCTTACTCATTTTTCGTATTCGTATTATTTGGAATTTAGTATCGTCGTGTTCAAAATACGTTTTAACAATATTATAGAATTTATGTAGTTAATATTATTCATTGCATGCAAAAAAATTATTATTTGTTTGTTGAACTCGTTTTAATATCTATTAGAAGATAATTTTCATTTTGGGCCATACGAACCCAATGAGAATAATACGATTAATTGGTTATTATAATGTAATTCGACTTTCTTGTATTACATGGTGAAAAAACTTTGGTAAATGTTACCTAAGAAAAGTTTTATTGCTAATAATTCATGATGGTTCGCCTGGTAAGCAAAAAGAGAAAGTTATGACGGTAATATGTCCATGCTGGAGAATGAACTTATGATCATGTGTAATCAAACAATAAAGTTCGTGGAAATTGAACGAAGTCCGTGTTAAAGCAATGTTTTCCGCCACCGTGATTTCTTCCATACGGTTGTTTCTTTTCGCAAGTCGTAATGGAAGAAACGATTACGGGACCGAAAGATTGTTACGGTGTAACGTGAAAGTGAAGTCGTAAAGTAATCGCATATAGTTGTTCGTATCCTGGATATTAAACTTCTTTTTCGTTGAAATTTTCCCATGTCGCGAAGCCACTTTATTAGTCAGCAACTTTCATATCTTACCCACGCGTTGATTTATCGAAATTGTGCTTTAGAAGTCGTAGCACTTCAGTCAAGATTTTTTTTCTTCGCGAAGGAAATATCCTTTTTCATGTCTGAAGTCGTGAAGGACCAACAGCCTATAGCTGTCCAACAGAAAGAAAAAATTCAGCTTTGGATTTCAATCTTTCAGGGGGTTAATCGGTTAAGATAAAGTGTCAGATGAGATAAAGTCTATTGGGATTATAATAATCGCATATAGTTGTTCGTATTCTGGATATTAAACTTCTTTTTCGTTGAAATTTTCCCATGTCGCGAAGCCACTTTATTAGTCAGCAACTTTCATATCTTACCCACGCGTTGATTTATCGAAATTGTGCTTTAGAAGTCGTAGCACTTCAGTCAAGATTTTTTTTCTTCGCGAAGGAAATATCCTTTTTCATGTCTGAAGTCGTGAAGGACCAACAGCCTATAGCTGTCCAACAGAAAGAAAAAATTCAGCTTTGGATTTCAATCTTTCAGGGGTTAATCGGTTAAGATAAAGTGTCAGATGAGATAAAGTCTATTGGGATTATAATAATCGCATATAGTTGTTCGTATCCTGGATATTAAACTTCTTTTTCGTTGAAATTTTCCCATGTCGCGAAGCCACTTTATTAGTCAGCAACTTTCATATCTTACCCACGCGTTGATTTATCGAAATTGTGCTTTAGAAGTCGTAGCACTTCAATCAAGATTTTTTTTTCTTCGCGAAGGAAATATCCTTTTTCATGTCTGAAGTCGTGAAGGACCAACAGACAATAGCTGTCCAACAAAAAGAAAAAATTCAGCTTTGGATTTCAATCTTTCAGGGGTTAATTGGTTAACACTGTTCCTACCACGACCGGTCAAATGACCGTTTTTAAAATTTTGATTAGAATTTCATATACACAACATAATTGAATCGCCTTTAAACTTTAGACTTTTCCTCAAATATTCGTATAATCCATTTTTCAATATTCACTTTTTTTTTCATTGTTTATTTTCTGAGAAAAATTTGTAGTCCGTCTTACGTGGGAATGTCGTAGTAGGAATAAGTACACGTGAAGTGTCGGTAGGAATAGTGTTAAGATAAAATGTCAGATGAAGTAAAGTCCATTGAGATTATAATATTGCCTTTTTTCATTTACTTTGATGTAAGCGAACGTTAACCCTGACGTCAGTTAAAATAGAAGGACTATCTTATAGATTTTTTCGGTGAATAATATAACAGATATTGTAAAACACCAGAATTTAGTATCTCCCGAATGCCATAATGTATATATAACACAATTTCTAATAAATACAGATCTAAGACAATTAACTTTTAAATATTCAGTTTACGAAAACTTCGAAACTTATAATCATTTAACCCTTTCGCTACGACGGGCCTCGCCGCGGAGTGTCTTGTGTGGAACGGAACGCCGTGCCGAAAGTGCGAACATTAAACGCAGATAGTCTTCAGCATTCAAGACCAAGACTTTTGTCTCAGAAACGACTTTTTAACTTTTAGAGGCAAAATGATTCATATTCATAATTTTTCTATGAACAGATTTTTAATTCAATAATACGATTAATATTTTTATATTATACAACAAAATAGTGACTATAATTATAACATAATGTTGACCAATAACCTTTTGATAATCATATTTTGTATGAAACTCCTCAAAACACAGATAAAACTTGACTTTTGGTAGCTCGATTTTTATGGTAGATGATAGGGTGACTATAGTCACCCGTAGTAGCGAAAGGGTTAAAAGTAGGTGATAAAATTGAGAAAACAAAAAAACGTGCAACAATGACGGTATTATTTTGTTTAGCCATATTATAAAAATATCGTATACATATAAAATACAAAAGCAAGCGAAGATTCGAAGCAAAGAGGACTCAAAGCAAAATTGCTTTATCTTGCTCTGGTTAGAAATACGATATTATGCTTTGTTACCTGTAATTATAACGAAGAAAGAGGCTAAAAAGGATGTTTTGACGTTGCGATAAAATTTAGTTATTAAATCCATTAAAAGGAATTTGAGCCCGAGTATTTATAAAAATGTTGGGGGTCAGGTCAGCTGATCGAATTTCGGACTATGTAATTACAGAAAATTCGTGTCTGTAGCAGAAAATAGAGCCGTTGTATAAGCGACAGCATGTTATTGTTTCTTCGCTTCGGTTCTTCTCTCCTTAAGTTTCTTTCACCCATATTAAGTTGCTCGTACAAGGTATTTTTTTTTTACTTTTGTCGGACATATGGTTCGCATCGCTGCAGTCACTGGTAAAGAAGCATCAAGTGTTGCGCTCGTAAGCATGCGAGTGCAAGTATGCGTGCCGAATTCTAAATTGGCTACGGTCAAATTATACGTACACTTCCCTTCAATTCAAGCTTCCCAGCTACTAAATATACTATGAACGTAACACGTACAATCAAACTTTCTGTTTATTATGTTTATTTTTAACAAGCTACAATTAACTTGATTCATTTGAAAATAAATTACAATGCGTGTGATAAAATCTTGCGATTTTTGTGTGAAAATCGTTTTCATTTTGAGCGAATATTCTTTGTAATTTTGCTTTGTCTCTTGTTTCACAGAGTGAACCAAACTGTGAAATTTATTATTCAACAACATGATAATTCCTCAAGGTTTCTAATGTTCGTAGAAGCTTCTTATTTTCTGAAGTTACTCAATTCTTTAAACCGAGGTCTTTAACAATTTCTTTCTATTCGTTTGATGCTAAATATTCATAAACGTTGCGCGGTATCATGCAAATTTACACTATATATATATCTATAAATATTTCTCCCTGCCATCATTGTTTCTTCATCGCATTGCAATACCTTCCATACGCACACGTTCACGCTTCGAACACCGCTCGTAATTATGCGCCGTGAAAATGGAACCGAACGCGGGAAACTGTGTTGGTGCGTGCACACCAACTCGTTACACGTATACATATACTAATGGAATTCAAAAGGAATTTTCGCAACGTTACATCGCGCACAAAGCTCGCCGGTGCGCGCTTCTTTCTCGTGGTGGTTCGGCCTGCAAGGGTCGGTTCTGTCTTATACAAAAGCACAGGCAAGAGTGCCGACAAAAAGGGGCTCCGCAACGCCGAGGAACTTCATCCAAAGGCTTTACCTCACGGGAAGCTGTATGAGATAGGAAACTGTAACTTACATCTCGCACTGACGACGCACACGCACACGCAAACGCACACACACACGTACGCATTCAGTGGAAGGTAGAATTGTACGATCGTACAAACGCGGCGGATAGGTCGGTGAGCGTTGTGTCGCCGTGCATACGCCTTCGTACCCGAGGAAACAGAACAAAACTCCGCTAGATCTAGTTCATATGATACGAGATATAGTTGGTATTCGGGTCGCTCCGGCGAATTCAAGTTGCGTTATTGAGATTTCTTTGTGGTTAATCATACTTAAGGATTTCCCTGTTCAGAAACGTTTCTGGAATATCTTAACGTTTTCGAGGAATGTCGACGTACACGCTATTGTACATAAATACCTACAGTGGCTCCAAAAAGTATTCGTGCACTATGTCAGAAATAAATTCGTTTAACCCTGAAACTCTGAGGTCTGATAGAAGTATTTGATAAAACTTTGTGGGTATGTAGATCGTAATAGTACACGTATGAATTAATCTCTTCTTTTCATTTGAATGCCATTTTAAAGGGGTGAAACCAGCGTTGCAGTTTCTGAGTTTTCTCTCATTTTTTAAAGATAACTTTGTAATGGCACTTGATGAAGCAAAAGCTTTCAAATAGAAAATGTTTAATTTTTAATACTCTATGGTCCTGTCATAAAAAAGGAACACAGGAAAGCTTGTATTCAAAACGCGAAAAATCACTGAAACTTTGAGATTTGTTATCAGCCCCCTTAAAAGATATTTTGCCGCCAAAAAATTGCTCCACGTAGGACACACCATGTTCTGTACACACATGAAGTTTCATTGAGATCAGAATTTCAGAAGTAGATGAATTTCCTTATAATACAGTGTACGAATACTTTTTAGAGCCACTGTACGTGTCTACCCAATCTGTGTTTGAATTCAAAAATGACTGTGTTTCTGTTTGGTATAGTCATGCGCGTGTACTAATAATTCTGTAACGATTTCCAGTAAAGTATTGCTCCTTAAACAATTCTTGAAATTTATTATTTTGTATTTGATGGAAAATATTCAACTACCATACTTGGTTACCTGTTCTTGTCCCTGTTTATCTACGCAACTCAAACATTACGGTAAATAACATTTTTATCCACGTCTCGATTAGTACGATCCATCGATAGCCCATTTGGCGCTCAACAACGTAAAATGCTATCGTTTAAAGGCTTTACGAAACCTCTTATTCTTGCCAAACCGTTTAACCCATTCGCTGTCGACTACGAGATATCTCGTAGTAAGCGTGTGTACCAAAATTGCCGATTACGAGATATCTCATAGTGTGCGCTACAATTTAGATTGATTATAAATGGCCATTCGAGTTAGAAATTTTATTCAGTGACGCTAGTTACGAGATATCTGGTAGTATCTTTTCTTCATTTTCAAATTACAGTAAATGGCCATTTCAACACTATATCTGGTAGTATCTTTCCTTCATTTTCAAATCACAGTAAATGCCATTTCAACACTATATCTGGGTAGTATCTTTTCTTCATTTTCAAATTACAGTAAATGCCATTTCAACACTATATCTGGTAGTATCTTTTCTTCATTTTCAAATCACAGTAAATGCCATTTCAACACTATATCTGGGTAGTATCTTTTCTTCATTTTCAAATCACAGTAAATGCCATTTCATCACTATATCTGGGTAGAATCTTTTCTTCATTTTCAAATTACAGTAAATGCCATTTCAACACTATATCTGGTAGTATCTTTTCTTCATTTTCAAATCACAGTAAATGTCATTTCAACACTATATCTGGTAGTATCTTTTCTTCATTTTCAAATCACAGTAAATGTCATTTCAACATTATATCTGGTAGTATCTTTTCTTCATTTTCAAATTACAGTAAATACCATTTCAACACTATATCTGTAACCTAATGTTATTAGATTTTGCTAAATTCCATGCTTTCTTTAAAATAAAATCTTGGCACCCAGGACAAAGACACTATAAATTTGTCTGGCAGTGAATGGGTTAAGAATGTCTCGAAAGGAGCTGTCTATACGCTCGAACCTTTCATTGATCGCTCAGCGAACGGGAATTTTTAATGGCGACGCTCGTCGAGGGGTGGCGAAGGCGAAGAGATTGAATTTTAGATTTAATCTGAATTAAGATATCCTGCTCGTATCCGACAGGCATCGCTATCCGTCGAACGTCACGCCACGTCTGATCACGTTGGTTTATTCCATTCCTGCGAACGGATTTCTCCTCCAGGATGCTGATTAACGTAGTCGAGATAAGAATTCGACGGACATTTGACGGGGGAAGGAGGAGGAGGAGGAGGAGGAAATTCTATCGCAGTCACCAGGTGATTCTGTTGAAAGAGCAGAGCGCGATCCAAGGATTCGAGGGAAAGAAAGAACGATGAGAGGGCGGAACGCTGCGAACGAGTTAGGAGTCCGGCGGGCGGTGTCCGAAGGAAGCGGGATACTGGGGGTGGATAGCGCGGAAGGCAATTTGCAAGGTTCGCGTCTCGTTCTACCCTTGCCAAGCTAACGGAGGTTTAGAGTACGGGATGTAACTGCGTATCGTAGTCTGCAATCTCTGGCTACGGTATCCGTAGCCACTCTTTCCGTTTTCCACGACCTCTCCCCATCCCAGTTTTCGGCGTTTGCTTTCGTCCGCAGCCAAGAATTCGTTGCAGGTACAGAAAGATCCGGAGTTAGTTGAATCCAAATGTAGCCACGCATACATAGCTATGCTACTGTTATGGTTATTGTACACTTTAATACAGTTGCTATTATATTAACGTATGATTTTTAACGCGCGACATGAAAGAGGCGAAACGATTCTTTGGGAGAAAAGTGTTGGGCAAAGCTTTTTATTAAGAAGATTCACGTGAAATGCAAAGAATTATAAAAGGGAGAGAAATATTAGTTTGGTAAAGTAGAATTGTTCGAGTATCGTTAATTCTTGTAAAAGATTGAGTGTTGTGATTTGTGAATTGTTTAACTTGTTTTTTAACACGTGTTTGGGTGCAAATGTAAATTTTGGGTAAAGATTTAGTCAACTATTGCGTGTGATCTTTCATTTAAATGTTGTGCAACGTTGTACAACAACAATTTAGTGTATATTCTGGAAAAATTGTTTATGGCAGATCGAAATCGAATGGGAAATTTGTACATAAAATCTATTTGACGTTAACGTTCAGTGGTTATTGTCAGAGGAAGAAATCAAGAATTTTGTTTCTGCAATTACCGTCTGTGATTAATTTCGTTCATTAAATTCTGTTCGAATTGACTTGCAGAATATACGACGCACCCTGTAGTTGATCAATTAAGTGTCCGGTACATCGAGCGTTGAAATTGGTCAGTAATGCATCGAAGTATAATGGACAAAACGATATATCTTCATGCATGATTGCATATTTGCCGATTCCAATATACCTAATTTTGATCGACAAATCAAATTTTTCGATCGAACGAACATCCATGAATCAACTGTTTTCGCGGTAAAATAAAAATGACCGCTAATTTTAATTTTACTTTTCACGGCGATAACGATCCCAGTTACCGCATGAAACCAAACGATATCGTTGTTTTATGCATATATTAATCTGTTAAGTGGGAGCATTTTGTTAAATTTACGTATTTTATATTGCACATCTAGGTGACATTACGATGTAATATCCGACACATTTTATTGCGCGTTTCTTCAGATATGAATTCCTTCCCGTGGCCTATAAAACACGAATATCGGTCCAGCAAGATTTCTTTCGTGTCTTTATGGGAGTATCCATTACCAAGACATTAAAGATGAGGGTAAAATGTGGGAAACCGTTTTCGTAAACGGCATAACCCAATCGTGGCCATGGTGGATAGAATGTTATGGTTTAACACGTTCCCTGCCGGACTTTTTTTTAACACGTTGAACGCCACGTCACCCATATCTGGGTGACGGCTATGTTTCTTGTAAACGGTTGACACTTTTCTAATTAAAACAAAATTTTGGAGGTAATTTATACTAATTTTATTTGTAACACAATTATGATAAGTATATACGATATACAATAACAATAAATTATAAAGTAAATATAACATTGCGCTGTTTACACTCCGAGTTTCGGGTTTAGGTCTTGGGAGAAACTCCACCGATTTACGCTGGGCGTTCAACGTGTTAAAGACTTTCCGTTCAGGCCAGTGTGGGGCGTATACGCCCCACATTTTTTTTATGGTTGACACAAACATGCTCTTTGTGGTATAATACACAATATTTCAGTAATTTAAAACCATAAATTTAAAAGAAAGGCATATCTCTTTATAAATTTAACCCCTTGACATACGAATTAAATGGAACTTGATGCGACCGAAAAATACCATTTAATTTCGCTCAACTGAACGGTTACGTGAAGGCTGAGAAAGAGTATATTTTATTTTGAAATTTGGATTTTTCATTCAGATTGATGTTAATAAAGAACATCTAAATAATATTAAAAAATAATAATCGACGCACGAGTGAAGCAACTATGTAATCTAATTGTATACTGCACGGCGTCTGCCGAAAAAAGCGCTTGACGAGTCTGACTCGTCAAAGTCTACAGTGGCCCGTAAAATGAATGACGAGTCAGACTCGTCATTGTATGTCAAGGGGTTAAAAGATATAAATGGTGCACATAATTTACTTTTATATTGTAGGCAATTTACCAATGAATGGAGCCTTTGTATAGGGAAGAGCGGCAAAGAATGACACTGCTTTTCGTCAGGCGACCGCGGATCAGGTTTCGAAGTGTCGCCGTGTTATTTTTTCGGGGCCGCGTGATCTTCCGGCGCCGTTGTAAACAACGCCTGCGTTGTAGGGATAAACAGTCGCGGCCGTAAATCTGAGTCCCGAAGAAAAGGGAGACGGCGATATCCTAGATGAAAACGCGTGGGGATATCGAAGGCGGGCATTTTTCCGAAGGTCCTGATTGGTAAGGGCAGGAACCGCCTATCAGGCCCAAGGCAAATAAATAGGAAGCCTCGCGATAATTAGAGTTAGTTCGTTTTATATAGTTCGTTAGTTCGTTTTAGAGAGTTCGTTTTTCGTTAAGAAGTCGTTAGTTCGTTTTGAGATAGTTCGTTTTTTAGTCAGTCCGTTTAGAGTTCATAAGAGTCGTTGCACTAGCTCGTACTTTAAGTAAAAGCCCATCGGCCAATAGAATAATTACCTACAGTTAAAAATATACCTTTTTTTAAAGGCTTTTTTCCAGCGTGGGAGGAAATTTTAGTATGGGGCGTATACGCCCTACGCGGCAGGGAACGTGTTAACGGAAACAAAAGATGACAGGCCGGGGAGGAAATTAAGAAAAACGTCGTTGATCATTCTGACCGTAACTCGCGGACCGGTACATCGTTTCCGCTTTCTCCTCTTCATATTCTTTGTTTTTGCATTGTTCATTTCTCCGCTATCGCGTTGTCACGCTCGATAATCCAACATATTTCTAGGAGGAACATGCAAATAAATTTCCCTTACAATGGAATACATTTCACGCTTCGTTATTGCGATTTGTTTACCTTCTACGGTTCTGTTAAGGGGAGAGGAGAAATATTTATCTTACCCGTGTTAAATTCGTGTTAAATTAACCGTACGCACTTTCATTCATCAAAACCGTAGATATCGAAACCAAATTTTAATTACCTATTTTTGCGTATTATTATTTTGTTAGAATTTAAAAATATCGCAGAAAATTATTTACGTACGTACGTATATTTTCTCAAAACGTGTTCCTTTTTAATTAAAATATTTTTGTTTCTTCTGTTACAACTACTTTTACATTCCGGTTTAAAACTCGCAATGGTTTGTAACAGTAATATAATTCGATTATTTAACAGACGATTGATTATACAAATAGCAAACGTGCAATAAGAATTACATAAGCACGCCCATGTACGTATAATACCAACCGAATATAACGTTTATTAAACTTTGATACGTTTCGTTTGTACATTTGTATGACGTTTAATTTCACAAAGAATTTAATCGTCACTGGACTGCTCCGTTGGTAATTTATTTTCATTCCCCAATAAAACTCGAACGTGTTTCGTATGTTTTTCATTGTATCCCAATTCGATCTCGCCCGGTATAATAAATTCAATTTATTTGGCGATATTTTCATGTAGATTTATCGAAAGTGAAACAAAAAATTCGGATCTGTCCGAGATTTTCTCTGGTTAAGTCGAACGGTCTGTAAAATCGTTTATCAAAGAGCAAACCGTATTTCATGGAATAGTTTCGCCTGTAGAGTGCTAAAGATAAACGAAAAGTTTTTTCTTTTTTTTCTTTTAATTAACCTTTTGAGTGCTGAATACTCTTGGCCTAAGCGCTTCGAGGGGACGGCGTGTTATCGCTGAAGACGGAGTATTGTTACTAAAACAGTGACAATCATGTTGCAGTAGGCGATTGATCGAGAAAATTGGCAAACGCATATTTTCGTCCATGATCCCTACGCGTAATTTTCGTCAACAAAAAACTTATAAGGAAAAGGATAAGGAAAAAATCATAAGGTGAAGGAAACAAAAATTGATAAACGCATATATGCGTCCATAGTCCCTATGAGCAACTTCTGTCTGACGCATATATGCGCCCGTAGCACTCAAAGGGTTAAGGGTTTAACGTCGCATCGACAGCGCGGTCATTAGCGACATAAACCGTTTGTTGTTGGTGCTAAATGTATTCATAAAGTTGTCTATTGCTTTGGATGAAACTGAGGGTATTTTTGGCATTTTCTGTGTTGCTGAAGATTTCTTTTACTGACAAGGGAAGTTTGCGAACCCGGAAATTCAAAAAAATATGAAACATGGTGTACAGGTAGAGTAAATCATCCATAATACATACCTATTTTTTGTTCGTGCCCAATGTCATTTTCAAGGGGTGATTTCACCCCTTAAAGAGAATGGAAAATTATCTTTCTTCTCGAGATATTCCAGGACAAAGATAATTTTACATTTTCTTTAAGGGGTGAAATCACCCTTTGAAAATGACATTGGGCACGAACAAAAAATAGGTATGTATTATGGATGATTTACTCTACCTGTACACCAAGTTTCATATTTTTTTGAATTTCCGGGTTCGCAAACTTCCCTTGTGAGTTAGGAACCTTTGCCTGGGTTCGTGAGGTCTCGTATTCCTTACAGAAAAATAAGATATGTTCGATGGTTAAGGGATGTTGACATTTGTCGCAGTAGGGTGGGGGTGTTTTTTTCAGAAGGTGTTCCCGTGTAATCCTAGAGTGTCCGATTTGGATCCTATTGTAGGAATGTGATCGAGCGGATGCGAGGCTGGAAAGGTCGGAAGAGTACTTGAGTTGGGCGATTGTCGTGTGAACGCAGAATGTTTGGGCTCGAATGTTTCTAAGGCGTGAAAGATGAGAACTTGATAAAACAGTGCGACTGAGAAATTCTGGGTAGTCGTGACCGAATGCGTAGAGTGAGAAAGGTTGACAATTAGAATGAAAGGAAACGAGTGTTGAAAGTATTAGACGGTGAAGACAGAAAGTATTGGATGGTGAAGTGAGAAGCTAAGTAGCCAACGTAGAGCGAAGAACTGTGTAGTTTACGAAGCATAAGCGTAGTTTGCGAAGTATAAGCGTAGTTTGCGAAGCATAAGCGTGGTTTGTTATTTTGTGTTCGTTTGTGTCGTTTTAGTTTTATTAAATACACGTATATTTATTATTTTATTCACTTTTCTTTCTTTTCCTTTTTTTTCATTTATAACCTTTCCTATACTATTTAGTACGACTTGGTCTCTTCTATTAGCTGGTCTTCCTATTCCATTTCCAAAGAAGTCGTCTGAGCTATTACTTAATTTATTTTGATTTCTTAGCGTTCCATTCGAGGTTCTAGGTTTGTTTGATTCGAGATGCTAATACTTTCTGATAGTTTCGGTAGGGTATAGGTATGGTATCTGATGGAGGTATACTGAGTGCTTCTTTAGAGACTTTGTCTGCAAATTCATTGCCTCGGATTCCTTGGTGCGAGGGGATCCACGAAAAGTTTTGTTTACCGTAAAACATCGCCATATTTAGTCATGTTTCTCATTTAATTGGATGTAATGTGAAAGTGATAGTAAACAAATGCAGTGCATTTAATAGCTTATTAATTTAATTATTTATATTTCGATTTATACCATGTTTGGTTTGAAATCAAGCTGATAAAATCTCGCGAGTTCATTAATAATCCGCACATAGTGATAAAATGAAATCTATACCGATTCGTCATGAATATGTTACGTTACGAATATATTTGTTATATTGTAACAAATTCTTACAAACTTCGTTTCTCAGGAACCTGTCTAGTTTTAGTGAGCTCCAAGAAAACAGGGAAATTTCTTCAAGATACAGTACCGTATCGATTTTCCTTAGCCACAGCTAGTTTTGCCTGAAACGAGGTTTCATCGATAAAATCGTTCCTTTAGAACGAATTTAAATCAGCCAGGACAAGTATTAACCGCCTATCAGGTGGTTATTTCTAGAATTACCTAGTTAATGCAAGCAGATATCGATGCAGAACCTTCGACAACGCCCGTTTCGACTACCCAAACAGGGTATTGACGGATTTGACGACTTTGTCGGTAAACGCGCACAGTATGTACATACGTTTGTCCGATACACCTCATAATTGCAAATTATCGCGGCAAAGATTCCTGAATATTAAACCGCGAATAATCGCGCCCATAATGTACAGCGTGTCTTTGGTTTGCTAATGTTCAGTTGTTCGGGTCTATAAATGCGTTCGGGATACACATAGCCGGGCCACTCTGCGATTCAATCGCCGTGTCGTTATAATTCCCATTGTATTCGCCGTCAAGCGAAATTTAATTAAACGGTCCACACGAACCGAAATATATTCAAGGAGAACAATTAAGGTAAATTGATAAATTTTAATTGCCGCCCAAGTGTCGGGCCGGGCGGCGGTAATTAATCGAAAAACTGGTTACGCGTGTAAAAATGTATAAGGACATAGGAGAGGGAGGCGCGACCGCGGTGTCGAAGTTAAAATTCATCGAATTCGATCGCATTTTTATGACGGCTCGAGTTTTAATTATCGATCCAACGGACACGGAATTACTAGAACGTTCAAATTGATAATTTCGCGTGTTTCCTTTTTCCTTTATGGCCGCCGCCGCCGCCGTCACGCGTTTTATTGTGCACAGAGACGGGTAAACAGGAATAAAAGTATGCGTATCGGCAACGGGATCGTTCGCCGCGCGGCATTTCCGCCTTTTTCCACGATGCAATGTTTCATACATGCATTTCGATCGGTCGTGTTGCGAGTGTGGACGCGTATCAATGCGTATGTGTGTGTGTGTGTGTGTGTGTATGGTGATGCATGTCGAGAACGGAGGACGGAATTGGGCAGTTCGCGCACTGCACTAGGAGGGGAAACGCTCGTGTATATAGACACACACACGAGCGAGAACGAGGCGCGTACACCAGTGTACGAGGGCCGATTACATATTTACGCACACCGAGCAAATTGACTCTGGGTGCAAGCATCGTGCTATTTGCTTCCGTGAATCGAGCCAATTGCGCACAAAAAATCGCGTCGGATCTATTTGCATTTTCCGTTCACCTGTGTACCACATTTGCAGTCATCCACCGATTCGTAAACAGTTATGAGGCGAATGCCTCCAGCGGGACAAATGTTTTTTGTTAATTATTTCGCGTTTCCCTCGTGTCGTCGACTCGAGCCCACCGATTGGTCGTCGAATCGTACATGTTTCTCAGATACAGTGGCTCCAAAAAGTATTCGTACGCTGTATTACAAATAAATTCAGTTAACTTTAATATTCTGATTTCAATTAATATTTTTAATAAAACTTTATCGGTATTTAGGGTGTAATAGTATATGTATAGATTAATTTCTTGTTTTATAACCAAGTACCTTTTTAAGAAAGCGAAATCAACGTTAAAGTTTCAATGTATTTTTCTCATTTTTTTTTTAATATAACTTTGTATTGATGCGTGATAAAGCAACACCTTTCAGATAACAAAATCTTAGTTTTTAATTGCCCTTTCATAAAAAAAATCCCAGAGGAACCTGTGATCAGAGCATGAAAAATCGCAAAAGCTTTAGGGGTCGTTTTCACCCCCTCTATAAATTTACTGTCGATGAAAAAATTGCTCCATGCAGGACCCATTATGCTCTATATACATACAAAGTTTCATTGAAATTAGAATTTTAGAATTAGGTAAATCTCCTTGTAATACAGTGTACGTTTACTTTTTGGATCTCCTGTATCTCATTCTCGGTTTGTAGTGAAAAAGTCGTTGAATGCAGAATCTAAATGATTTAGTTTGGGTTAATCAAGTTGATTCGTTTGTTATTTTACTAGGTTTAGAACGTTCTTTCAAATTTCAAGCGAATGCTTTCAGCGGGCAAATGTTTTTTGTTAATTATTTCTCGTTTCCTCGTATCGACGACTCGAGCCATCGATTGGTCGTCGAATCATACATGTTTCTCAGATATCTCATTCTCGGTTTGTAGTGAAAAACTCGTTGAATGCAGAATCTAAATGATATAGTTTGGGTTAATCAAGTTGATCGGTTTGTTATTTTATTAGACTTAGAACGTTCTTTCAAATTTCAAGCGACGTCGAGATTCTGTGGTTCTTTGAATTGAAATGTGACTTGAATGATTAAGGGACATTTCGGTAAGTACTATCTTTTTCGACGCCATTTTAGGTGTCCACCGCAAGATTTAAATAATCTGAAACAAGCTTTATACGTATGTACAGTGGCTTCAAAAAGTATTCGTACACTGTATTATAAGGAAATTCATCTATTTCTAAAATTTTGATTTCAATGAAACTTTATGCGTGTACAGAGCATAGTGTGTCCTGCATGGAGCAATTTTTTTGTCGACAAAATATCTTTTAAGAGGGCGGATAACGAATCTCAAAGTTTCAACGATTTTTTACACTTTGAATATAAGCTTTTCTCTGTTCCTTTTTTATGACAGGGCGATGAGGTATTAAAAATCAAACATTTTCTATTGGAAAGGTTTTACTTCATCAAGTACCATTACAAAATTATCTTTAAAAAATGGGAGAAAGATCAGAAACTTCAACGCTGGTTTCACCCCTTCAAAATGGCATTTAGATGAAAAGAAGAGATTAATCCATACGTATACTATTACGATCTACATACTCGCAAAGTTTTATCAAATACTTCTATCAGACTCACAATTTCAGGGTTAAACGAATTTATTTGTGACATAGTGCACGAATACTTTTTGGAGCCACTGTATGTTTCCAGAGGAGTGTAACTAAGGTCTTTCACTTATTTTGTCCCTCGTACAAAAATCAACCATTCAGATTTATACTGTTTTGGCAAGTTGCTAATGGTATAATTGTATAATTGTATCATGAAAATTTCAGCGTTGTTTTAATTCTTCGTACATTCAAACTTTCTCAATTTACTAACAACCCCAACATGCTTCCGCAAAAGTTGTTACGAAAACTAAAAACACCGTTTCAAAAACAGAGGGAATTACAAATTTTTGAACACCACTTGAAGCAAATAAAATTTAAATAAATGCAGGAAGTTCAGTTTGTAACTCTGTTTATGATGTCGACGAACCGCAGAGTTAAATGTTTTGAAAGCTAAATTTGTTGGAGGATTCTAACGGCTGTGTAGTTCGAATGATTATTCTAAATTTGGAAAGCTTCGGTATTTAAAGATCAAAATAATTAAAATAATTTGAATAACTTATGGGAAGGTCTCCGAATTTAATTCTCTGAGAAATCATAAGTCTTCTCCCCCGACGAGCCCTCGTTTCTTTCGCTCTGACACGTATTTACATATGAATCCCCGAATTGTCGTCATTTCAAATACTCTTCGAGTGTGCATCGGTTACGTCGCTTACGTGCGTGTGGGGGTTTCGCGAGAGTGTAGAGGCGGGCGCCAATAACTCTTCTATAACAACGTTTCGAGCTTGACAGTCGAAGTTCCTGAATGGCACATTCAAATCGAGCCGCGGACAAAGTCACGTCGCATTTACAACACAATGCATGTCCGCCGTCCCTTTCTCGATCTTCCATTTCAACGGGCTGTTCTTCGGCTTCGTGCTCTAATGGATCAGAGAAATATTTTCGCACCCCTTCGACTTTTTCTTCGATTGAATAAATTGACGGATACATTGTTACGCGTGATCTACGGTGATTCACGAAATTGTTCAATTACTTTCCTTTATCGCATTTGTTATTCGATCAACTATTAAAATCATTAAATTGCGTGAATTAAATGAAGAATTGGAAATATTCCAAAAAGGTGTTGGAAAAATAGTTAAGGATAAGTAAGTCATAGCTAGAGCTTATTCTTAACACTTTACCGACCGGAAGCCTATTAATCGGCTTTTACATGCTTACAATTAGTCTGTAAATTTTATAATGTTTCCTAACGCGAAGGTGACTGTTTTGAGCGATATCGTATGCATATTGTAAAGAGATATTAAACTATCAGTTACGCGAAGAAAATCATTGTAATCAATTCATTAGTGATGTGTCAGCGTCAAAATGAGCCGATCGGGAGTGTGTATGCAATAATTTATGCGGTCGGTAAAGTGTTAACATTTGATCAATTTTGTGAGTAACAGTGAACAATCTTTTTTGTCATACAGATGAATTATTTCTATTTCAAACACTGTATATCACACTTGCATTTATAAGAGCAAAGATCGATTGTTCATCTAAAGTCAATCCTTTTTTTATCAATTTAATGCAATCTTACATGACCATTGTTATCAGTTCTTAATATCAACGACTGATATAAGTGTCAGTTATATCAGTTAGTATAACTATAATTGACAAGTAACGTAGATAAACAGGTTTGTTCTTCGCTTAATCTGTTAGAGTGATCGCACTTCTAAAAAGAAGGTTGAAACGAATGCGATTACATAAAAGAATTGTTCAACCAAGCGAAACAATTCTAGTGTACCCTAAATATTATTCGTAAGCTGCTTTGTACCTACGAAAGTTGCGTTTTAATGAGAATTATCAAGCAGGAAACCACCACCGTCCCTTTTTCCGTGACCGGTCTCCCGCACATCCGGTCTGGCCGTACGTAGGATTATCGCTGTTAATGCCCGACACTTGCTGGCGGAGCATCGTTCTTTTTTAATCTTTAACCACGGGATCATTCCCTTCTAACACGGACCCCTTTTTAATCCTTACAGACGGTGTGTTTGATAAATCTGGCTGTTCCACGAAAAACATTAAGGGGATATAAAAATGATTTTAAATGAGGAAACGTCTTTTTGATGCTATTGTGGTCCGTATTTAATACGTTCTCGTACGATGGACATTTTATATTCATTAATACTAACATGGTTTTACAAAGGATTCTGTAAGTTTTCAAACTTTTGTTTCGTAATTAAGTATGACACAAATTGTTTTTTATTTGATAATCGAATATTCTTAACAGGTTAATAGTAATTTGATTTTACGATATCAGATGTATTAGGTTGGAGGGAAAGTTCTGTCGTGTTTTCCGTTTCCGTTAATTCACGTGGAACCCAAACACTTTGCTTTAACACAAACCCAAGAGATTTAATGTAATCTCCAACAGTTGTATGATGAATGCCGAACTCTTCTGCAATTTCTCGACTTGTTAAATGTGGATTATTTTCCAACATGGATCGCAAAACATCATTATCGATCTTGGATGGTCGTCCAGATCGATCGCTTTCTTGGAGGCTCAGATCCCCGGAACGAAATTTGCTAAACCATCTTTGACAAGTACGAACATTTACAATATCTTTTCCAAATACTGCACATAAATTTTTACATGCAACCGATGCGTTGCTTCCTTTTTAGAATTCATACAAAATGCAGTGTCGTAAATGCACTTTATCTACTGACATGTTTTTCACTTTAAATGTCACAAGTAAATGATGAACGGTAAAAAAGGACTCCTTTTATATTATACAGCAGGTAAAAAAAAAACAAAAAAAATTCCCAATGACTCACTCTAGCCAGATGTTTTTTTTTATTTACAAGAAAAATTACCTGCCTATTTAAAATACGACAGAACTTTCCCTCCAACCCAATAAATACGTTTGAGTTGTGTTGAAGTGCAAATTAAATTCAAACTGAGGGAATAGTGTGAAGATATTGATGGATGACTGTATGTTGCGTATTATATACGATTGATTAAAATGTAGAAGGGTTTAAACCAGTGTTTTTCAATCTTTTTCGAGTTATGCCCCATTTTAACACCTCAAAGGTTTGGATGCCTCCTTGTCGTATGTAAATATGATAACCAACCAAATTCTGAAAAAGTATAATATAAACAAACGTTTCGAATAAAGGAAGAAACACATGTAAATTCATTTTTAGTTTGAATATGAATTTTTTATCACTTTTACATGTTATGACAAATTTTTCACTAGATATATCGCTGGTACGGTTAACGAGTGGAATTTTCTAAAAAAATAATAAAAATAATAAAAATTCTTCTCTTCTGGGGTGTATGGTCCACGTTGATAAATGTTGGTTTAAACTATAAAAGACGAGTCTAATGACGAGCTGTTACATGAAATTAGAAGTGCTTAAGTCCGTGGATTTTCGCAGCGTCGAAAGTCGTAAGAAAGAACGGAAATCAAGGTAATCGATGGTAATTAATGCAAAAAGGGAAGAGTGAAGATTGGTGTAAAATGAGTTCCGCGGTAGGAAACTGGAACGAAAATCCGAAAGTCCGGTTTGGGCTTTAATCCTTTCCTGCTACCAGAGCTAAACCTTTTCTGCTTAACTCCTGGCTAATTACGCCGCTTCGGATCTGCAAACACGATTTGCTATATAGGTTACTGTTGCTTTAGTAACGATCCTGAAACCATATTATGTCTCAGTGAAACGTGTGCGCGTCTGTGTGTGTGTTAATAACACCGAAAAACAGTGGGCTAGTAAACAAAAGTTCTATCCGTTTGAATTAACGAAAATATTAAAAGTACATTTTCAATTTCCTTAATTTTTCTGTGTACGTTGTTAAAGTAACGAATTTGTAATTTTTTCATGATTTTATTCAAGTTCCATTTAATTCATGAAAACAAAGTTATTTGTGATGGATGCAGAAACTGATACAATTTTTACATTTTTGCAAACTTTTGTAAATATATTGTACAGAGTTCAATATAGATAATATTATTTACATGTACGACACACTTACAAAGTAGAAACTAATTCCTTTGATGAGAATTCACAATTTACGAAATATCTTTTTCACGTGTAAGCTAATTCTTTTTTGTGTGCTGGTGTTTGACATAGTAAAACAGAAATTACATATGCATGTGCAGCAGTTACCGACTGTATAAACCGATTGTTTGTGGGTACGATGCATAAGAAAGCTCGGAGAGGTGAGCAAGAAAAAGGGAGACACGCGAGCGCGAAGGTATGGGAGGTCGTGCTTGAAAGGGAGGTGAAAATATGCATCTCGCGCTCAGCGAGACGAATATGAGTCAACCAAGCTGCAAAACATGCGAGAGTGGAGCTGTGTGAAAAGAAGGCAAACCAGTTGCCGATGTTAACAGTTGTGTTCCCAGTTCATTTTTATTCAGCCACGTAAATACGTAAACATTCTTTGTGAACGCAGGAGCTTCAGAACCAGTTGTTTGTCGTTAGTCATATTCTGTACAGCTTTCGCGTAACTAATCAATATCAGAATAGCTTCATATCCTAATAGGTAATATATTGTTCTATTATCATATTGGTATTCTATAATATTATTATTATATCAATAACTTGTTCATAATACACAGAACTGTTATATTACGCTATTGTTGGTTTAGGAAATTTTTTATTTTACCGCGATAAATAACTCAGTTTTATTTTTACACGTAAACGTATTCTCTTTCCATGTACAAAATTTTATAAATCTTGGAAAAAATTACAATGAAGATGTTACTGTATTTTTTGATTTAACATTAGAATTATATTAAAATAAAAATTTCTACTTTTTTCGCTACTTCTTTATTTTTTTTTTTCCTAGACATTAAGGATGTAAATGTTTAATATTCTATTCTAAACTTATTACTTTTTGTTATAAATATCTTACGTTCACTTTTTAATTACATAATGTAATTTATAATTTGTTATGTAGAAGTTTTTATTGTGTGTTATAAATGAATGATTGAATGACAGATACACTGTGATAGATCGAATGTATAACTGTGTTTGCGTGTGTATGTATGTGTGACTGCGTGTGACTGTGTTGAGTGATTGGTTGTTACTGTGTTACTGTGTGTCGCGCCCAGGGAAGTTTGTCTTTTATATTCCCTGGATGCGTCGAGAGGGGGAAAATGTGAAAACATGGAAAGAACTTTGCGAGTGTACATAGGACTCTAATGAGGCTGCAATCAAACACCCGTGGTAATGAGGGTCGACTGGTCATTTGGGCCGAAGGATGGGCCTACCTTTCAGGCCCCGTTGTAAAGTGTTTGATGCAGCCCCATAGAACACCTGCAGAGGTTCTATGTCACCACAGTTATTGTATTTTAATTAAACAGAAAGTACAGCAAAGAAAAGTTTTCGATGAATTTCACGAGTCCCTGTATACGCGCCATCCCATTTTCTTTCCCCCTTCAAAAACGAATAGTTTCGATGGATAGAACTAACAAAACACGAAGAACGACATTTTGGATAACCCAAAGCTGTTCTCGCAATCATGGCAGGTGCGCGACGCGGTACGTTGAATTAACGTTTCATCAACGATGGCCGTTCATTCGTTCGCGCTCAACAAGCACGGGGTTGGAATGGCGATGCCAGCGTTTTAATAAATAAATATCGACTCGGTCGAAATCTACATGGCGAACCTGGACGCATACAAATTAAAGAGTTATCTATGCACGCCTGTCTCATTTATATTTCATAGAACTTCGGTTCCAGTGAACACCATTTATCTCGCACTGAATTAGAACACTTTCTCATGCGCTGCAGACATGTTTCTTTGCGAACAGAGGAGATCGATAATACAAGTGCGAGTTTTCTGTAGCTTATTATAGAGAAGGTTATAAATGAAACAAAGGAAAAGAAAGAAGAGTGAATAAAATAATAAATATACGTGTATTTAATAAAACTAAGACGACACAAACGAACACAAAATAACAAACTACGCTTATGCTTCGCAAACTACGCTTATGCTTCGTAAACTACACAGTTCTTCGCTCTACGCTGGCTACTTAGCTTCTTCAACACTCTTTCTACGTTCAATACTTTCTGCCTTCACCGTCTAATACTTTGTGCCTTAGAAACATTCGAGCCCAAACATTCTACGTTCACACGACAATCGCCCAACTCAAGTACTGTTAAGACTTTTCCAGCCTCGCATCCGCTCGATCACATTCCTACATTATATCATTATCCGTATTTTAAGTCGCTGATTAATAGGATAAATTATAATTTTTGTAAAGGGTTGATTAAAACAGGATACTTTTTTGATAGGTTTACGAATGTTGTGGAATTTTACTGTTATTTATACAGTCTGTTCTAGTTATTTATTTTTTAACAACACTGTAGTGTGTAATGACGATTCATTAAAAAATTTTTGTGGTATTTTGAATTCTTGGAATATCTTTTGGTTTCTATCTGTGTTAAATATGCAATATTTTTGTAACTGGATGTGATTTAATTAGAAGATTGTGTTTACCACGCGTTGAAGGGATCAGCCATCAATATGAAAAATGGTTTACGATTTCTAAATTTTATTGGAAAACCAATAGTGTCTTTATCGATATAAATAATGATTCATGAAATTGATCCAAATGCCGAGTCACATTTCAAATTAAATCTAATTTATTTTACTTGTCGATATTCTACTTAACACCTACATTTTTACTCAATTAATCCATACCTCGATAATTCTGTTTTATTTAATAAAATGTAATGAACTAATTGGCCTTCGACCAATTTCGTAATTTATTATAATTACACGATACTATCGAACATCCACAAAACATAGCTGTTCAAAAATGTAACTAAGCAAAGCACTTGATCAGTCTCATAATTCATTGCAATTACACGATATCGTTGAACATTCACAAAACATAACATTTCTAAAAATGTAACTAAGCAAATTAATTGATCAGTTTCATAATTCATTGCAATTACACGATACTATCGAACACCCACAATACATAGCTTTTCAAAAATGTAACTAAGCAAAGCACTTGATCAGTCTCATAATTCATTGCAATTGCACGATACTATCGAAAATCCACAAAATATAGCTTTTTCAAAAATGTAACTAAGCAAAGCGCTTGATCAGTCTCATAATTTATTGTAATTACACAATACCGTTGAACATTCACAAAACATAACATTTTTGAAAATGTAACTAAGCAAATTACTTGATCAGTCTCATAATTCATTGCAATTGCACGATACTATCGAACATTCACAAAACATAGCTTTTCAAAAATGTAACTAAGCAAATTAATTGATCAGTCTCATAATTCATTGCAATTACACGATTCTATCGAACATCCACAAAACATAACATTTCTAAAAATGTAATTAAGCAAAGCACTTGAACAATTTCATAATTCATTGCAATTACACGATATCGTTGAACATTCACAAAACATAGCTTTTCAAAAATGTAACTAAGCAAATTAATTGATCAGTCTCATAATTCATTGCAATTACACGATTCTATCGAACATCCACAAAACATAACATTTCTAAAAATGTAACTAAGCAAATTAATTGATCAGTCTCATAATTCATTGCAATTACACAATACTATCGAAGATCCACAAAATATAGCTTTTCAAAAATGTAACAAAGCGAAGTACTTAATCAGTCTCATAATTCATTGCAATTACACAATATCGTTGAACATTCACAAAACATAACTTTTCAAAACCTCCACATTTTAACGTATATTTTGTAATTGTTTCAGGTAAGTGTTCAATAATCGCTGTGGAATTACTATCGCAAAGGTGACAGCCGAACATTTCGTGAGTACCATGTACAGAGACATTTATTGGAATCGCAAACACCGAGCTCGATACCATGAATGAAGCTAAAGTCAACGATCGGAGTGAGTTCATTCAGGGTATAGACATCGCGGCGGATCGTTAGATATTAGTTATTGAACGACGCCGGTATAAACGGACGAATGGGTATAACACAGCGGCGGGGATTTCTTGTAGCTACCCGTAACATTAACTTTATCGTTGCCCGTTGCTTCTTTTGTACGACGGGGTAATGAATTTCGCATTACCGGTCCGCGCTGGCTCGACCGGCGCGTTCCAGACAGAACTTTATTAACGGTTACACGGATTTATGGCCGGTAAAGGAGAGCCATCGCGTAGCTTAAAATGCTCGTCCGTCCGACGACCCTGAAGCTCGAACAAAAATTTACAGCGGCTCGCGAAACTGATCAAACAGTTTAACCAGTTAAGCGCATTTTTTTTTTGTGTACACGTACACGTCGAACCAAATCTCTATTGCGGTGCGTACGACGTGTATACTCGTCGTGTAAAATAAAAGAAAAAATACCATTGACTATCAAAACGCGAATTTTCAATAAAACACAACAGGAATATTAGTTGATAAGTTATTATAAGGAATATTATAAGGAATATTAGTTAAAATATTATTTGATAGTATACTTCCTTTATATAACCAAGTCTTTCCTGTTTATGTATTTTATTATTATTTGTATTATTCTCATATTGTATCTTAAGTGTTTTATTATTTATTCACAATTTTTTTAATAAGTTTCTAATGACAGTAACCTTTTCAGAAATAAATCGTTAATTTTTTATTAAATAAAAATGTAATTCTTCCTCGTTCTTCGTAAAATTTATAATAGGGCCATTTGCCCTGCGTTCGACGTGTATACACGTTATTACTTGACTTTAATTCCGCACCCTGTGGGAGATTTTTAAAATTAAATTCCGCGCTTAACTGGTTAAGTATATGTTCTTGATTAAACTCGACTAGTTATCGGTCAACCAACATTTTCTCAGAATCTTTTCTATAGATTTATATTAATTAATGCAATTTCTAGTTATCCGTTGTACTTCGATTATGCAAAGCACTTGGTAATTCGAAATTTACGGTGGCTCCAAAAAGTATTCGTACACTATGTCACAAATAAATTCGTTTAACCCTGAAATTTTGAGTCTGATAGAAGTATTTGATAAAATTTTGTGGATATGTAGATCGTAATAGTACACGTTTGAATTAATCTCTTCGTTTCATCTAAATGTCATTTTAAAGGGGTGAAACCAGCGTTGAAGTTTCTGAGTTTTCTCTCATTTTTTAATAACTTTGTAATGGTACTTGATGAAGCAAAACATTTCAAATAGAAAATGTTTAATTTTTAATACCCTATCGCCCTGTCATAAAAAAAGAACACAGAAAAGGTTGTATTCAAAGCGTGAAAAATCGCTGAAACTTTGAGATTCGTTATCAGCCATTTTAAAAAATATTTTGCCGCCAAAAAAATTGCTGCACACAGGACACACCATGTTCTGTACACACATAAAGTTTCATTGGGATCAGAATTTCAGAAGTAAACGAATTTCCTTATAATACAGTGTACGAATACTTTTTGGAGCCACTGTAATTGATTTTCATGAATTACTGTGATATTCTTTCTCAAAGGAGCTTCTCAACGTCTTTTCGTGTAGCATCGTCTATCTCTTCTTTCGATTCGTTCGTGAATTTCAAAACTATAATCCGTTTGAACCCCTTAACGCAGGACACGACTAACAACAAGCGAAACTTCGTGATAGCAATTTTATCGTCAACAAAACAAACGATACCGTTCCTTTTTCAACATGTAAACGAGGAGATTTGTAGAATGTTTTTGTATTTTAATTTTGGCGCAATGCACGGTACACGGTCCGTCGTTAAGGGGTTAACGAGGTGAATTTATACAAATGAATAAAACATACACGGGTTAACCTGTTCGCTAACGCGATGCTCCGTGTGCGAGCAGAGCACGTGTAGCTGTTTACAAACTGCTGACTCGACTCGTTAAGTGTCCTATAGAAACGTATTTTTGGTTCAGGTAAATAGACTCGCATTATTATTGATGATTCCGCCACTCGACGAGTCTTGTCGTTTATATTTTACAGCGTACGACTTTATTTATGTCACAAAGTTTTCAATCGATACCATCCAACTTCGCGGTTCGTCATATCTACTACCGAGTCTTACCACCTGCTGTATTTTCAGCGAACTAGTTTCGCGACGTGAAAAACTTGGACTTCGTTTCAGCTCGCGTTTGCATAATTCATTTATGCGTCGTCGAAAGGAATTAAGATAGTGATGCACGAAGTCTTCTACGTGATGAAATTTGATTCACCGGTTCAATATGAAGGAATATCCCCTTCTTTTCAACTGCGCTACGAATCGTGCTCGACACTTAGCCAATCGAATGGGTAGATCTCTCTCATTTTTTCCGCAACAAGTACATTGCCATTGATTTTTGTTGAGGGGTTATGTGGAATATCTCGTGAAACTGAACAATTACTATTTATTAACAAGAATATCTGTAGTGTCTACACGACTGATGCACAATATAAATAGCAAAGAACTGAAGAATGCGGCGACAGCGGAAACATTTTATACCTGACTACCACGTCCCTAAACCATTTCAGCAAGTAGAGTTTTCAGGTAGAAATAATAAAGTCCTATACGTCAACAATTTTATTTAGTTTTATTATTAGTTAGTCTTGAGCTAGTGTTATTCACAGTTCGTCAGATGCATTTTCTGCTTTTCCAAAGTACAATTTTTAACCCTTACGGCTGCAAGTGTGCCTCTCAAGCACACCCGGAGTAAGAAATAAGACACATTAATAAAATATAATTAATAATATAAATATTGTAATCAAAATTATATTACTTCTGAAATGAATAAAGATTGTTTTGAATGGTTCTAATATTATTATTTACACGTTATTGTAGCATTTAAAGTCTGACAGTTAAAAAGCTGTAGGTCAAAATATGACGAGAATAAATTGGAGTTACCGGTCGATATTCACACTTAAAAGTAGGAGTGTTAAGGGTTAATGAATTCTTAATACGCGATGGACAGTGTTCAGTTAAGTGTAACATCGTACGGTTAGCTAAATGTTAACCTTTTGCGCTCGAAAAGCGCCTGTTAGTCGCCAAATGATAGTTTCACAATTTTTCACACTTTAGTTAGTTTGTTTATTAATTAGAACCGGAGGTTAAATATTCATATGTATAAATTTTAATATACAACTTAACACGTTCGTCGCCCAGCGTGATTCGGCTGAATTTCTCGCTAGGCCCAAATCCGATTGCATAGAAAACTGGAGTAAAAAAATATAATAATAGCAAAAATTTTAACTTTTTATTTTTATTTTATCTATTTTATATTTATATATATTGTACTTCAATACTTATTCCATTGAATTCCTTTTAAAATTCCAATTTAAAATCCTATTTAACTTTAAGAAAAAGAGCGTCACCCAAATATGGTTGACGTGTCGACGAACGTGTTAACTAAGCTAAATAAAGTTTAATATAAGCGAATCTTAGTTAATATTTTGCACTTGTAAATCTTTGAAATTAATATTGTTTGATGGCTAACAGTAACCTTTCGAGTGCAAAGGGTTAATAGGCTCCCGATCGGCGAAGTGTTAACGTTGTATATATCTGAAGTACGATAGGTGAAAAAATGGAATGTGAACACATTACAGTGTTCACGAGATTGTTAAAATTACGCCAAAAGACTCTAATAAATGTGTGCAGCTGCCGGGAATAATTATTTTCATTTTTCTTCTTTTTTTTTTTTTGATATGCAAAGTAGCTTGCGTTTTTAGGTGGCTACCCGTTACGTATAACTTTCATATTATAATACGAGTCGGCGCACAACTATTACTTCAGATGCATGGCAGCAAGGATGATACACCTTTTGTGCGGAACGTACCAAGGAAGTACAATTTGTATTCAGAGCGTGGCGTAAATTTCTTCCTCGTAGAGGAATTTTGCGTTGCAACGTGAATTGTACGTTTTGAAACGTGTCCTTTCTATTGTTTGTTACTTCATGCCGCTAAGAATCATGCTTAACAAACCTTATTTCACGCTGAATTTAACAGAGCAAGGTAGTTAAAAGACTTTTGGCGTGTCCGTATACCTAATACACAGCGACCAAAATTGCATGCTGAATTTTTCATGTTGCCAGCGTTAAACATTCACTTGCAATTATAGAATACATTCTAAAATCGATTTTTCCGATTTTATATGAATTGTTGACGAATTTAACCCGTTGCACTCGAGAGCTGATTGTCAGTCACCAAATTATAGTTTCGTAAATTTTCAGACTTTAATTAGTTTGTTTATTAGTCAGATTCATAGGTTAAATAGTCATATACAGTGGCTCCAAAAAATATTCGTACACTGTATTATAAGGAAATTCGTTTACTTCTGAAATTCTGATCCCAATGAAACTTTATGTGTGTACATAACATGATGGTGCGTCCTGCGTGCAGCAATTCTTTTGACCGTGAAATATCTTTTTAAGGGGGTTGATTACGAATCTCAAAGTTTCTGCGATTTTTCACTTTTTGTGTACAACCTTTTCTGTATTCTTTTTTTATGACAGGGCGATAGGGTATTAAAAATTAAAGATTTTCAATTTGAAAGGTTTTGCTTCATCAAGTACCATTACAAAGTTATCTTTAAAAAATGAGAGAAAACTCAGAAATTTTAACGCTGGTTTCACCTCTTTAAATTGGCATTTAGATGAAAAGAAAAGATTAATTCGTACATATACTATTACGATCTACATACCCACAAAGTTTTGTCAAATACTTCTATCAGACTTAGAATTTCAGGGTTAAACGAATTTATTTGTGACATAGTGTACGAATACTTTTTGGAGCCACTGTATATGTGTAAGACATTTTTAGGCAATTTACTAAGGCACGTTTAACCTTTTGAGTGCTATGGAAGTATATTTGCGTTTGTCAATTTTTGTTTTCTTCATCTTATGACTTTTCCCGGAACCACACATTTCGACGCTAACTTTTCACTGTTGGCGAAAGTGGCTCGTAGGGATCATGGACGAAACTCAGAAACTTTAACGCCGGTTTCACCCCTTTAAATTGGCATTTAGATTAAAAGAAAAGATTAATTCGTACATATACTATTACGATCTACATGCCCACAAAGTTTTATCAAACACTTCTGTTAGACTCAGAATTTCAGGGTTAAACAAATTTATTTGTGACATAGTGTACTTTATGTGACTTTTTGGAGCCACTGTATATCAATTTTAGTATATCACTTAACTAAACTAAATAACATTTAATATAGGAAAGTCTTAGTAAACATTTAAAATTTGAAAATTTTTGAAGTTAGCATCAATAGACGACTGACCGTCACCTCTCGAGTGCAAAGGGTTAAATTTATATCGACGTGTGGATTTATACAACCGTTTTGCCTGCTCCTTGCTTTGCGTTGCAAACCATTGCACAATTCCTGTGCGTAAACACGAGTTATTCACGTGCATTCCTCCTCCGGAGGAATGATCATTCAACCGGTGAGGTATGCGACAACTTTTGCTCTGTCGAGTGTTGCTTTGTGCTGCGCTTTGCTTTCACGTGACAAAAGAAAAAACTTCGTCGGTTGGTTACGCGTTTTTATTATCAGGTCGGTGAATTTTTTAAGCGCCAGAAAATTGTAGTGCAACTAATTGAACTCACAGCTTCATTTATAATGAAAGCCACGCTCTGTCTGATACTTGCTGAATATAAAGGGTTAATGTGTCTGCTTGTGCGGAGTCGGTATTGTTATAGCACCGTATAAAGCTTCCATTGGATGTTAATAATAAACGATTTCAACAGTTAGTTTGCTTTATGCTCATTTCGAATGCATTTGTCGCGAGCGTGCTGATTAAATGTCAATCCTGCCGTTTATTAATGCAAATTGCGTGGAACGAAAATGAAAATTGTATTTGCAAGAAGAATCTGTATGAATTTAAAGTTTATCAGAAACATTAAATTTTTATACTTTTTTTATCGACAATTATCGGATTACGATGATCGCTTTTTATGTTTTGCAAAAAAGCTGTAACAAAAAGTCATTTGTTCACGTATACGACATCGATAGTAAACAGATTAATTAATATCTAGTATAAAGAAATTTTATAATTAATTTATACTACTAAAGGGTAATGAACTCTTTACTACAGATAAAATAACGGCCAAGGTAAATTAATTATAAATATACGATATACACGATGCACCACTCCTAAAAGTGATACGACAGCCAAAAAATGCTAAAATTTCCTCCCATGCCGGAAAAAAGTCTTTAAAAAAAGGCATACTTTTAGCAATATTTTGTCAAATAAATTAAAAATAATTGCCTTTCTGGTTTAAATTTATAAAGAGATATGCCTTTTTTTTTAAATTACTGAAATATTGTGTATTATACCACAAAAACATGCTTGTGTCAACCACAAAAAAAATGTGGGGCATATACGCCCCACGCTGGCCTGAACGGAAAGTCTTTAAAAAAATGTCCGGCAAGGAACGTGTTAATGATACAATGAAATTGACCATACTTTCGTACAGTTTTTCTAAAACAAAAAGAAGATAAAATTTTAGAGCGTATAACAGTATCTAACCACCTCTTACAAATTTAATTTTTTTAAATCCCTCAAATAAATTTATTTCACGAGAAAATTGTCCACGGTACAATATCTGGCTCGCCATTCGAATCACTGTTTTTGTTGCACGTTACTCCCAAATCGAAAACCTTAATATGTTTGGGGAAGCACTTTACGATCGGCCAGTGAGATTGAGTCGCCTGCAGTTTTAAAAACCGTATTTACCTGGCCACTTACGTTCACCTACGTGCCACGGCCACCAACGACAGCTCTCTCCGTGAAACGGACGTGTTGTATACAGCGGAAACTGGCTATGTGCAGCCCAGCCCCGTGAACGTGGAAAGGGGGGGAGCATGGACAGACGTGTGTTTAGGTGGCACCAGACGGGAATTCTTAGAAGGGGGTTGGCGCGAGGATAAGAAGAGGGGGTTGGTAAACACGTGAAATGGACATGCTTAACCCACTGAATGAAAACGAGACCGACGTTTTCCAGAAACAGGGGAAACGCCCCCGTTTCGTTACACGGTCGCATAATTTTTGTAGTTAATCGTACTTGAACGATATTGTAATTTACGAAGAGTAGTATTGTCGTTCAAGAAAATGTATTGTCAACATTTTTTAAATAATATATCGTGGATTTCGTAGCTCATATTGGAAGTTTAATATTATTAACAATAATTAATATACACATAACGATGGACTTTTTATGGTATTAGTGATTATTATTATTATTATTAGTAAAGTGATTGGTATTAAAGAAGTAAAATATGATAACTTTTAATTAGGGAATATTTTAGTTAAAATTAGATACGTGTGCAAATATTTTTCATACTCTTTGTACACGAGTATAAAGTTTCATACTTTGTTCATTGCAAACTCTATTCTCTCTTTCCCTTTACCTTTTTAATTTCCACGAACACTGTTCCATTTTCGTTTCCCAATTGTTTCTCCTCCGGCCTCCCTTCCAATCAATCAACGCCTCCGAAATACAAAGTAATATCAGGTTGATGGAAAGCGGAGGGACGCGGATATCGGATAAAGGGTGTAGTTGCTGATTTAATAATAGGGGATGAGAGATCTGCACTGGGGTCGTTTAGTGACAACCGTGTAAGATGATACCGTGGTAATCTCCAATTTCTGTTCGCGTTGCAGATAATGGTGCAATCTGATTGAATGTTCCCCACGTCCTATTTCTGTTTAGGGGTAGATATGAGCATCCCTTGCCGTTCCACGTTTTATTTCTAGCTTTTGCAGTAGTCGTTTGCTGCAAATGTTCTTTCAACGTCGTGTCATTTAACCTTTCAGTGGTACATCGGGTCTTTTGTGACCCTTTTTTGATAGAAACGCTGTACTTTTTTTATTACCATATCATAAAACAGTTGCTAAATACGAAACTTCTGCAATTTTCTTTAAACATTCGAATTCTATTGCTTTAAACTTACACGATTCAAAGTATTTCACTAAATTTTTTCATAATTTTTGACATGTTTCAAACATGCGAAGAATCAAATCGTACTTGATAGACCACAGCATTACATTTATTAAACTGAAAAAACAGTAAGGCCATTGCAGGTTAAATTTAGAGCGATATATGAAACTTGATTTTGATAAGAAGAGAGCGTTTTGAAGATCAGATTTATGATTACGTATAATGAGATGTTTAATTTCTTTCATCAAGGATTTGTTTTTTCTGTGTCGCACTTGAAACTCTTTGCCAGCTTCCTATTAATTCAGTTTACTCGTTTACGACTGAAAAACTAAAAACGATGTTCTAATTAAAAGTTCAAGAAATCCCTTGTCCCTCAATAGCCATTGTCACGTTCTAAATTCATCAGAATAGTACAGTAGTTCGAATAAACGTGAACAGGCTTATTAAAAGCTTGTTTTTCCTAATTTAAGTCACATTGTGCAGTCGCGTGTTCTATGCAATGAATTTCCGTGCTTTGTGTGTAAAATTCAGAAACACCGGTGAAAAGCACTCATTAGCGCTTTCATACGACCATTTAAACGCTAGAAAGTTGCGCAGAAAAAGAAAATTTGGGTATTCCAACGAATTAAAATAATACTATTAAATGTTGAATTTTCAGGTTTTCACTTTTCCAATTAAATTATTTCCCTCTTATATTTGTCCGTTTAAAGTAAGTTTTAATTCAGCTAATAATGATTAAATTGCCTTTCATCAATGGAAATTCTATAAAGTAATTCTATTACATAGTTCATAGTTCATAGTTCATAGTTCATCGTCTTACATTTTTTTTTTTTATAAAATATTCCAAATTAATTCCTATTATGCTCTTATTATTATTTTAACCCTTTGCGGACGAGTGTCGGATATATCCGCCCAACTCTCGCGCTGCGGCTGGCGTTTGTCTGTCGTAAACGACACGTATAAGATATGCATGGGTATACTAGCCTAAGAAATCAAGTTGGCCTACATTTGATTGTTTATGATTCTGTTAGATTTCATGAAAAAATTTATTTAAATACAGCTTTAGTTTTTATAACACAAATGCGCGACGTAACTATTTTCTTTACTGCTCCGTCCGCAAAGGGTTAAGCACTGATTGCAAGGCTTTGTTGCGCTTAGAAATGAAATAGTGGTTCCACAGCGGTATTTCTCGCAAGGAAAGTGCTTCAACTAATCACACGATATTTCTAACTCGTTCTAAATAAGAAAGGTGTTTGATACTAGTTTTTTAAACGCAAACAACACGTATCACGCGTAACATACTACATAATTGAAAGTCGTTGAAAAAGTGACTGCTGTCGAAACACAGTATTCGAACCGCAGTGCAAATTTTTATTATTCAGAGACATGTAATTTGCCCCGATGAAAGTGTCGGGGAAATCTAATCGCAGCATCTGGTCTCCGTTGTTTGATTACACTTAATACGCGTAAACTACCGACGACACGCGGGTTACGAATGATCGATTCGCGGTTGTAATTGCTCGTAATGTCACACACTTTGTCAGAGTGCAAAGGTATACAGGCAGTCGGATATAATCACGTCGCAGACGTCCATCAGCTGGCTGGACGTATAGAAGGGTGGCTCGGTTGTTACAGCGAACGTGAATCGCAGATCCAGGACTCTCGCGAGAATAGTAATGCGACGATCGATGGCGCTAGCTCACACTGTGTGGACTATGAGTCGAACGTCAAGTTAACTAATGCCGTGCTACCAAATATGACGTATGAAGCCGGCCACGGACCATGACACGGGCACTTGGAAGATTAAAGGGTCAACCGGTTACTAATTACCGGCAGTTTCATCGAAACGCCTTCCGAGTACAATTAACTGTCCGGTTGTAGATCTTCAGGTACTTACAGAGTGTACGTGGAGTGTACAGCGTTGAAATCTAGAACAGTATTTCGAAACAAATAGAATATTCAACCCTTTGCACTCGAGAGGTGACTGTGAAATCACCAAACGATAGTTTCGTAAATTTCCAAACCCATAAGGGGGTCAAACAATCATGCACTTAAATTTTAGTGTATTACTTAATTAACCCCTCAACGTGCACGCCCGAATTAACTCCAGTTCACTAAACTGGCTAAACTGTGTACACTCGAGATAATTCGAGCGACAATAAAATTTACAATATAATAAAAATTTTGATTATTTTTGTATTTTTTTAATTTTCTTACCAAGACAACGTTCTAAATTGTGTTTTTTTACATTAAAAAGAATTGCTTTTTTTTGGCCGGTTTTTTTGAAAAAACCGTGCATTAAGGAGATAAACTAAATGAAGTTTAACGTGAGCGAATTTCAGCGAATGTCTTTGAAATCAGCATTACACGACGATTAAGAGTCATCTTTCGAGTGGAAAGGGTTCAGTTTACAGGTGAGGTAGATGAATTATCCCGCGAAGATGAATTAAGAAAATATTTGAAACTCATCAGATTTTATAATTGGTAAAGACCAATTAACTCATCGTTACGAATTTTTATTTATTCTTTTTTTTTTGTTAAATTTTAATTCTGTACATAAAACAAGATCTGACTAAGGGTAAGGTAGTTGACAAGTTAAAAGCTATGCTTAAACATTAAATATCGATATATTTTTCGCTTTCTATTCCCACTACGTAGATACTACACAACATCCACATTTGAATTTGTAGCTTTGCATGCCCGTAAAGCGTTTTCAATCGATGACCACTCTGGTTAACAAGTTAGGCGTGTCTTTTTAACGCTAACCGTACCACCCCCTATCAAATTGACCTGTATTACTTTCAGGAAAATATAGCCTTTATTTCGAATAGGTATATATAAAATGTCGGTGCGAGTAGTAGGTAATAATAAATGATTTAGAAATATACATTAGTGTGTCAATAAATAGCATATTGTTATTTTTTTTATGCTACATTAAACTGTACATATTCACGGTTTTGCACACAAGTAAAAAAGATTCCAAATTAATTAAATCGAATCGAAGACGTACAATATCGGAGAAAGAAATAAGCGAAATTTCGAACACAATGCAGTAGGATAGAGGTAAACAATGGACGAATGGTGCGGGAGGCGAATGCATGGTTCGCTTAGAGGATGGTGACCCGACACAAGGAGGATTTATTACGTTTCTATGAAGCTCGAGTCCCCCGTAGAAGGTATTCTCGCGGTATACGGCGAGGACGTCGCTTTTCTGTACGGTTAAGTGGAAACTACCCTTCTTGCATCCCGCGCGGACTTCTACCCTCCTTGCGTTCGTGGATTCATCTTCTTCTTTCTATTCGGGATCTCTTCGATCTTGCTCCGAAATTCCCCCGTGACCCCCGATCCACCCTGGACGGAATTACGTCCTGGGTTTATTAGAGGCCAAATAGCGGGACGGGGTCCTGATAAGGTCTGGGGGCTTGGGTGGTGTTAAAAAGATCGTAACTTAGGGCGCCTTGAATTTTTTGACGAAGTAAAAATATGGTGACTTGGGTATATTGTATAACACAGTAATTATGAATTATGTGTAACATGCAATATCCAATTGCAAAGAAGCTTCTGCAGAAAAAAGATTTAATCGTCGATATATGTTGCGTTAGCTTCTTAAAATCTTCATTGAAATCGGTTCCTGTAAATTGAACCTCGTCTCGACGTTTTATGCTGAATTTTATATTTTAATGTTGGATGTTAGAAGTTGGTAGAAGGTGTAAACTAAAAATAGGATTATACAAATCTAATTCAGAACGTATAAAAATTTACACAGACACTTTTCTTCTTTTTGTTCGACGCTTTGCAGCTTGGTAAAGGAAAAGGATATTGCATATTAAATACCGAGTCAAAATTGATGCTAGTCGAGCACGGTTATCGAGGCCGGGTAATTCCTTGATGGCTTAACGTGGCTTACCATCTTATACGTTCGTATTAATCCCAAACAACCATCGCATGTAACACGTGCCTCTCCGAGGCAGCATGAATATGTATGTGTAGCATAACTACAGCCAGCGACCCTCTGTTCAGTAGCAAATCGTGAGTAGCTGTCCTTCCAAACGGAGCACCAGGATCAACTAGCTAAATTACAGACATCGGTAGTAGGATTCATCAGTGGGAACACGCTTGAAGTGACGAACTCTGTGTCGCTGTAGATATTAATCATGTTGGTAACAAGCCCATTCTCTTCGGCTGCCCGTAGCGGGGACCCAAAGACTTCGGACACTTCCTAATTGTCCCTAATGCCTTTGGTCATTCTGACTAACGTCAACGCGGGCCATAGTGCCGTTGTAATTATCATTTGATACAGCTAGGACAGAAACGGCACCCTTTATGATAATTCCGTTGAAGGAGGGTAATATTTCCTAAACGGTAATCTCATACTTTGAACCGCAGTGTCATTCAGCAAATTAATGTTTTTCGGTAAAGTTTTTTGTTTTCTGATATCGCACATCTTTGTTGTTGTTTTCTGTCGTGTACACTTACACAGATTATTTTATTATAAATTATTTTGTTCACTGTGTGCATGTACAAACTAAGTGACAATTACTTACTGAGCATTGTTACCTTTAAGTATTAGTTTATGCAACTAGCAACTTATCTGTTAGTAAGTCAGATGTTTTGTGAATAATGATGATACGATTTTAGTTAGTAGAAAATATAATTTATATATTTATGAATAGTAAATACCCTCCTAATTATAGACAGTCAAAGAGTTGAGTATTAAGTACATCGATTAGAAATATTGTTTCTAAACTTATTATATCCTTTCAAAAAACAGGTTTACAAAATTATACGTTATTATTTTCGCTGCATTATTTGTATTCTTTTCTGACTGAAGATCTTTTATGTGATATATCGAAGCAGCCAACGCAGAAGCAGTAACCTATTGCATATAGAATAGAAAATACTGATTAACGTATACTAAGAGATTCAGTTTTATGTATCAAACATATAAATAATATAGTTAAGCCGAAAAGTGTCCCTATATCGTTGCGTTATGGTTGCTCAGAGTAACCCCGTGGACGTGCAATAACTTAAATCCTACGCGCATCCCGATAAGTCATTCCATTTTATCTAATCGAACCGGCGAATTCTTGGGACTGCCCACCTTCCCTATGGTTGCATAACTTAGGGTCGATTTACTGTCGTGAAATGGCAGGCATTAGCCGAGGGCATAATTCACAGACACTCCCCTTATAGGATCACTTCCAGCTAGGTTTCTACGTTCGAATTCTGGTGTACGTTTATCGGCTGCCTGATATCCCTATAGTGTAGGTCCATTTAAGATCATTGTCTTGGCTCAGTTTAAGACGACGTTACCGTAGTTTATGACTCGGTTGATATCTTGTTATTGGAATACTGTTTACGTTAAAGTTGTAAAAATGAATACTGGTTTACACTTTTATCCATCGCACGCAGACATAAAGAGTTTTAATATATTTAGGATGCGATGATCGGTCGTGAATTAAAGTATATGCGCCAAACGGTAACGAAATATTTGTTAAACTTAACCATTAACAATCGAAACTTAAGAATTAAAAAGTAACAATATTAATTAAATCCCAGAAGCGCAGAAGTGCATATACTGGTTGCTAACTGTTAACTGTCAATTTTTAGGGACACCGAAAAAATTGGGACGGTTCTGCGTATCCTACATATAATTTCTTACTGAATTAAAGTAATATGTGGTACTAAATATAAAGACGAATGGAAATAATTAAAAATTTATATATTTATATGTAACAACCTCGATTCAATAGTGAAAGTTATTTCTGTGTATATTTCGTACTCGTTACTTTTCCAACATTTACACGTAGGAAAATATATAGTACAATGAAGGATAATAAAAGTGTATCCATTACCATAAATATAAAGGTGTATATTATTTAATTTAATTTAACATTCCATGTAATGATGCTAAACACTTGGATAAAACTGGTGCAGAAAGATTGCCAGGTTTTACATACACTCAATGGTATTTTAATAGGTCTAAACTCTGCTGAAACAACCAACTACTGGTAGTTAACATTTGGCACAGATTCAGCAGAAGGGTTTCTTCGTTAATGCTTCAGACATCCCAATTGCTGAAATACATCATATACTGGAAACAAGTAAAATAAATGAAGTAACGTTTTTACCTAAATTTTACGTCAATATTCACTGTTCTTCTATTACTTTTCATTAATTTTTCCATTATTTTTACCCCCGTTCGATATAAACTGGTTCACTGTGCGTAATACAAACATTTTTTAATCGTTTCATAATAATCCCCAACGTCGCGTAAAAACAGGTGATTGTACATTGTTTAATTAGCGTCATGTCGTCGCCAATTATTCGTAAAAGGGAAACCATGAAATTAAATTGTGCCGGACGCGAAGTACCGGCATTTTGTTCATTCGCGTTTGTTGAATTTCATTTAACTGACAAACAGCCGTAATGAAAAACCGTTAGACTTCCGGGAAAGGTGGTGGTACAGGGTGTTTCATGAAATTTCTCAGGAATAACATCGCTCGAATTACTTCCGGTTCAATTCGCTGGAGATTCTCGTGGAACAATTCCTCGATACACCGTTCCCTCCCGCCGTGGTTCGAGCGCGATCGCGTTGTTTCCGTCATATCTCGTCGGAGAAATAAGGCCGAGGATTGCTTTGTAGCGAGGGATTTAAGAGGGCCAATAGACACACACGCTCTGTACACCACGCGTACACCTACATCCGACGAATTCGGCGTCTCTAACGCACGTGGAAATTTCCTGCTTTGCTGTATCCTGCCGTGCAGATTGAAGGGGAATTCGCACCGCCTCGTTCCTAGCTCACTCGATGCTACCTCATTCTTCGCGCCCTTTCCACCAACCCTCTCCTCTCCAGCTTCTCTCCAGCTTCTCTCCAGCTTCTCTCCAGCTTCTCTCTCGCCCGTTCTGCTGCACGGCACGAGGCGTCTCTCAAAGCATTCTCGGTACTTGCATCTTTCTTCCCCGCGATGTTCTCCGGCCTTGTCCAACGCTCCCCTTGGGAGTCTTCAAAGCGGCAAGAATGCTTTAGCTGCTTCCAGAACCCTCCTCCGCTCTCTCCCTTCCATCCCCCCCTCACTCTCTCTTCATCCACCCCCTGATGCACCGGACTGTTGGTCTGTTAAACGATTTTTCTCTTCCGCCCGTGACACAGCGCTCGCCTCGTAATATATTCGATCGCGGGGGGGGGGGGGATGGGGGTGGTAGCAAGAGTGTCGGAATGGGGTTTCGGTTCGCCTTGATCTTCCTCGATATTACACGGCTGGGTCACCTAGCTCTGTGGCTTTCGAGCCGTCGCCCTGGCAGAACGCCAGCCCCGTCTCTACACCCGATCCTGCATGCCTCGCTGCCTCCAGATGAGGAAAGGAAACAGTGTTATTCGGTAAGGGGGATGTTTTTGAGCGTACAGGGAAGCGTGGCCAAGTTCCGCGCGCATCCCACGACCCGCAGCCAACGACGATGTGTACGTGTTTGTTCCTACGAATGTGTACGTGCTAGCACACAAGGGTGTATACTTTCACCGCCACGCGAGAACCTCGGATTTTGATATGGCGTCTCGCGGAACTGAATTCATTTACCCTTGTTTCCACCGGAGCAGGGTCGCCCCAATTTCCCGGCGTGCGCGGAATTTCTTTGCACCGGGGCCGGACCGCGCAGCCGCCATGTCGACCCGATTTCGTTTTCGCCTTTAGGCCAACCGGGCGAACCCGCTCCCGAGACCTCCCTTTTTCCCGGTTACGCGTATTTTCTGAGGGAAAACACGGGCGCTGCGCAGGGGTTAGGCACGGTGAATAGAGGGCCGCGTGTGGAATTGACGCGATCAATGAGACGCGCCCGCGTGTCCTGTACCTACAAATTTATTAATGGAAAGCTTGTGTGACCGCGCTGCGCTCAACTCCCCGGGCACATAATTTATGGCATGAGATATTAGCGGCTCGATGCCACGGTTTCATCGAAACGGAGGCCTCCGTTTGTTTTCGCGTTAGATTCATTAGCGGATTCCGAATTCATGCAAACCCGCGTTTTTATGGGGACGGGGGTAACGAATTTGGGATTTATACCGAGTGTACGTTTGCAGCGTAGCTCGCGCAGGCATTAGCAAATAAATAAGGTGAATTATTTCCAAGTGATTTTTTTATTTAAGTTAATGCTTTCAAATAAAATCACCTATACAACAGGAACAAAAGCATGCGTTGCCTATGAACTATGCTTGTGTAAGCTTGTGTGCATAAGCCACTGCGAGGAAATCTATTTTTGTGTCATGGTTGGATGTAATAGATTCAAAAATTATTCTAATAGAAAGTAAACTTGAAAATTTTTTCATTGAATATTTTTTCATTAATTATTTCCATCCTGATCTCGCTGTATTACGACAAAGTTATATGCATGGTCGATATTTCCATTCCAGATTGCTTAAATGTTACTTTTAATGCCCGGCGGAACATCGTACCTCTACCAACGTCAGATCGAATTTTTCTATGCGATGCATCATTTGTTTCTGGCGCTGGAATGTCATTGGTTATCTGCAAGCTGATTGTTCTGAAACGTGCAGCTACCTCGTGGTTTCGCCCGAGCTCACGTCGTGTCATAACTCCTTCACCTTCCCGAGACGTACCGTTCCCCGTTTCTCGCTCAAACGCTTTTCAATTCGAGATAAATGGTATAGGGGCTGCTTTGTGATTCAGGCCGCGTTTCACGTGCCTTTGCACTCGAAGAATCGGACACCAAGGTGTTACAAATGTTAAAAGCGCATTTTATACATTGAAAGCGCTTTACATTATTATTCAAAGTAAGAGTAGTGATAGAATTTTTTTAGTAAAAAGAGATTTATTATCTTAGCGTTTAAATAAATATTTTGTCGTTATTATACATGTGTAGAAAGTTTGAGGAATAGAGTTTAAGAATGAATCTATTAATATATTTGTGAAGCTATTACAGACAGTGTTTATTTATAAGAATCATAGTAAGTTTTAATTTTAGTACTTTCGGTGGTAAGCATGTTTATGGGGCCCAAAGGCTTAACACATTGTATGCCGGCCCCGCGAAAACACGGGTTTGGAAGTCTGTTGCTTTAGCGCCGGGTTTGCGATAATACAACATTCTTTTGTTTGGCGATTTGTTTGTTTCTATTTTTCGTTATCGTTAAATTGCATATAATGAATATGCAAACCAATTTTAGTGTTTTACAATAATGTATAAAATTTTAAATATTTTCTTCACCTACAGTTTTAAATGCCTCAGATGCCACCGGCATACAATGTGTTAATTTGTTACAATTTTGGTTTAACTGTATCCTTTTCCACAAATACACATAAAATTACCATTGCTACTTCCCAAATAAAGCTGTCACCTATCTGCGGATATTTAAATGACACGGGTGACGTGGCATTCCAAGTGTTCATGAAATTTTTTGTAATATCCAGGCGGTATGAATTCACGTTATATGAATTTCATCAAAATCCTTGGCATAATTTCAACACGATGCGAGCTTCCGTCTCATAATGCATTCGCACTAGATAATTACACGTTATGTGAATTATTCAGATATTCGTGCTCGTGCTTTAATACCTGAAGCACTCGCACGCGGACGGTAGTTTGCATTCTTAATTAATGCAATGTACAATTTTCTTTCACGGTGCTATATATGTGTACGATAGTACGTTACTTTTTTTATAGCGTTTCTATCAGAAATCTGTCATGCTATAAATCGATCAAAGCTGGACAAATAATTCAAGTAAATTGATATATATATAAAAATCAACTTATCTGGCTAGAAATTACTGGAACAAGCAAATGAACTATTTTATTTCTTGGTTATGAAATCAAATAATTTTTCATTACTTTATAATCGCGTGAATATGTTCGAAATAATTCTCCCGCCAAATAATTCCCGACAACAAGTTAATTCTATCAGGTACGTTACAAATGCAAATCTTCTCGTGCATATCAAAAAAGATCAACAAATACGCTTTACGCGTTATTTCACGTGAACCATTTGACACGAGCAAAAAGTGATTCGTAACCGATTTATCCGATTTACATACCTAGATGTTCGCTAACGAAATTAATGGAAACTTGTACAATCCCCGGAAATGGTACGCACCGTTTCTAGTCGCGTTAACGTTCATTATTACTCATTCCGTCTACGGCGCGCCCGTTCCCCCGTCTATTAATTGAATTTAATATCGTCGCTGGAAATCTCACGAATTTCCGCGGCGTTTGACGAGCAGCTACAACTGCCAGCACCCGGTGTTCCCGACGATGTTCCTCAATTTGCCAAGAAACAGCGTTCCCGCGTGCTTAAGCGATGCGTTGATTCCGTTGAACGCGAAGCTCGTTTTGCATCTTCGCGCAGACGATCTCCGTGTGTATGTATGTATGCATGTTCAAACGTGAAATCGAAGAGTCGTGTGCTCGACATCATCGCTTCCTTTAGCTGAATTTCCAGCTGACGAACCCGGTGTAATTTCCGGGGTTAATGCGCGACCGACTGAGTCGCGCGAGCGAGCAGAGCAACCCTCTCCGATCGTGATTGCGTTTGCGCGCCTCATCCTCGCAGTTGCCGCTGCCCCCGACAGGAAAATTCAATCGCCTGTTTTGAAAATTGTTCGTTAGTTTAATCCCTGCTCTGCTGTTGCTGTTGGGATAGGCGGAAAGGCCGGGTAATGCGTAATTAAGGCTTTCAAGTTGATCGTATTACACACTTGGCCCTGTTGCCGTTTCCCTGGTCGTTACTCCTCTGTCTGGTCAATCGATAAAAAGATCGCTTACGTTTTTATTTTCGACAGGGTTGGGTTACGATCGTTATTTCGAGCTGTGGATAGTGGTTGGAAAAATACGGATAACGATGTTACTGTTTCTGGTATGGTTGATGGTTAAACAGTAATTGCAGGGAATCATTATAGGAAATTCTACTTTTATTGTTTAGTTGAGAGAGATGGTAGGGCTTAGTTGTGAGCATAATCTTTGATATACATGTACAAAGAAATAGCTATGCATCATATAGAATTTGAAATTGCAGAACTGAGAGGGAAATAGATTAGGGTATATTTATAGGAAATTCTATTTTTCTTTATTTAGTAGAATGAGATGATAGGGTTTAGGTGTGAATAAAATAAAGTGAAGTGCTTGGAATATAATAATATATGTATTTAAAATAGTTTAACAGTAACAACTTAAACGATTTTTCAACTTAGCAACCACGACGTTCTTACTTCCTTCAATTACAGTCATGCAATCATTTCCTCCATCATATATTCTTCCAAACACTCATTTCCTTTCTTTCTAATTCTAAACCTTTCTCATTCGATGCATTCGAACGTGTTTACCAAAAATTCCTCAGTTGCGATGTTTTCTCAAGTGCTCGTCTTTCGAGCCTTAGAAACACTCGAGTCCAAACATTCTACGTTCACACGGTTATTGCTCGACTCAAGCACTCTTCACATTTTTCTAAACTCATATCCACTCGATCGCATTTCTACATCATTAACAGAAACTATCGCAACATTTAAACCAGCTTTCCAATTTGGTTGGAAAGACATTGATCTAAACTGATAGAGACACACAAGGATCTGGTTAAATCACTTTTCTCGATGCGTGCATTATTTTATTACAAACTTGTGTATTAAAACCTTTAAAATTTATTTACTATCTCAATTTTCCAATTTGCATGCTTATTATGATGAATTAACTTCTATCTGCCTATCATCTTTTATGCAGTTGTTAAGCTATATAATCTTCTTCTAAAAGTTTTCAACAGTTTAGAACAGTTCAGTGATGGTGTACGTAATTTTCTGTTTTCCTATTCACACCAAAGGGACTGAGCAAACGATTATTAAGTTCGCAGATATCCCTTAACAATGTTGTTCCGTCCATTACTTCGGATATGAAGGTAGTCACGTTTTACGTAAGCATTAAGGAAGGTCGGAACAGGAAGAAGGGGAAGAAAAGAGGGTGAGTCCATTGTGAAGTTCGAGAATATCGAATAGATAAGGCAAAGGAGGAGCAAGAATTCCTTTGGGTACTCTAAAGAAATACTAAAGTCGTCTCCTTTGTGCGTAATTCGTGTATATTAATGGCAAAGGATAAGCTCTCTCTTTATATGTCGACAAAGATGACACCCTCGATAAACCCTGGAACTTTTACAGTGAATTTAACGTCAAACAGTTAAAGATTCGTTTAATGTTCGACGTTAGTTAAATGATATCCAATTTACACACACTCTTTCTTTATCTACCCACCCACCCTTCCACCACCACCCCATCTGTCTCTCGTATTTCTAACTTCTATATTTCTTTTTCTCTCTAGATGCACAATCAGAGTGCCCGTTGAATTATTACTTGGAAGGAAGGGTGTCTGATAGTACGTACAATAAAATTAATTGATTCGTTAATTTGTTCACGATTATGAAATTACTTATATGGATTTAAAAGGAATATCTGCTATAGATTAATAACCTAGTAAGAGCAGCACTACTGCCCACAGGTATCTAGTTAATTTGTAATAACAGCACTTATTGGTAAAGTTTTTGCTGTGTACAAAATAACGAATTAAAGACTAAAAATGTTGTTTCTTTTTATGTAGTAATCATATTTATGAGTTGAAATGTATATATACGTGCCCGATATTAGAATATGAATGTTTTTCTTCAATCTCTAAAACACAACATTAAAATAATTCCATGACCCATAAAGGACGAAAGTTTCATGAAACCGAAAGGGTTAGTCGAAATTGTACGATGGAATAGAAGCGTGTATTTGTAGCTGCGAATTTTATAAATGCTGTTAAATGCATTATGAATATACAATGCTACACGAACGTGATCAATTGTATGTACATATGTGTACGTAATTAGGAGCATGTAACAAATCTTTGTTACTCGACAAATGGGGGATCCTGTCGTATTGCTGCGTTGGTAGTCCTGGTTGGACTACAGCCAATCCTTAACTGGGGTAAGAACTAGGTTTTGCGTCAGCCATGGCCTTAGCGTTTTTCTCTTTGTGACATCTGCGCATTTCTCCGTTCACCCCTACGCCAAAGGTGTTTTTGTTCTTTAGTTCCACGTACGGCATTTAATAGAAATGAAGCGTTAAAAGTAAGAAAAGAAGCGAGTAGATGGAGTATAGGTGTTTAGAGGAATATGTTTATAATGGCAATTAAGGAGATGGAATATACATATGCAATAGGAATTTGTTTCATCCCTCAAATATCATAATTTGTAATTTACTTTGAATTATTAGTATGTGCACCACTTTTACATTTTTGTAACATTGAAAGTTCTCATGAATTCGTAGTCTAATTTTACTTCTATTGTTATAGAAGTGAAATATTTCTGTGATTTTGGTCAATCAATATTCTAAAGAATGTGATAGTAAAATTTGGTATTCTTTTTATATTACAGTTTTAGTGCTGATTGAAGGCTCTGTTTTAAATATGTATTTCGTTTCTAAAATATTACGATAAATTGATATCTATGTGCTCGTAATTATAACTGAGCAAATTCTGTGTACATCTGAAAGAATGGATGCTAGTTAATTTTATTGGAAAGCTGTTGTTGAATTTCAACGTTTCGAATACGGTCGAGGTGAAAAAAAAAAATGATCAAACAACGTTGATTTATTATTTTTATGTAAAGAACACTTAATGATTGTTTCTTATCATTATTAATGTTTCATGAATCTATTTTTCACTTTATGGTATTTAATTTTCAATCTTGCAACTGTATCTTCAGGATGGGGTCTGTTGGAAGTATCAAGGAATCTGATCGCTTTTAGCTTTAATTGCATTCCCAAGTCTTATCTCCTATCTACGTGTCCCAGATTTAAAATAAATGGATTTTCTGCTACTAATCTCGCAATTAAAAGATAAAGATTTGCGAGGAGAACGTGGACGATGACCCTGTAATGGCATTTTGAATGTTTGCTTCTTACGTTTAAAAGGTGATTCCTATCTCGACAGCCAAACGAGCATCTTCCTTGAATCTCTTTTGAACGATCAAAACGAGATATCAATATGAAATCTTTTGCAACATTCATGTGAACATTTACCGTCTTCCAAAGAATTTAACCAGTTAACTGTGGCGTCCGCTTTTTAAAGCGCGCACTTATATGTGTCGTGAAAATTGAGCGATGACGAGTATACTCGTCAATCACAGAGTAAGTGTCGCTCTAAAAATATTGGATCAAAAAGATGGGTTTATTATATAAAATTGACAATTTCATTACTGATATCTACTCATTTGGTTAACACAAACATATATATATTACATACATATTAAACGAAAAACACAAGAAAAATTAAATACATATAAAGATAAGAATTTAAATTCCTGTTATCCTGTGGCGGACCATCCCTGAAGGAATCTTATAATAAGTTAGCTTCCCCACTTTTGCGTTTGTCCTTTCTACGCTAACATCTAAAAAACGTTATCATCGCACATAATAAATTCGTTACGTGAACTAATAAGCTGTTTCAGCCGGTGCATGCGGGGGCGCATGAGTTTATCTCAAATTATTTATATTTTTTATTCGTTTGTTTTATTCCGGCCTAGCCTCAAAATATTCTAAACATCTTGAAATTTGAGAATATGTTTTGTTTTTCTCAAAAATTACAATTTAAATAGCCAATGGTCACTACTTTATACGCATGACGAGTATACTCGTCGACACACAAAATCGTGCCACTTCTCCATGACGGCTATACTCGTCAATCACAGTTAACTGGTTAAACGAACTTCGTTCCATTTTGTATCGCATCGTAGGTAAATGCAATTACACATAAAGATATCGCGTGAACGAGACAAAGACAGTTTTTACAAGGACAAAACCTAAATCTAGTCCAGAATTGATGAAAGTTGATAAAGTAGTAGTTTCCTGATGTCGAAATGTGTTCTAAACCTGACTCGTTCATTTTGCTGCTCCATGAAAATTATCGATTTTCTGAATTCTATGTATATTCCTAAATACATTCGCAACCTAATTCCTACGCTCTGCAGGCTAGCAAATTCCAATTTCTCCTCTGTACACGTTTTATGGTAAACTTGCGAATACCAACGAAATCGTGCACGTCTACTTTATTCGAAAGCTTCGGAAGGAGGAAAAATAAGAACTCTGCTGCATTGAATGCAGAACTCGTTAACAGAGCGAGCGAGCCCATCGCGGAGCTTATCGGTGCTCGAATTTCACGAGGTTCTCGCTGCCTCTCATTCGTTACAGCTGCGCCCGTGACGCTGTTGCACAGTGACCGTAATTAAAATAAAGAACAGAAACGGTGGCTCGGCGGATGTTGGAACGTAAGGGTTGTAGAGCGAAGAAAACAGAAAGGAGCGGGAGTTCGCTCGGTGTTTCGGAGCCCGATTGAAACACAGCGCTGCGAACGCGTTGTCGGGGAGCACACGGTGGCTTGAATGCCAGATAAATTGAACTCGAGACCCGTCGAATTCCTGAAACGTTTCGAGCCTTTTGCACTCGTTATCGCATCCAGGCGGATCCCAGCCTCCCTCTGCGAGAGCGGTCTCTGCAATTACGCCGATTCGTTGCTCGCTGCCACATTGTTTGCCGCCTCGGTTTTTCACCGAGACGCGTTTTGTCCCCGCGTTCACGCAACTTTCATCGCTGTGTCTCGTTCACGTACTCTTACGCGTGAAAATTTGCATACCGATATCGTTGCATGCGTTGACGTTTAACATGTTGAACGCCCAGCGTAAATCGGTGGAGTTTCCCCCAGGACCCAAACCAGAGACTCGGACTGTAAACAGCGCAATGTTATATTTACTTTATAATTTATTGTTACTTTATATCGTATATACTTATCATAATTGTGTTATAAATAAAATTAGTATAAATTACCTCAAAAATCTTGTTTTAATTAGGAATGTGTCAACCGTTTACAAGAAACATAACCGTCACCCAGATATAGGTGACGTGGCGTTCAACGTGTTAACCCTTTGTACTCGAGAAGAGACTGTCAGTCGTCTGTTGATACTAACTTCAAAAATTTTTAAATTGGAAATGTTTACTAAGATTTTCCTACATTAACCGTTTGAGTCCCAAGCAGCGCGATCGCACTGTTGAGATTTTATATCGAGAAAACCCAGCACGTTTCGAACGTTGTGGACAACTGACGGTGCGTTACCAATTGTCGAAGCGCGCTCAGATTTACTAAAGCAACTACATCGCACAGCTCCTTTTAATCTAAATAGTACATTTTACAATAGGTAGAATAATACTATAATAATGCAATAATACATTACAAAATAAAAATTTAAAAACAAGCGCTGTTGCGCCGCTTGGTATTTCTCGACATAAAATAAAATAAGCGCTATCGCGCTGATTGGGTCTTTTCGTACTCATTTAGAGAAAGCGCGGTCGCACTGTTTGGGATTCTTCGACAGTGTTTTTTCAATAACCCCTGGGACTCAAACGGTTAAATGTTATTTAGTTTAGTTAAATTATATACTATAATTTACATGTATGACTATTTAACCTCCAGGTCTGACTGATAAACAAACTAATTAAAGTGTGAGAATTTACGAAACTATCATTTGGTGACTAACAGTCGCCACTCGAGCGCAAAGGGTTAATCAGTGACGTTGCTTTTTACCATTGTCAACGAGGACGTGAAGTTGGTTCGGTGTATTTTTAAAATGGAGGTTCAATTAATTGGTACAACTATTTTTAACCCTTTGCGGACGAGTGTCGGATATATCCGCCCAACTTTCGCGCTGCGGCTAGCGTTTGTCTGTCGTAAACGACATGTATAAGATACGCATGGATATACTAGCCTAAGAAGTCAAGTTTGCCTAAATTTGTTTGTTTATGATTTTGTTAGATTTTACGAAAAACTTATTTAAATACAGCTTTAGTTTTTATAACACAAATGCACGACGTAACTATTTTCTTTACTGCTCCGTCCGCAAAGGGTTAATTATTGTGTTGAAATATGTAATTTAGAATACTAATCATGACATCTACCGATAATTGGTAACGACTCTATCGTCTTCTTTAGTATTAGTTTGTCGTTGCTTCATTCTTGTGCCAGCAATCAAAGCGAACAGTTGTATCCTGCGTGTATATATAAAGTGTTGTCATCAAGTATAAATATAAGCTTGTTAACTACTGTTGAAGGACAATGATGTACATTGTCGTGTCGCGTCTCCGACGTTTGAAACCCTGACGAGAGCGAGGCCAATATAAGCAGTTTTTGAGAGCTGCACTGGGCTAACCGTCTTCTCTTTTGACTCTGTTGAAGCTAATGAACCAACGGTCAGTATGTACAGTGGCACCAAAAAGTATTCGTACACTGTATTATAAGGAAATTCATCTACTTCTGAAATTCTGATTTCAATGAAACTTTATGTATGTACAGAACATGGTGTATCCTGTGTGGAGCAATTCTATAAATGCATCCATATTAGATAAATATCTAGAATTCCCCCTTATAATTACATCATTCAGCTATTTATGTATCATTGAGTCAGTGTTTCTGATAAAGTGGGTAAAGTAAACCTAGAAGATGCTCATGAAGATATTGAAATTTCTTTTAAACTATTATTTCCTCATTTTGACATGTTCCACCAAATATGTTAGAGGAATTTCTCAATTCTTCCCAATACGTAGACCAATCGCTTGGTACAACGATGGAATATTTTATCGTAAAAGGCAGCACTTTTTTTATGGATTTCCATCCGAAGGCTTTTCCCCGCTCTTTTATTACATATACGATTTCGATCGTGTTCAATCATTTTATTTTATCGTATTTAATCGAAAGCGTACGCACACAACGCATCCGTTTTTCGGTCGATGTTTATTTTTGTTCGACCTAGTTTTTTCCCTCGTTGTAACGTGCTTACGCCTTGAATAGAAACCCGGCACTTTAAATCGCAAACCGTATCGTTTCAAAGCATCACGATATATGAAGTTTGGTTGCTTTTATGCTCGATACACTTTCGCGTGTGCGTTGCCTGCTCGCGTTACGCAAACGGGAAGAGTCAGTAGTCGGAAGCTGAAGTTACTTTTCATTTATCAGAAGACGTCGATAAGGAAATGTTCAGAGAGGAAAAAGTATTATACTTAACCTTGGAAATATTAAACATATTCTGTTATCTGACTTATCAGCGAAAAGAGGATCCCAACTATGCCTATTTAGTCTCCAATATCTTACAAAAATTCACTGTAAATTTATTTCGATCCTTTTATTCCCAGAAATATTATTCAACGGATTATTTATCAATGAAAGTTTCCGAAATCTTACGAAAATTCACTGTAAATTTATTTCGATCCTTTTATTCCCAGAAATATTATTCAACGGATTATTTATCAATGAAAGTTTCCGAAATCTTACAAAAATTCACTGTAAATTTATTTCGATCCTTTTATTCCCAGAAATATTATTCAAAGGACTATTTATCAATGAAAGTTTCCGAAATCTTACGAAAATTCACTGTAAATTTATTTTTAACCCTTAGTTCCCAGAAATATTATTCAAAGCGCAAAGTATTGCATTGAATTAAAAACAAGTTTATTGCAAGCAATTAATCTACGATCTAAGCTTTACCATTTTATTTATCATTAATTTTGCAAACATGTATGTCTAGCGATACGTGTATGCTAATACAATGGTTACAATCTTGGATAGCGTTAAATTTTGCAGGAAAATTGTCCTATCTCTAGTACGTAATAGAATTCTTAGAAACCCCATGATACCCGTAGATGCTCCATGGTGTTCATAATAGAGACCAGCATGATATCGTGGCCGTGGAATAGCTACTTATCTTTCGGATCGTTCTTAGCTTAAAGCGGTCTCCTTCGGCGATTTCCTGTGCAACCCGTATCTCAAAACGCGGAGGAGATCTCTATTGAGGGTATAAGACGCAAAGGCTAGAGCGGAAATAGAATTTCTATCGCAGAAATCCGAATAGAGATGATGATGTGAGAATCATCCCGTATCTTTTTGAAAGGAAATTTAGTTTTTGAAGCGGAATGACCATCTTTCAATTACCTTGATGCTTAGTATGACGTTTGTTTAATAAATATGCCGTGCGTATAGTGAAATTATTTTGAATGCTTATTCATGATTATTTCTTAAAACGGTTATTTGTTACTTATTCGGTACCTGTTTAATATCATTGTTTCTTTGAAGGAAACATTTTAATTTCAGAGGACTTCCATTTTTCGCAAAGAATCATGCATTCCTCTTAAAATATATCGTATGGTAGCTCTTATGCAAATGAGAAAATGTACCTTTTACCTTATTAAGTATCCATTGAATATTTTACTGTATAACAACACGTACAGGACGTAACGTCGTTCTCGGAACATGTTCAATTAAACGATGAACTTACATAGTTGCCATCTTTGTTCTCGTAATTATACAGTTATTTGATATACACGCTCAAATGAAGCACACTGTAAAAGCAATCTTACAGTAAAATTTCACGGAAACTTCAAACGACATTTCAGAGCTATGTTTAATTTCATAGCAATGGCTGGCTGTATTATAATTAAAGCAAAGGCGAACGGTCGAACACTCAATCAAATTATATTAATTAAAACGCGCCTGCAAAGCGTAGATGAAGATAATAACGCGTCGTTTATTATTTTGCAGGGTGAAGTCAGAAATGATTAAAATCGTAGGACTAATGAAAAATTTTACTCTGTGAACAGAATATCGAATGATGAATTACCGAAACATTTAGTCTTTTACTACTTCCTATTACTAGTTTAGAACTCGTAAAATGTATATTCTGGATATATATTGTTCTTATTGAGACTTGCCCCGTAAATAAGTGAATAAATAAATAAAATGATATTCTCAGAGCTAGTAAAACGCTGGTCAGAAAATTGTTAACAAGGTTACACAAATAAGATTACTAATTACGCTAATAAAATAGATTATACGATTAGTTTTTAACACAGTTTATTTCCACTATTAAGATATTTTTCTTTTTGTATTACGGGGTTACTTTTTGTACAGTGGTTTCAAGAAGCAGGAAGAGAGTAATAAAAGTAAAAGTGAGGGTTGACAGGGAGGTTGTCCACGCCTGTGAAAAGACTCTCGGCGAGACCCATCGATGCACTTAACCATATTTGGGGATACTGGGGGAAAACTCCCTAAAAGCGTGCGTGAGTGGTGAGGAAAAGTAGGAGGTGTGAGGTAGCATGGGCAATATGGAAGGTGAATATTAAACGTATGCATAAAAGCTCTATAGGGCATTGTATACTCTATAAAGCTCTATAGACTGCTGTATAATATTGCATAGAGCCGTATAGAATGCTGTGTAGAGGTTGTATAGGGTAGGTTATATAAAATTAATGGAGCACTGTTGTACTTATTGTTAATCAGTAGACCAATTAAAAACAAATAATACTACATTTTGAATAAAGTTTAACCCCTTTTAACACTATTCCTACCACGACCGGTCAAATGATCGCTTCTAAAATTTTAATTAGAATTTCATACATACAACGTAATTGTATCGCCTTTAACACTAGATTGCCGGAGTGAGTCAATTTGACTCACTTGTGATTTCGTCAAGTTCAAGTATCATGCGAAAGGAATAGAAGTAAGATGTAATAAAAAAATCTGCAGAAAATGTATTTTAAAAACAGCATACATATGTAAAAATGATTTTGAATAAACTTTCTTAAAAATAAAGTTTTATTTTTGTCAAAAACTTCAATTTTTATGTTTGAGTCAAATTGACTCGTTTCAGGTAAAATAGGTATATATCCAACATCCGGCAATCTAGTGTTAAACTTCAGACTTTTCCTCAAATATACGTATCATACATTTTTCAATATTCACTTCTTTTTTCATTGTTTATTTTTTGATAAAAATTTGTAGTCTGTCCCAGGTGGGAATGTCGCGGTAGGAATAAGTATACGTGAAGCGTCGGTAGGAATAGTGTTAAAGTTATTGTAATTTTCAGCTGCTATTCAAAAAATAGAATCGAGAAAGCTTTGGAATGTAGTTTGAATACTGCAGAATATATTTTGTTACTAAAAAATTAATAAACGATGTAATGTTGCAGTTTTCTTTGATCAATTTTTCGGTCATTTCGACCTAAAGTGATGACCTTGTTTAAAGTTAAAACGAAAAGATTATAGGTACATAGTGTTTATTTAGGGTACCGTTAATAATGCCACGTGCATCATTTACATGTTTGCCAACCTTCCCTTGCGCTTATAATAAATTTTCCCATTCTCGTGCCTATTAGCACAACTTAGATCAAACTTTTGAGTCGTTTCGATCTAAAGTGACAACCGAGAATTAAAATAAAAAGATTATGGGTACATAGTATTTATTTAGGATGCCGTTAAAAATGCCTCGTGCATCATTTACATATTTGCCAACCTTCCCTTGCGCTTATAATAAATTTTCCCATTCTCATGTCTATTAGCACGACTTAGATCAACTCTTGAGTCGTTTCGATCTAAAGTGACAACCGAGAATTAAAATAAAAGGATTATGGGTATATAGTATTTATTTAGGTTGTCGTTAAAAATGCCTCGTGCATCATTTACATATTTGCCAACCTTCCCTTGCGCTTATAATAAATTTTCCCATTCTCATGTCTATTAGCACGACTTAGATCAAACTCTTGAATCGTTTTAATCTAAAGTGACAACCGAAAATAAAATAAAAAGATTATGAGTACATAGTATTTATTTAGGGTGCCGTTAATAATGCCTCGCGCACCATTTACATATTTGCCAACCTTCCCTTATGCTTATAATAAATTTTCTCATTCTCGTGTCTATTAGCACGACTTAGATCAACTCTTGAGTCGTTTCGATCTAAAGTGACGACCGAGAATTAAAATAAAAAGATTATGAATACATAGTGTTTATTTAGGGTGCCGTTAAAAATGCCTCGTGCATCATTTACATATTTGCCAACCTTCCCTTGCGCTTATAATAAATTTTCCCATTCTCATGTCTATTAGCACGACTTAGATCAACTCTTGAGTCGTTTCGATCTAAAGTGACAACCGAGAATTAAAATAAAAAGATTATGAGTACATAGTATTTATTTAGGGTGTTGTTAAAAATGCCTCGTGCATCATTTACATATTTGCCAACCTTCCCTTGCGCTTATAATAAATTTTCCCATTCTCATGTCTATTTGCGCGACTTACGTCTCGCCCGGCAAACTCGGTCGTGTCTTCCGCAATCAAGTCGCAATGGAAATTGTCCGGCGTATTTATAGCGACGCGGGAACTTTCAGCCTGCGATAAACTACTCAATGCAGTCAGAGAAACTAGAGAGGTTCAAATAGGAAGGAAGTTCCGGATGATCGATCGCGGAAGGCTCGCGAGTGACATACCAGGACGAGGAAAGGGTGCATGTACACAGGAACAAGCTTTGTCGCGGACTTTAATGAATGATTTTTTCTTACACCTTGAAAAAAATATATTATGTAGACATGTACGCGCTAATGCAGGGAAAAATGAAGAAACAATTTCTTTTTATAATTTTTTTGTAGTAATTTATTAAAAAACCTTCTGTTGCATATTTGCAACACTGTACACCTGCTGTAGAATAACACTGATTAGTTACGTGTGGAAGTAAAATAATTGTACTGAAGAAAATATACTAGTGCATATAAGAACTATTTTTGTTCGTACTTACCTTTGAAAATCAAATAATTACACAGCAAAACAGTAATATAATTTACACCTACTTTAGATTATCGATAGCCTTCGATTTGTCAATGTAAAGTTTACATTTTACATGCTTGAAAGAAAAAAATGTGTTGCCACTCGATAAAATATATCGTGTAGATCGGTGTTTCCCAACGTGGGGCCCACGCCCCACAGGGGGGCAATTCGAAAATGGACTCGACACGACTTTAACCCTTTCGCTCCGGGCCATTTAAATGCAATGCTAGATATCGGTGCCAAATTTAACAAGAACAGCAAATTCTTAAATAATTTCGGTAAATAATTATTAGGTATAATTTCGTTTGACGAGCCCAAAATATCAACTGGGTGATTGGCGTCGTGATTTAAAATAATTTACTGGTAAAAAAAAGAAATCGGCTGGATATAAAACAACGTGGAGACTTGAGAATGAAGCTAACCAAATTGGAACCTAATATAAAATCTCTGTGCAGCAAGCATCAAGCGCAAGGATCTCACTAAATTAAAATAATAAATTAATATAAAAAGATCTGAAAAATCTGTATTAAAATTATTTGGAATTTGAATTTCAGTTTTTCATCATATGTTTTGAAATTTTACTTACTGTGTTTTGTTAACAATTTCATAGTGATTTCTTCCTAGAACCTATCATTTATGTTTCTTAAGTGAACAAATCAATTTTTTAATGTTAAAAATTATGTATGTTACATAGGGGAGGGGGGCATAAAAACTTTAGAAAGGTTAAGGTAGTGGGGCATGGCACAAAAAGGAGTGAAGTTGGGAAACACTAGTGTAGATAGTGCTAATTCTACAACAGTATTCAGTAAGCGTGTACTAATGACTTTGAGCCTGTTTGAATGGTATGTTGTAGTATTACAACGATATGCATTTAAGGGTTAAATATTGAAATAGCATAGGAGATATGACCCGTTTTGGGCGTAACGTTTGACACACTTCCATTATTAACCGTTTCGCTGGCTTTATGGGAACTTTCGCGGAGCGATCGTGTTGCAGTTAAAGTTTCCGGTTGGCTCAGCGGCCTGAAGAATCGGGCTGGGATACCTGGCCGCAGAACTTGAAAGCTCATATCGAGAATCGCACCGGCGGAGAGTTAATATTCACGGCGTTAGACGTTCCCGGGGCATTAAAGGCGATAGAAGCTTGCAGATCTTGCCGCCGTTGCTCTGTAACTCCTACGAGCGACTTAACCGGATACGGAGTTGCCTGTTTCAGCTTAACCCCTCGACACCGAACACTGCCAGAGAGAAATCTTACGGCGAGCCGAACTTCGGTGATGATAACTTCGGTATTGATAAAAGAAGAAACTGTAATGACCTGTTCTTCTATTTATACAGTTTGATTGTAAGGAATTCTGAGGGTATTATGATCTGGAAACAAATAAGTTTTCCTTAAGCAATACTGTAGAAAATATTATTCTGCGGAAAACACTTTCATGTTTAGTGATAATGTTCTTAGAAGAGCAATGAAAATTTATGAGACAGATTGTTCGCGAAAGAATCCTGCCTGTCCTTCTGTGACCACTTGATATAATTTTTGGGATTTTATAAGTTTCTTGTAAATATTTTTAAACATCGAACCTTTAGGATTTTCAAGTCAAAGTATTGCAGGATTTACATTTCGTAAAGCGATCGTTATATCTAAGAAATATTTATGATTTAATTCGGATATCAATTTTAAATCATTCACGTGTAAACGTAAACATAATATTTCTAGTGAAGTGGTTGCACATGCACGAAGAAAACTATTTTACTGCATTAATTTTCCTGGGTATTATAAGGAACACCTTGTATAAAGGCATCATCCGACACGTCTCGTCTTTCCGACAATCGATTGACACAGAATCGAGGTACGACTACGTCCCGTGTAACGGAATCAATAGCTCCGGAACACATCAATGCTGTCCGCCAAGACGGATGTTGCCAAGAAAGTTCACGACAAAGGTCGTGAACCTTCGCGCCTCTGTCTTAATGTGACCAAAGAACAAGACCCATTACCGCCAACCGTGACGTCGTTGAGCGTCTGGAAGTCGTAATGGAACGAAACCGGGTGTTAACGATGAGCAGAAGAACAAAGAGGGAAAGAGAACGGGCGAGAGCCGAGGGGAAGGAAGAACAACAGCGAGAACAGCGCGATGGAGCATTTGTGGATGCTGGCGAAGGAAGAAGAGGAGGAGGAGGAGGAGGAGAGCGAACGAAGAACGGAAGCGGAAAAGCGGAGAAGAAAAATAGGAAATGCATGGTTATCGAAGGAGAATATTCGCGGGGCCACCGGGTTCTCCCTCGTTCGTCATTGTTATGGCTTAATTAAGGGATACCGTGATCCTTGGAAATCCCTAATTACTCGTAGATCGTGGGAGGGCGTTCCCCAATTAACGTGAACGCAAAAGGACAGCTCGCCGATGAAAAGTCACCGTACAAATCGTTCCCCCTGCCTACAGCCGGAAGCTGTGTTTAAAATAATGCGATCGAGCCGACCGGGTAGATCGCGACAAAGGGGATCTCCTCGGGGAATCGCGAAGCAAATCATTTGTTGCCCGGACGCGAGCCTCTTCCGAACTTTGCCCGGTCGACGCTGAGAATGATCGGTGCGTTGCTCGCGAATCCGAAACTCCTCGTTTCAAGTTAAATTGGATCGATGAACCGCAGGAGAATCGGCGGATTGATTGGACCCGATGAGGCGGGGCACAGTCTGAGGATACGAGAAAAAGAAATTCTCATGAGCGGGGATCGCGTTTCTAATTAAAAGTTCGACGACTGCGGAGGATATGAAACTGTAATAATACGAAGTGGAAGTATTGTACTCGGCGTTATGGAATTCGAAGGAATTAGCAGTGCTGGAACATTATTATAGTATGGTAATGAAGCAGGAAGGAACGGGAGGAAGCAGGAACGTGGGGTCCCTATGAATGATTTAGTAATTCCGTTAGTTTTGTTTGGTAGTATCGAGAAACTTGCGTTTCGTAAAATTCGAATAGACACAGTTTTATGACGAATGTTAATTTGTAAATTATTAATCGCTACTCTTTAATAATTAGATTAACGGTAACAAGAATAATAAAAATCTTATTTTATTGTAATGCAAAAACTCTGATCCAGTTTTTCTTACGGAATCGCAACCATTCTTGTTCGCTCTCACAGCACTTTAGAACCATCTTGACAGTGTACCCCTTTGGTATCCTGATTAATTCGACGGAAAGTGATTCCGGAAGAGGCACTAAAGTGAATAATATGTAACAAGTCAGATGTGCAGGAGGTGTTCTGCCTTCTGTTTGCAGAGTATATACCGGAGGTACGTTTAAGTCGTACCATTTTCTGCGCTATTCTCGTCTCCGTGTTCAAACAGTATTTCCGGAGTATTTCGAGAAAATGAACGTTCGTTTTCCCGTACAAAATGTTCCATAGAAGATGGATTCGAAAAAGCAACGTTCAAGTTGTGGTAATTTCTCGTGTTTCCGACGAATCTTAACCCTTTATAAGGCAGAAGGATTCGGAGTAATAA